>JAPYKE020000085.1:1410000-1908780 GCA_028554795.2 Sinohyriopsis cumingii
ACTGTATCTGATAATAGGCGATCACTGTTCCACGTTTAACTGTATCTCATAATCGGCGACCACTATTCTGCGTTTAATTGTATCTGATAATAGGCTACCACTGTTCCACGTTTAACTATCTGATAAGCATACGCTATCGTATGGTAGAAAACCTATTTCCCTAAATCCTATACAGTTGCTTCTTTAAAATATAATTCAAAAAGGTTTCTTCTGCATAAAGAGATACTGGCATTTAATTAACTAATCAAAGTACGATAACATTGTAACTGCAGACACTGTGAACAAATTATGCATAAAATAAATGTCTTCTCCACACAACAAAACCCTGGTTGACTATACAATCCTGACAAAAACACGCATCAATAAATAACTCACACATTTCCTAGCTTAGAATACTAATTAATCTTAGGCATGCTATACTTGTTTTGCAACTCCTTAAAATAGCACTGTATATGTACGTGAGTGTTATTGTTTAAGGAATTGAGATAACTATAATATAGTTCTAGCGTCTGGTGCATCTTTGTTGAAAATGGGAACAAAATAAAATTATGAAATACAAAATCTCGAAATAAAATAGTTTACATCCGTTGCATAGTTACAGACTTTTCACAAGACAAATGCACAAATGCACTTCTACAAAAGAACCATGCTTTCATTTCATTACTATTCAATCTTGTAATATATATATATATATATATATTTATTTATTTATTTATTTATTTGTATGGAATGGTGAAGTGGACCTCTTGGACTTTAAATACAAGGTTCTGTACATTAGCAAATAACTCAATTTTCTTTCTTATATCAACTATGTGGCACGTAGAAGGATGCCTTGTTCCTTTTCCGAAACCTTGTAGCTGCCAGATTGCGTACAGTAAACAGGCGGTGCGTTTTCCGGTGCGTTTTCTTCAAGTCATAATTGATTAGTGTTTAACTATTATATCCAATTATTAATGCTTGCCATGCCCGTGGGAAACTATCACTCATGGCGATGTATGATAAGCATATACAAAAAATTTAATGTAATCTAAATGAATTTTGAAAAATGCCTAAGTGCACATTTAAAGAATGTGTGTAAACTGACTGAAAACATTCCGTCTATTTCCCCTATTTTATGTCCCGTAAAATTAGAATTGCTAGTGTTCAAAAAGATTAATCCTGACACAAAGAAAAAATTTCTTAGGTTTTGTCAGATCTGACTGCTACTTACTTGCCAAAACAGAATAGGAAAATGAAATTACGCCTTTGGGCCATAGAATCCGACTTCAGGTATTAACTTATCTACAGCTGGAAAGAATTTTATCCCTTAGTGAAGTGAATCACCGAATGTAAGCCTACGGCTACAAGTAAAACCAGACGTTTCGTCGTAAAAATAGAATATCTACAACAGATGAGTATTGCAGCATAATGAATACAGACATAATCTGTCTTCGTGTTGAACGAACCGTATATCCAAGTTCGTAATTGTTACATATTTATGAAATAAACGGGTTTTGCACGAATTTAAATTGAAGGAATTAATTATAATATCATTGGTAAATTACCTTCAATGGATAAATAGAAACGTAAATACGTTGCATCATATCGTATGTGACTTAACTGCATTCCTGATTGTTTCAATTAATAAAATAATATTCAAACTAGAGACATTTCAGTACATGAGTACTTTCCTTTAGGAAGATAAACTACGCAGATGTATGTGCAATAAGTATTTTCCTTCGTTAGGTAAAATAGAAAGATTTATGTACAATGAGTAATTAACTTCACGAGATGAAATAGAAAGATTTATGTATAATGAGTAATTAACTTCAGGAGATAAAATAGAAAGATTTATGTACAATGAGTAATTAACTTCACGAGATAAAATAGAAAGATTTATGTACAATGAGTAATTAACTTCAGGAATTAAACTAAATAGATGTATGTACATTGAGTACGTTCCTATATGCCTTTACCAGAGAGATTTATGTACAATGAGTAATTAATTTCAGGAATTAAACTAAATAGATTTATGTACATTGAGTACGTTCCCCTAGGCCTTAACAAGAGACATTTCTGTACAATAATTGTTTTCCTTCAAGAATTAAACTAAACAGATTTATGTACATTGAGTACTTTCCTTCAGGAATTAAGTTGAACACATTTATGTACATTGAGTACTTTCCTTCAGGAGATAAACTAAACTAATAGAATCTATTTTGGGGTTTGGACCTATACAAGAAAATCCCAGTCAATGTGTTAGATTATTTGTCTCCCCACAAGGCTATGCCGCTTTTGAGAAAAGAAAATACCTCAATAAAAACGTTATAATTGTTATGTGTTGGAAGTATTGCGCAATGAGCGTTTCGAGCCACGTATATATTTACATGTACTGCACATTATGATGAATAGGTTAATGAGGTAATGGAGTGACCTGTCAACCCTAAGTATCCCAATATCTACGCACGAGATGATAGAAAAATAAAATAATTTGATGTTATTACCATGTTATCACATGGATGTAGCTTCTAATGTTTAAAGCGTTCTTTGATAGGCAAAGGTACGGTAATCTGCTAAAGGTCTACAGTTCAACATGAATATGCCTACATGGTTGACGAAGTGGAAATTTCTTATTTATGACATTCTTAAAAATTTATATTTTCTGTCCAGGAAATATGGCAAGTGTTGTTAACACTACTGCAATATTTCGCTACATGGAAATATTTTTATGGAACAGCATCTTGACTGATGACTGAATCACTCTGGTTGGTATGTACAGGAGTGTCCATTGGCAATCTTATTATTATATTTGATTCAATTGGACCAGATTGTGGGTGGTCGACAAAGTTAGAAGTTTGACATATCACATTTAAGCTTTTGTCTGGTTGCGGTATCATGTATATATATATATATATATATATATATATATATATATATATATATATATATATATATATATATATATATATATATATATATATATATATATATACTATTACACATTAATCAACCCCCACCTATACTTCGTATATAAACATAAAGAAAGTTGTCGCTTTTTTAAATCTCCACTAAGGTATGTACATTTATGTTTCAAAACAAGGATTATCAATAGGAACAAAACTCAGGATAAAACATAATACAAAAATGCGAAACTCAAGAGACATAGATAAACTTATCAGACACCGAATATACTGACGTCAAAATAATGACATTATAGACTAAATGGGTCCTTTTTGTACATTGTGATATAAAATGATACATTTTCAGTGTGTTTTAAACCAAAGATACAAAAAGAAACTGTTATTTAAATGAAACGAATATAAAAGCATACGAAAGTCAAGATCGGGGGAAGTTATCAACATTCGTGTGCCGTCATGTACAAAACGTCTAGTTTAAGTATTCTGTGTCACCAAAACCTTTCTTAGGAAGCATCGATTTAAGATTCACATTAGCATAGAAGAAATTACAAAGATCAGGATATTAAGGCGTGTTGTAAACTAGAAGTAATTGGAAAAAGAACACGAATTATGGGGAAAAGAACACGTATTATGGGGAAAAGAACACGTTTGTACAGGAAAAAGAACATGTATATATAGTGAAAAGAACATGTATGTATAGGGAAAAGAACACGTATGTACAGGGAAAAGAACGCTTATGTACAGGGAAAAGAACACGTATCATTGTGAGAAGAGTACTATGTACAGGGAAAAGAGCACATATTATAGGAAAATTAACACATTATATAAGGAAACGAAATCGTATTATAAGGAAAATAACACGTATATTAAAGAATGAAAAGTGAAAAGAATATGTATTATAAGGAAAAGAAGACATACGTAGAAAAGATATTATAGGGAAAGGAACACGTATTCTAGGAAAAGGAACACGTATAAGGAAAGGAAAACTTATTATTTGGGGAAGAAAACGTATTATACGTTAAAGAACACGTATATATGTTTCGTCTAGGTGATATCACATATCAATATGTGTTATATGCCGCGTTACCCTAGTAAATTTTGAGTGTTGTGCATCTTTATAAAGAAAATGTGTTTGTCATTTATTTGCGACGTGCTCGGTCTATCTCTTTTGTGTCGATTCAACCTATTTTAAGAGGCTTTAGTCCTACAAACATGTCTATGTAGTTGAAAGACTTCTGGCAGAAAAAAAACAATTAACTATTAAACAAGTTTCTCACGTTTACATGCATGTGTATGTGAACATTTTTAGAAATGTATTGATATATAAAAGTTACAATTTATAGCTAGATCATTATTGCAACAATTATGTTAGGTAACAGATGACTGTTTTAAAAAAAATATCACCACAAAGTGTTACTCGCCTCATTACAAATTTTGAATATAGTAAAAGATAATGTGAAGTTTAAATCTAAATGCATTTTTAATCTGGACTGGTTTCACAGTTTGACAAAAGTTCGTTTATAGAGTTAAACGCCATGCTTAGTTTGCTCAGCAAATTTCTACCATTACAGCATACTGTGCACCTCATTGCAACATGGAATTCAATGCCAAGGGACCTTTAACTTCGTATAGGGGCCTTTAAACTACAGATTTAATTGTTTGTTCTTAGCAGCTTGCTAATTACTTTTGGCTACCTTTTTTGTGACAAACTTCAGACCATACTCCATCAGATTTATATGTTTTGTTTAATCACCTTTTACGGGGCCCCGAGTGGCCGAGTGGTCTAAAGCACTCTCCGTTACGGATCACTGCCATCTCACCTCTGTCTGCGTAGGTTCGAGTCTCGGATTCAGCCAATGTGGGTATGTGAGAAAGCTTGCCAGTAGTTTCTCGAGGGTCGGTGGTTCTTTCCGGGTATTTCCCGGGTTCTTCCTCCAACATTAATACTGGCAGCCATGTATAGCAAGCATATCGTGTGCTGAAATATGGCGTTAAACCATACAACAACAATTACCTTTTACAATAGATTCTAATGGCCCCGAGTGACCGAGTGGTCTAAAGCGCTCTCCGTTACGGATCACTTCCATCTCACCTCAGGTTTGAGTCTCGGATTCAGCAAATGTGAGTATTTCAGAAAGCATGCCAGTAGCTTCTCGTGGTTTTTCCCGGGTTCTTCCTCCACCATTGATACTGGCCGCCATGTATAGCCTATCGTGTGCTGAAAAATGGCGTTAAACCCCACAACAACAACAACAACAATAGACTCTCACGAGTATTTTATAGATAGATATAACGTTTTTCAGATTTTACCAGTATGAAAATAATACATAACGCTACAACAAGTAATAGTGCTGATTTGAACCGCATTATGTGTCTCCTTATTTGCAATGACCTCACATCCGGAAACATTTCTCGTTTCAGCTTTACCACCAGAGGTCTATTCAATATGGGAGGCCTATCCTTGGAGGTTCGGAGAACCCTTCTGCATTCTGAAATCTTTCATCATGGAGATGACTTCGTATTCATCTGTCTTGACGATCACTGGATTTACAGTAGAGAGATACGTTGCGATCTGTTATCCGATAAAAGTACAGAAAATCTGTGGAGAAACACGCGCAATTCGATGTATTATAATAATATGGCTTGTTGCTTCTCTATCTGCCTTACCCTATCCAATTCACACACGGGAGTTCCCATACATCACCAATCCTAAAGATGGAACGCCTATCAAGGAATCAGTGGTTTGTAATATTCCTTTGAAGTGGTTCAAAATGATGCTCATAGTATTTCAGATTTCAACATTTGTCTATTTTGTACTTCCTATGTTAGTTATTACCGTATTGTATATTCTAATTGGACTGAAACTAAGACCAAAGGAATTATCAGCCAAAGACAGTGAAAATCCCCAATATGGAAAGACTGCTGCCACCAGAGCAAGAAGGGCGGTACTTAAAATGCTAGGTAAGTTCTTTTTTATTTTTCCTTTGGTTCTTTGTTACACGAAGAATTATTTAAAAACTAAAAATATCCTCCTAAAAGCAATGCAAACTTTGAATGGCAGTTTGAATCTTAATATGCATAACTATAATTTTCATCTAACACTTACAGGAGAGAAAATTAAATTACTTTCTGTAAAGTTTTATTAATTGTCATATATTATCGGGGTAAACTGATTGGCGTCATGTCACCTTAATCTGCTTAGTGGCCTCATGCTATCTAAGACCCACGTGAATTTTTTGAGTGGCGTCTTGCTACCTAAGACCCACGTTTATCTGTGAAGTGGCGTTTTGCTTCCTTAGACCGACGTCAATCTGTTGTGTGGCGTCATGCTACATAAGACCCACGTTAATCTCTTGAGTGGTGTCTTGCTTCCAATTACACACGTTCAGCTGTTGATTGGCGTCTTGCAACCTAAGACCCACGTTTATATGTTGAGTGACGTCTTGCTACGTAAGACCACGTTAATATGTTAAGTGGCGTCATGCTACCTAAGATCCTCCTTAATATTCTGAGTGGAATCTTACTTCCTAAGACCCGAGCTAATATGAAGATTCCAAGATTGATATATTTTCTTTTAATAAGGCATAAGACTATCGTGCTTGTGTGGTTTGATTATTGACGTAGCTTCAACAGTTTTAGTGATATCGCTAAGACGTCTGTAGTGTGGTAAATTGTTATGTATAGCACTTGAACATCATGCCGCAGCCATATACCATAATGTTCCATGTGGTATCAGGATATGAAACAATGATGATGTCCATGTAAAGATGATGCTATTATCTTAATTTAATTAATGTTTAGAACATGCAAAACTGTGAAAACAAAGAACTAGAGAACTAGATATAGCTAAATGGCTTTGAAATCACATGTATATATATATATATATATATATATATATATATATATATATATATATATATATATATATATATATATATATATATACACATACATACATACATACATACATACATACATACATATGTTCATCAATGAGGAACTTTATGTACATGGAGGGAGTGGAAACTCATTTTGAGTCGGTTGAAAACAGCATGGATGCGTTAAACAGATCGTCTACTATGTAACCGAATATAACATTCAACTGTAAATGTATGTAATTTTATATTTATATTTTTATATATGACATTATATATTACATACATTCAACATAATTAGCGCTCGTCGGATCGAGTTTTTCCAAACCTAATGACGAGAGAAGTTTCAGCTTTAGTTTTAATTTTAAGACCAATACGGCAAGCAGAGTCATGTGATTTGCAAGGATCCAATCTAGTCTTCTATTTACCTACGCTGGTCACAAGCATGGATCCATTCCAGCCCACTGTTTGTCATCGCTTGTCACATGTACTTGTCCGCATAAGTCATGTGGGATCAAGGAATAAACCTTCAGAACCTAGATAGTCCTTAATATAAGGCACAACCCGAAATACTGTGCGTGTGGATTTTACAGTTTATAAATAATTCTAGGTCTACTGATGTCATACATCCGTGCAAAGGTCACATGAAAGCATGGTACACATTTTCACAGAATGGACTTCAATATTTAGAATCAGTGTAAAGCCACTCTTAATTGTTTAGAGACGGTACCTGGAGCCAAAATGAACAGCACTTTCTCATCGAAAGTAGCACAATTGATCTTATTTTACATTTTTCATTTAGATCAATAGTAAATTCGCTGGACATCGGATAATCGAACAGATATTAAAGGCTATGATATTCATTCGGTTTCATAAGATATACTAAAACATTAGCTGCCTGACATGCATGTATATCAAAATGTGATTCCTAAATGTTTGTTTATATCTGCAATACGTGTTAAATATTATATTAATCTACATAAATTATTTTTTTTATAAAACTTCACTCTTTTTAAAGAACTTATATAAAATTACTGCATGAAGAAACACCGCATGTTCAAACTTTCACATAACTGAAATTAATTCAATGCAACTGGCATGAAGTTTTTATATACAGATTGGTTTCTCAGTTGAACTCTATAAATAAATAAATATATATATATATATATATATATATATATATATATATATATATATATATATATATATATATATATATATATATAGAGAGAGAGAGAGAGAGAGAGAGACAGACAGACAGACAGACAGACAGACAGACAGACAGACAGACAGAGCGAGAGAGAATTATGAATATATACCAGATATATATGTGTGTGTGTGTGTGTGTTAAAAATAATTTCAATCTGAGTGCATATCAGATTATATATGTTTGTTGTGGCAGTTGGCCAGAACATTAATCCCAGCATTCTTTATATTGGATACCAGAGTGTCAAGGGTCAGGGTTCTGTTCTTCGTCTTCCCATGGCTAACTGAGCCTGGGCCAGTTCATGTCCTTGGATAAAGCACAAATGTGAAAGTAATTAAAATCTCTTAACTCTAAATTTTACTAAAACAAGAGTGGGATATCAAGTAATTATGCAGCTAGGCCTGGTACTGTAAGCATCACTGTTTTATATATATATATATATATATATATATATATATATATATATATATATATATATATATATATATATATATATATATATATATATATATATATATATATATATATATATATATATATACATATATATATATATATATATATATATATATATATATATATATATATATATATATATATATATATATATATATATATATATATATATATATATATATATTTATATAAAGTTGTACGACCCATACTTGTTGTTTGTCAAATCAGCATGTAACATTTTTGGGGGCAGCGGCGGTACGGATTTCTGTAATTCTGTATGAATCGTTTGGAATTGTCTGTTACGTCGGAATTGTATTTGACAGTTCTGGGAGCTTGGATTCAGCGAAAATGTGTATGTGAGATTATCAGTCACTGATTGTATTGTTTGTAGACGTGCCGTTGTTGACTGCTAAGTGAAAAGTGTGTATCTCTGAAACGAGTGTACACACAAAGCCATAAAATTTGTAAATAAAACCATGTCCTGTGGCTTTGAATGCAGTGAGACACCGGAAAACCTAACTAAAGAAGAATGAAACACAATTGGAGTTAAGACAAAAGGAGCTTGAATTTGAAAAGAAACTTCAGAAACTGGAATTAGAAAGAGAAAAATTAACAATGAGACATGCATTATAAATGAAGCATTTGGAAATTGTTACTAAGAATTAAACATTAAAAAACATTATGGATACATTGTTTTCACAATCAATGCCCTATAAAGCGAAGCTTCAAACATTTGACCATGAACGAGGAAAAGATATATTGATCTTCCTAGCAGAGTTTGAGGCCGTTGCAAAGCAAACTAAGCGGTCCGACGAGTTAAAAGTATTGCACCTAATAATTCTTTTGATAGGTGAGGCTAGATATGTTGCAACTCAAGCTTGTGGAACTCAGGAAGTGATTGATTGTTCGCTTTGGAAAGTGATCACATTAGCATTTACTTTGGTGATCGTGAAGACGGAAAGTATCGAGACGCATCACGGTCTGATGGTCCGGATTGATCAACACATAAAGCGTTTCTCAGTGAGGAATTTTTATTGAGAGGCTTGCCACAAGATAACACAAGACGGCTTAGAAGGAACTTAGAAGGATCATGTACCCACTAATGCACAATAGCAAGTGCAGAAGAACAAATTTCGTGAAAATATAAATATGTGTACTAAAAAGACGATTATTCAGAATTTACATCAGCAAGCGAAACTAACATAGAAAACGACCAGTCCAAAGATATGAATATGCAGTGTTATCAATGTAAAGTGATGGGGAATATTGCACAAGATGGTCTAATGGATGACGTGAAACATCACGGTAATCGCGGAGCTTGTTTTGTTAAGCCATCAATTGGTGCAAGGCGTATTTCAGAGACGGGAAGTGTAAATGGACGCGAGGTCATTTTGTGAAGGACATTGGTTCGGATAGGACCTTAATAGCAGAAGATCTCGTTGACGAAAGTTGCAAGCTGGAGGGGCAAAAGGAAACATTATACCCAGGAGTGAGTCAACCATTTACCGCACTGTGACTGTTGTAAATATCGACATTATGCATTATAAGGGACCAGCACATGTGGGGCTTGTCACAGGTTTAGCCGCTGACGATTTATTGGGGATGGATATCTTAAGAAAAAGGGGACATTTGTTGCTACGAGGAACTCGGCCATGAGAGGCCTGTGGAGAATTCTAACCAGTGAGAGGATTATGATGAGAACGAGTTTGTCAACAACAGCATCGAGACATCAGATACTGATCAACGTGATGCCATTGAAATTTAAAAACCTGTGGCAATGACTGCCTACACGTGATCGGGACTGCGGATATTTTACTTCAAAGCATTAGAGAGAAGTAATTTGCTACTCATGATGAGGTCGAGGAGGAGCCAACGGCAATCGTCTGGAAGAATGATATGGTTGGTTGGTTAAAAGGCCATGCAGATTTTACAAGGCTTGTTTACAGAAGAAGGGACGTAAGTGAGTCAACAGTGGAGCATATTTTGAATATGCGTGAGAAGTTGACTAACTTCGGGTTCTTGTCAATGATAACCTGAAGGATCGCCAAATCAAGGCATTGTATGAATATCACACAAAGACAAGACAAGATGAATTTAGTCCATATAATGATGTCTTATTATTTTGCCGTCACATTTGTTAAGATAAAGACGCAACAGCAGTGACGTTATCGTGTCGTTCGAAAGATAAGCGATGCTAACTACCAGGTATATATGACTGGTAGGTAACCTAACGTGTAAACCAACTACGTCGGTATATGCGTGCTGGACAGCTAGTAACAATGGTAGATGAGAACGATGGCATTACCTTAGCTTGCTGATTCCGAACCAGTTCATGCCTGTGAATAAAGAATGAATGTTAAATCAATTAAAATCCCTTACCTATAACCCTTCCTAAAATAAGAGTAAGCATATACGGGCTTGGTGTTGTAAGTAACACCTGGGCTTTGTATTGCAACTAACATCGTTTTGTGTTTCAGATATGCACCTGGGCATGGAATTCTAAGTAACACCGGTTTGGGTTTCTTGCGTAGATTTTATCTTGGGCTGAGATGAAGTCATAGGATCCATACTTGGACTTTGTGTGTCCTCTGAATTCCACTTTATATATAACATTTATGAATACATAGAGATCAACAGTTGTATTAATATTTGTATTAAGTATATTGAACATTTTATAAAGAATATTATACCCTGATATATTATTGACGAAAGGTCAATATTTTATCAGAACTCAAATTATATGGTACAAAATTATGGTGTGCATAATACTTATAATCATATAATAAATAAGTATTTTATAAATAATTAATCATAATCTATTAAGAATGAATTTTAACATCCCGTTTCATTTTTAAAGAGTTAGTAAACCTATTTTTATGATATTAGTTTATACTTTCGCTAGTAAAGTTATTCTCTATATTAGAATAATATAAAAATATTATTAACTAATTGTAAACAGTGGACATAATTCAAAAACAAAGTTTGATTAATGAATGTTGTATAGAGTTTTGTAATTTAGACCTTTGGGATATACCGTATTAAGACGGTGAATCTAATATATTTCCTTTAGCAGACGTTCCATTCAAAATCAGCTATAACAATAGGTTGAAATGAGAAATCGTGCAAGGTATAGGAACTCTTGTTGGTCTTGTTAACCTCTGCGGCAACATGAGATGGCAATGACTGATCGACATGATTTTTTATGTGTGATCTAATTTGGTTCATACGCTTAAATATTTTTTGACTGGTTTGTCAAATATATTGGAAGCTTCATATTTTGAATGTGATACAAAATAACATTTGATGTTGCACAATTAGTATCACAATGCATATTAAATGTTTCCTTCGTATTATTACTATTGAAAGAAGTATTTTCATTAATAAAAGAACAGTGCTAGCATCTAGGTCTATTACATTTAGTTGATGTTCCCTTTTTATATAATGTTTTCCTCTAGCTTATAATTAACTAGGAAATCTTCAAGACGTTTAGACCTTTTATAAGCAAGTGTGGGTTTGCTTTCGTTAAGTGACTTTACGCTTGCTTTACATGATAATTTTAATAAATCCTAATATTTATTGATAATCTTACCTATATTAGGCAAACTTGGATTATATTCAATAACAAAAGGAATGATATCTTCATTTATATTTGTGATTTTTCATTGTAAAGATTCAAGTTCTGTAAAAAAAGATACTTTTTGGAAAGCAGTTTTAATGATGTCAATAGAGTAATTTCTATATAAATAATGCTGACCTAACTCTGTCAAAGATGATTTAAAAACAGTGTCATCCGAAATAAATATTATATGCTAATTTTCTTATTCTACCTAAGACTTAATTATTTAAACAAAACTACACTACAAGAAACAAAGTAACCGAATTTATGCTGTATTCAAATCTAAATACACAAGCTCATATTCATCAGTACACAACAACAGCATTATTTATGCGCACTTAACTCCGCCTAGATAAATTTGAACTCAGTCGCATGCTAGACATCACTTTCGAAAGAAAATGTCGTTTTGGTTGACATAAAACTGAAATTTAGAGTCATATTGTGAATGAATGCGCATTGCAACAACTTTTTCCTTTAGTATGGAATGAATAGAATTGGGTATTTTTGTCGATTCCGCTAATGATTTATCTGTATCAATTATACATGAAGTACATCTGATTACAGCAGCTAAGGAGAAGCTTGCTGACAGCAGCAAGCGTGTTTCTGTTCTGTCATTGAATGTTTGGAATCATAAGGTGGGGAAAATATGAAGTCTTTGAATTGAAATTATCAAAAAGACGCCATGCAATATAATGTTTATTTCATTTTGAGCGTAGTAAAGAGGATGTAATTGCACATTTAATATAGTCTAAATTACAGTACAATTTCGAAATCTGTAATCAAGCTTTAGAACCCATGACATGGTTCATGTGACTCGGATTTGCAGAACTAAGAATGTACATTTTCAGGAAATTCAGGGTGTAAAACTGTAAGTATATTTGCCATTCCTGTTACCAGGTAGCTAAAGAAGCCACTTTTATGCCTTGTTACTTGCATGTCATTTGTAGGGACCCAGCAATTTTATGACCTGTCTGGCGTCTACCGATAGCTAAATCTGAAACTTTGTATCAAAAACGTTAACGCGTAATATTGTAAAGCAGTTGGTATGTGGCAGTCCACGAAACATCGGCTTTAGTTCATTCAGAAACAAATTTAATCTACCAAACCATAAAGCGTCTATTTCGTGAGTGTACATGCTTTGTTTCCAAAGTGGTTCCTAATACACTATTGGGCACACGTGTCGTGCACGTGATTTCAATATAAAGGTGTGCAGTATCGTAAAATATTGCACAATTCTGACAATGTAGAAGCTAACGGAGACAAACATGAATATATAATAATAAATAAAATGTGCATTAAATATAATAAAAATATTAATATAACTGTTTATCTCTATTTATTCATAAATTTTTATATAGTTATCAAAAGAGATATATGTATCTTTAAGCTCCTGTTTTATGTATTTGTATGCAAAAAGATATTTATCTGTACTGTATATGCATATTTCCATTCAATTATTTGTTAAAAATAAAACAATTAGGTTAAAAATGTAAGCTATCACGTGATCTTGTTTATGTCATATTGATTATATCATTGATCACTTAGAAACAGAATATATTTAATGACGTAAGCAATGATATTGAATTCAGATTGAAATCAGTCTGATGAAGCCATAAAGCGAAACCAGTCACGCTTTATACGTATTGGTGTTGTTTATTTTATACAATAGACTATCATAATTACTTTAATTAAACCTTTATCTGTTTTTCTTTCAAGATTTTACCTGCACAATCGGATTGAATGTCCACCCTGATTGATTGATTGATTACTTGGATTTACATCGCGTGCGCCCAAAAGGGTATGTGATATGGGTTTATTCCCGCACAGCAGGATGCTAAATGTTCCTGGGGGAAGGAATAAATGCCACATCCCACAGGCGTTTATGTGCTCAAGGAGCACTGCTAATTTAGCCGTCAGGTCACAGGACTATATATCTCTAACGACCTGAATGAAGGGCTTTCATGAGTGGGAATGAGCCAACACACACTCATGTTAACAAATAGTTGATTTCAGTCCATTTTTGACTGTACTAGGTGTCGACCCAAGTAGTATGTAACGCACGTTGCGATTGGTCGCAACGATGAAGTAACATCGGGATACCTAGCTTTAGGTGGGTGGAAATTGTTCCACATATCCGCCGTTATAAGATGTCTGAGAGGGGCAAGAGGGCAATGAAGTCGGCAACCTGCCTTGAATGTCGTGTACTCCCAAGAACGCCAGCCAGTACTTAGTCAAATTTAGGCTAGTTGTACTAATGGACAATAAAAAATGTCAATAATGTGTTAGACACCTGTGTAATCGGGTCAAATCAAAACAATACTAGTTTTATCACAACTGGATACCAATTCAAAATGGTGCCCTGGATAAGAAGCAGAATTGGTTGCCCCTAGAAGATCTTCTTAAACAAACGTTCTCCGTTTTTCTTCTGCTTCTTTGCATTTCTCCACTGTCCTGTTTCTTCTCAGGTCATTTCGGGGAAATGGTAGCTGTGTAGTGTAGAAATGTAGTTTGCTGCCTCTACTAGTTGCTTGTTTGGGTAGTCCTCTTGATAGAATTGTGTAAGGATTCTGACACCATAATTATTTTTCCTCTCAGGTAATTCCGGGGAAATGGTAGATGCGTAGCGTAGAAATGTAGTTAGCTGATTCTACTAGCTGCCTGCTAGCTTGGGTAGTTCTTGTAGACTTCTTGATAGAATTGTGAAAGGAATCTGACATCATAGTGCCACTCGTTATTCATTTATTTTTGCTTTTATTTATGTTAGGTGTTTCAAGCGCGCGTTGCACGCTTATTTGTGTCCGACTGAGGCAAGGGAGGAAGTGACAAGGAAGGCAGGCAACTACCTGCAGGCAGGAGCACGCTCACTCCAGGGTACTGGTCTAAATGGATGCACTTGCACGAATTTTGAGTTTTGGTTCTTGTGTCCGAAATTGTTTTAAAAATGAGCTAGGGTGGATTGGATGAAAAACTCTGTGCTGTCCTTAGAGAAGTTTTTTGTGGATATTATTATTTTTGTTGATTTTTAAGGATTTATTTGGGATTAAGAATACGGGAACCTTTGCTGAGTATTCATGTCCATATCAAAAGCGCCCGTCTGTCTGTGTATATTAATATGGCTTTAGAGAGTATTTGAGTGGGATATGAATGTTGTACAAATTGTTAATTTTGAGCTAGAGGGACACGCTTGCTGAGTACCCAGGTCCCGCAGGACATGTCAAGGGTGCCCATCTGCTAGTGGAAATTTATTTTTAAGTGAGGTTAGGTTGTTTATTTTATGTTTTTAGGGTGTTTTATATTTTTTCTTTAGCTTGGATGTGTCTAGGAATTTAAGTTTTTGTTTTAGGTCAGATTTATGTACGAGATGTTATTTTTAATGAAATCTGAGTAAGTAGTAGGGATTCGAATTCTTGGTTTTTTTTAAAAATTCCATTCTAGCTACCTGGTATTTTGAGCAGCTATTAAATATATGTGACATGTCTTCAATGGTTTTGCAGTGTTATCAATTGATATTAGCAGGCCTGGGTCATAAATGTTTGCCAAAACTTCCTGCTAAGTTTGTTTTTCCGGTTACGATACGATTGATAATTTATTGGTCCAGGCTGTTCGCTTTGGGTGGTTTGATGGACCTATTGGTTTCTTTTATAATGGATTTTAGTGTCCTACCTTTGGTAGTAGAGTTCCAGTGCTCTCGCCATGTCTGTTTAATATAGTTTATTGTTATGCTTTGGGATTCTGCTATGCTTTATCTGAGTTGCGCTAGTTTAGGGTTCCCTAACATGTTTTTGTCGACTTTGTCGGCTAGTTCATTATCAGGGTTTCCTATATGCAAGGGTGTCTACGTGAATTCAACCATCTGATTCGCTGTGGATAATTCCTTAAGCATAAAGAAGGCTCTACCCAAAAAATTACTCTCTTGATTTGGTGTTGTGAGATTTGATGGATTATATTAAAATGAGTCGCTGATGATAACTGCTTTTGGAACTTTTTTGTCTTTAATCCATTTTAATGATTTTAATTTTGCCCAGAACTCTGTGGTGAATGTAGAACAGTTGTCTGGTAACACTGGACAACAAATTTTTACAAAAGTCATGTTACTGAAATAAAATTAGTCAATTCTTATCAATTTTTATGTGCTGAACACGAATATGACAGTCAAATTGCAAAATTGGCTCTAGTTTTTTTGTAATCTGCAAGAAATTAATGTTTACATAACGAAATGCATTCCAATAGTAAAAGGTCAACTGTAATAGCCTACCTATAAAAAATCAAGTCATTGACTACATCTTAGATTTCTTCGCCTGTCTCTTGTACAGCTGTTCGGGAGCATCTCTGAGGAGTGTCCAGCAGTAGTCAGCCAGCATTGTAGTGGACCATTTTCCCTGGTATCTTTGTTCCATTGTTGCGATATCTTGATGAAAACGTTCGCCGTGTTCATCACTAACAATACCACAGTTGCTAGGAAAGAAATCCAAATGGGAATGAAGGAAGTGAATCTTTAGAGACATATTGCAGCCAAGTTTCTTATACTTCATCAACATGTCTTCTACTAGTTCCTTATAGTTTTCTGCCCTAACATTTCCGAGGAAGTTTGTAGAAACTAGGCGAAAAACATTCCATGCTTGTTTCGCGTCACCTTCCAGCAAGTTGTTGAACCGGTCATCTTTGAAAAGCTCTCGAATCTGAGGACCCACAAAAACTCCCTCTTTAATCTTTGCTTCGCTGAGTCGAGGGAATTTTTCATGCAGGTATCGTAATGCTGGCAAAGTCCGGTCAATTGCTTTCACGAAGTTCTTCATCAAACCTAGTTTGATGTGAAGGGGTGGTAGCAAGATTTTCTGAGCCTCAACCAGAGCTGGGTGTTGGATATTCTTCTCTCCAATGGCTACATTCTGCCTGTGAGTCCATTCCTTCCTCATGTAGTGCATTTCCCTTGCTCGGCTATCCCACTCGCATAAGAAACACATGTATTTGTATATCCTTGCTGCTGTCCCATTAAAAGGGCAACTACCTTCAAATCACCACAGAGGTGCCAGCTGTACTTGTTATACTCAATGGAATTCAGTAGCTGCCTTAAGTTATCGTATGTCTCTTTCATGTGGACAGCATACGCTACTGGAATAGATGGAAGAATGTTTCCATTGTGCAAAAGCACAGCCTTGAGACTCAGTTTCGAAGAGTCCACAAATAGTCTCCATTCTTGTGGGTCATGAGTGATTTTTAAAGCATTCATGAGGCCCTCAATATCGGAACAGAATATCAGATTACTTTCCTTTCTGAAGAAAGGCTCCAATTGCTGGTGGCGCTTTCGATATGCAGTAATTGTGACATCTTCTTCTAGAAGATTCCATTGTTGGAGTCTTGATCCTAGCAATTCTGCCTTGTTCTTTGATAAGTCCAAATCACGAATCAGGTCATTTAGTTCTTCCTGTGTTATTCTGTGTGGGGTTGATGATGCACCACAGTGAAAATCTGGATCACTGCATGCTGATGGACCAGGAGAAGAACAGGTCGACTCACCTTTGTCTTCGTCAGATGAATCAAGAGAATATTCTGCTGGAGGTTCTGGAATAGGAAGTCCCTCACCATGTGGAACTGGTCTCAATGCAGACGGAATGTTTGGGTAGACTATTCTCGACTTCTTTCGCTTCGTTATTCCGCCGGAAAGAGGAGGAACCAAGCAGAAGTAACAGTCATTTAGGTGGTTGCTTGGCTCTCTCCACACCATTGGGACTGCAAGCGGCATTGATGACCTTTTGCAATTCAACCACTGTGAAAGCTGTGTTGTACATGTAGCACAGCATATATGCGGAGCCCAAGGCTTGTCTTGGTCACCAACCTTGCATCCGAAGTAAAGATGATATGCCTTCTTCACTTGAGAATTGATACTTTTCTTCTGGTTGGCAAATGTCACTTCCCCACAAATATAGCAAAAATTGTTCGCGGTATTAACACACTTTCGAGGCATTACTGTTCTTTATTGTACGTAAATGGATAAAATAATAAGTTTTATGTAACAGTAGCTTGAACTGTCTCGCACAACGTCTAAAATATTTTAAATGCTGAACCTATCTGATTGGGCTTTATATAGTACACTGCTTACGTCAGCTTCAGCAGCCGCCTGGCATTAGTATAATAGGCCTACACATGTATAGTACACTGCTGACGTCAACTTACTTCAGCAGCCGCATGGCATTAGTATTGCATTGCATCAGAAAATGATGCAATCAACTGTGGATGATGTGAGCATGATGGTATTATGCAATGTTACATCATTATTCCGGATGTTGCTGCAGTCCTACTGGAGAAATTTACACAGTGAAACATAGAAAATGAGGTATATGAATATCTTCAAAACGAGAGCCAATACAAATTTTTCACGGTTATATTCGTGTTCGGCACACCAAAATACTACAGATTAGGGCCTTTTCAAGTCAGTAATGATTTCACTGTTGACCAGTGTAATCTGGATCACATATGTATGTTGAATTCGGAAATACCCTCTGCAGCTGCTGTTCTTGGGGGTTCAGTTGTTTTGGACCTGTCAGTGAACAGTTTTACGAAGCCAGAGTATATGTCTTGTATTTCCATTGCTACGATGGTTTTGAGTTTAGATTCTTGTTCGAATTTGTTTCCATAATTGGTGACTCTAGTGTTGATCCTAGGGATAGGGTTTGTCCGAGGGGCGGGGTCAGGGAAGTGAGTGTACTCTTCTTGTGGAGCAAGTGTTGGCAGCTTTTCCTTGAGTTCTAAGATGTGTTTGCCATCTGGTGAGTTAGGAACTAGTTTGCGGCTAAACGGTTTGTTGCATTTGCTAATGGTTACTTTTGTAGGATGCGTGTCGGGGTGATTTGTTAATCGATTGGACTATCGGAGGAGCATTTCCCGTCTTCTTATTTTTAATGGCAGTTCACCGGTAAGGACTTGAAGTTTGTCCAATGATATCGATGGTACAGTGCCAGTGAAAACAGATAATGCTTTCCTTTGGATGGTATCCAGTTTGTTCAGTAATGTTTGTTTCGCTGAGTTGTAAACTTTCCATCCATAATCTAGCTACGACCTTATAGGTGATCTATTGATGGTTAATAAGGTTTCTTGATTGGATCCCCAGGTGGTCCCTTTAAGATTTCTTAAGAGATTAATATCTTTATTGCAATTTTGAATTAGTTGTTCAATCTGGTGTTTCCAAGTTAGATTATTATCGAAGAACATACCTAGGTATTTTACAACCTTAGCATATTTGATTAACTGGTTTTGAATATAGAAGTTGGGGTAAATTATTTGGTTACTGCGTTTAGGAGAGAAGAATATTGCTGCGGTTTATTCATGTGAGATCTTAAAACCCTATTTATCGGTCCATCTCTCTATGTTATCTAGGCTTTTCTGGATTTCGTTGACTACTTGATTGCTAGCAGGGTTTCCTGCCCTCCAGTTGCCGCTGTCATCAGCGAATCGGGAAATGTTAACCCGTTTTGTCGCTAGGTTGAGGTCATGGTCCTTAATCATGATGCTGAATAGCGTAGAACTGAGTACACTCCCTTGTGGGGTACCGTTTTCAAGGGGGTATTCTTTTGAGGTGGTGTTTCCTACTCTAGTGATTAGTATGCGACCTGTTAGGAAGTTTTCGATCCAGTGAAACATGCGTCCAGTAATTGCGAAGTGGTTGATTTTTGTTATCAATCCTTTGGTCCAGACAAGATCAAAGGATTTTTCAAGGTCAAGCAAGACTGCTATAAGTTGTCTGTCTGATTTTCTGTTGTAGTTAAAAGCTAGTTTTATATCCGCTTCTTGTCCTAAAAGTTGATCTGTGGTGGAGCGCTTGTTACGGAAGCCACATTGGTTTTCTGTTAGGAGTTTGTTACTTTCTAGATGGTGTTTTAATCTGTTGGTTACTCAGTAAGAGCATGTATACAATTTTAACAGTCGCTGACAAGTTCTTTAGACTTTTACTGAAAGATGATTGTGTCTGCTCAGACAATATTATTGGCTTCAGAATGTGATCCAGCTTAAAAGAGTCTTCACCAAAAAAAAGTACACATTTTTCCGACTATTTTGACTAGAAAAACAAGATAAATATAGCATAAAATAGGTGCACCTATTTATAACTTAAGGACTTTTATTGTTTTGGAGGGGATTCCTAACTATAATTATTAAAGTTGTTCTTAACTTTCACCAGAGAAGAAAGAAAAGAATATATATTGAGTTTGTTGTAAACACTACGTGTATAATAAAGAATGTACAATGTATTATTCAAAGATAACAAACATACATCAATCATTCCAAATGGATACGCTTTTTCAATATTAATTAATATAAAAATGTAACTTTTCTGTGTATTTTAAAATCTTGTAAGATAAATGTTATGTAAACACTTATGCAAACATTGCAGGATTTCTTATATTTTCCTCATTTAAATCTTTAAATTATGTGATATTTCAAATCCGGCATTGATTTAAAAATGGTTACCTGTTGGACTTAGAATACCCATCTCGATATATGTAAAACTCAAAAGTTATAAATAGCCACTTGAATGGCTTATCTTTTGGACAAGATGGTTTAGGAGTGTCGATACAGATTTTGTAATATAAGATTCATGTCAAACAGATTTTGGCTTAACACTGAAAACAACATATTTGTTTTCGCAGTGAAAGATTACAGGTTTGCCCGATGATGGCACCACCAGTCCAATTGAACATAAATACTGCAACCAGATGCAACTAGATGGTAGATGGACCCTCCCTTGCTTAAAAGCATTATTTGGACTAATTTGCCTTTCAAATATATTATTTGTTATCACGTGCTATTTCATAGTACGCTGTACCGATATTTTCTGTATAGGAACTACAGTCGATGGGATTTATATACAAAATACATTCAATAGGATTTATATGCAAAACACAAACAACAAGATTTATATACAAAATGCATGCACTAAGATTTATATTCAAAATACATGCAACATCATTTATATTCGATATTCACGCAATAGGATTTATCTTAAAAAAAAAAAAACACATTTTAATTAATATCCAAACTATTTTTATGTTTACATGCTTCAGTTGCAATTTTGCTGTAATAAGAACTTAACATTTGTAACGTACAAAGCAAATCACATTCTTTGAATGCTGATACAAGTATTGTATCAAAATTAATTGTTGCTGTAAAGTTGTTGTTGATTTTTATTGTTGATATAAATTTCTGTAGTACCGTACTATTTTACCTGCAAAATATCATTTCCAGCTCGGATCAATTCTACTTAGACATTTCAGACTAATATCAGTAGTTATAAAGATCTTAATATCTTCTGATGTTGTATCAGAACGATGATTTGAAAACGTTTCATCTGATCAAGTATTTTGAAAATGAAGTTGTATCCGAACAATCATATGAAAATAAATTATATCAAAAGCACATATCAGTATGGCCTTGACTCATTCTAAAGTAATCACGTGCTAAAATGAGTCTATAGACATGCAGTTCAGATGTCACGGTGTGTTTCCAAAACAAGGCAAGAGCCTGTAAAAGTTTGTTGTTCAAAACTTCACCAGCAAAAGTGAAAGATTAGAAGATTCTGCATGTCTGAATCTGTTTGATAAGGTATCAAAATAAGTACTCCACTGAGATATTCTATTTTGATATGCTAAAGAGATACGGGACTGTTTGATTGATTGATTGTTATTTTTTACGGCGCACCAGAACAGTTAGGCTATTTAGAACCATGCAAAAGGTAATATGTATGATTATTTAAAAATAAAGAAAGGTTTTATATCGGCCAGCGATATTAAAACCAAATCGTTAATAGTAGAACGATAAAATGTTTAAGGGCAATATATAAAACTTCCAGATCAACGGGGAATGTAATTGGTATATGTTAATAAAGACAAATGAGACGTTGTTGAAAATAATGGAAGGTATAAGGTGATGGCATAAGATAAGGGACTGAAGTGTTCTTTATCTTGGTCCGTGTGTGTGTGTGGGTGAACAGTTTGGTTAAGAATTTTTTATATTTCAACATCCTCAGCCAGTCTACTTCATACTTAACAAATATAACATAATGATATGCCGCCACATTGTAAGCACCAATCCGGAAATTTTCCGTGAGGTTAACGATATCTTGGTCGACACGGGTGCGTAAGGTCCATAATACTAATTTTTCTTTAGGAGTTAATGATGCCCTGGTGGATAGCTGTGCTTAAGGTTTATAATTAGAGTATTTGCTGTGGGGTCAAAGATGCTTTGGTGGATAAATGAGGTCAAGGTTTATAATTACAATGCTTTTCATGGAATTAAATACGCCTTGGTGAGTACATGCCGTTAAAGTTTATTATGAATATGTTCCGAAAGGTCAGTGATGCTTTTGTTGCTACATGGGGATAAAAGTTATAATTAGAATATGTTCCATAGGATCAATGACGTCTTGGTGGATATACGTGGTTAAGGTTTATAATCAGCATATATACTTTGGTGTCAATGATGCCCTGGTGGAAACTGTTACGACGTTTTGGTCATTTATTAAGTTACAGAAAAAGGAAACCGACAAGTTTTGTCAAAAACTTAACAAATAATTAAATATCAAAGTTTTAAATGTAAATTTGAGAGGAACTTACGTTACTATGAAGTGAATCCAAAATAATCATGATGAAGAGTTCTATGGGAGTCTAAACGAAAACTAACTGAAAATGTCCTGATTCGACAAGAATTGTGAAGTCAAAATGGTATTGTCCGGAACTCCTTTTAATAATATACAATAGTTCCAGAATAATATTCTAATCCAGAAACTGACACTTTCTTTTTCTACTGAACAGTCCATACAAAATTTATTTTGCTGTCAAATAATATCAATGTACAACATAAAGCACCTCTTCATACTTGCTGTTATTCATTTCATCTGTATTTCCACCTTTCGGAGATTATTTACATAAAGAATTAGTACATTACAAGAATAACAAGGACAAGACATACAGTTACATATATAAAACAGAACCTCATATATATAATCATATGAACACACATATAAATTACGTATTCATTCATAAATAAAAGGAATACATTATGTATTTGGAATTCTGATAGTGTTTTCTACCAATAGAATGAATCATTCTTATATTCTCCGACTCAGCATAATAAATGAGGTACACAATATAATTATCAATTCTGAAAACTAGTAGAGATATTACAACAAACACTATACTCAGTTATATAACTACGTAATCAAAGCTGCGCAGTCAAGTTTGAGGTAACACACCCGAATGGCCGAGTGGTCTAAAGTGCTCACCATTCCGGATCATTGCCATCTCATCTCTGTCTGTGTGGGTTTTTGTTTCGGGTTCAGCGAATGTGTTTATGTGAGGAAGCTTTCCAATAGCTTCTCGTTGGGCGTTGGTTCTTTCCGGGATTTTCTCGGGTTCTTTCTCCAATATTTATACTGGCCGCCATGATAGGCTATCTTGGGCTCAAAAATGGCGTTAAACCCTACAACAACAGCAACAACAGGTAACCAAGTTGGATAATTTTAAGTTAATTCAGAAATGTATCGTTATTTAGTTAGTTAGCCAAAAAAAGATCAGAAGCTAGCAAATATTTATATTAGTTACACAATTCATGTAGGATTCCTGCAGAAAGTATAGCAGCTGTCATAAAATCTATGTATACTTCGGGATCATTGAGTCAACATGTGTATGGGAAGTCCCTTCCTAGTAAGTGCTGAATAAATTCTTCTTCAGATATATTATGAAAATATGCACTAAGTACAATATGAAAATTATTGATAATATGCGATAAAAATAGATCCCTCATTCTTTGACTTTTTGAACACGAGATAAGCAAATGAGTAATGACATCAGTGTAAACAGTATTGCCATGTTGGAAATTATGAATTGTCATACTGATTGGAGTTACCGGAAACCTAGCCAACACTTTGACCAGTTTAAAATCTTTGTTTGACCTAGGTATCTGTCATAAAATGGCGGGTTTAATGAAATGATGTATATTTTTGAATCTTCGAAAAGATGGATCATTCAAGCATATTTGTTTAAATCGATTATTCTCCTATTCATTTATGGTGTTCCATACAATGTGCTTCCGTTCCGTCATAGCCGGAAATGTCTTATTTTGTACAAATATATATATATATATATATATATATATATATATATATATATATATATATATATATATATATATATATATATAGTCTTTCAAGTCGTATTTGTGAAGAATTCTAAATATATCGGGAATATTTTCCATTTGTTTCATACGGCCATTCCTGTAATGAAAGGTATACAATCTCATTAGAAAATATTCTTTCAACAACGTAGTCTCAAACATATAACATAATCTGCAAAGGAAATTTAGGGTTTTTTTCTTCAGTTTTAGGGACAATTCTGTTCGGTCCAAGCATGCCTTCGTTCATTGCAGACCTTGTCTTGGGAGAAAATTCTTGAATGCGCTAAACATATTGATGCTGAAATACATCTAATCTTTGAATGTCTTCCGATCAAATCTTGTATCAAACATCGCAACGATAATGCACTATTGGAATAATAATTTTCTTAAATAGACTTGCAGTGGTTAAGCGGTTTAATTTACATTCCGTTTTTCCAATCCGAATAAGGAAATCTAGTGATTTCTTCCTTTTGTACATTGCTTTTCCACTTTTTCTACGAAACTCATGCTAAAGCTCATAGGGATACCTACGTGCTAGGTAGTTTGGAAAATCTGAATAAAGTGTGGACCAATTCTACACTTAATGATGCAATCTCTCTTCTGTCTGTTTCGTTTGAAGATGATAATGCAATTCTTGTTTTCATTCATTTTAAAATTCCAGTTTACCGAGTACAACTGAGCGATATCAACTATTGCTGTAAATATGCAGGGGTTATCCTAATAAGGGTGATATCATAGGCCAACGCATTGTTACCAGCAGAAATTGATGCTACGATTATTTCTAGTTTTGATTCTTCTAACAACTTTAACAAATCGTTAATATATACCAAAGATGGAAGCGTGTAAAGCACTCCACCTTTTCGGACACCTTGGTATAGGTTCAGATTTAGTGCCATTTATAGTAACAATGCTACAGATATTAGAGTTTGATTGTATAATTACAGTGAGGAGATTGACAGAAATTCCCAACAGTGAAAGCTTTCCTTATGTCCAAAAATATGCGGGATAGACCTTCTATTCTAATTCCAGGTTGGCGAAGACATCTTCATGTAAGTTAAACGAAGCCGTTATTTAGCTCAATCTTTTTGGAAGACCTGCTGTTGAGCATTAGGAAAATTTAACATTTTAAGCCTTTTGGTCTTGTAGATAGTCACAATTTTGCCGAATTTCCAGTCAAATTGTATAAAACAATGTTTACGTATCGCATCGAATACATTTGTAATAGCTTCTATAAGTTTTTGGCCCCCCTCCATGTCTTATATGCTCATTCAGTACACCATCTACCCCCGATGCTTTACGTTGCTTAAGTTGCTTTATGGATGCTGCTATTTCATCAAATGTAAAATCTGCATTCAGAACGGGATCTTTAAGATTATTTTCTATGTTCAGGGTAGGGTTAGTGAATGAAGTACTCAATAAAGTACTGAATGAAGTATTCCCTGACGTGTATAGGTGTTTAAAGTATCTGGCAAATAAGTTAGCCATATCTTATGGACTGGATGTTGTTTCTCCATCAAATGTTAGTTCGAAATCCAATAAAAGTTAATTTAATTCCTCTAGCACCGTCCTAAACGATCTGCCCAATGAGAAAAAAGGCCAAATCTCGCAGACATGCCTACTAATAATTATATTATAAGCAACTGTCAAAATTTTTATTGCACGTCTATATATAGACCATATGTAATTTTACACTCTTAATATTCCCAAAGCAGACCCTAGTCATGTAGGCAAAATTTAAATAAGGCACAGGTTGTACAATTTAAAGCCTTGAATACTAATTACACACATTAAATAACACCATTTGCCAGGAGTCACACAATGATATATACATAACGTTACAAATGCACACATATTAACTATCTAATATATTGACGATAGATTATAATTATAAGTTTTAGTTATGAATACAAAATTACATACATACATACATACATACATACATACATACATACATACATACATAACGAACCCTAACAATCCATGTGGGTACAGTTTATAATTGGAATATATTTTGTGAGCTCAATGATGCCATGGTGGATACATGTGGTTATGGTTCATACTTAGAATATTTTCCTTGGGTTCAATGACATCTTGGTGGATAGATGTGGATAAGGTTTATATTTAGAATATTATCCTCGAAGTGAATGATATTTACAAGTGGTTTAGGTTTATAAATAGAATTTTTGTCAGTACTTGTATTTCAATAATTCTTCAAAGATTGCTTGCAGTATAACAATGTCAAATAATATTTTTCTCTCAATGCCACTTACCATAAGAATGGAGGCGTGAGTTCTTAATTATACTTGGGACATATTTTGGTTCAAGGTTTTTCGTCAGTAATTTTTAATATCCCTAATAATATTTGCCATAACTTCCTCAGACACCAGAACTACTGACTGTAACACTTGCCCTTCTAGTCCATGTCCTTGATTCTGGCCATGCTGTCAAAAAGAAGGAGAAAGTTGTTTCAAACATTTTATTAAATATTCCGTAATGAGATATTAAAATATATTAATTGGAGAAAAATGACATCGCAACAGTAGCAATGCTACATTTATCGCCACAGTGGTAATGACATTTTTATAGCCACAGTCGTGATTCATATTTGGAAATAGTTTCTTTTCCCTTTTCGGAACATATATCTGCCATTATTTCAAATCAAATCTAGTTTCCCATATCTAAGTCGATGTCATTGTCTATTCCTTCTTTCTCATCTTTTGTATGGTTTTACTCATAGTAAGTCCAATGAGTATTCGAAGATTCGTTTGCTTTATAATAGGCCGCTTTAACGCTAGAAAAAGATTCCCAAACGTCCGCATCAACCTTGCCCTAAAGAGTTCTTGAAGAAAGCCGGAGATGAGGTGTCGCTTTAGACAGAAAAAGACATCCTAGGGAGCTGAAGAACCTCTATAAGCTTATTCAAGTTTCTAGGTAAAGCATTGATTTCTCCTGTACGCCACAGCAAATGAGCAGAAAGATACGTCGAAAACTCTAAAGACTTCATAGACCCGATAAGAAAATGAATAAGAGAGATGAACACTTGCCCGAGAATTGGATTACTAACTAAACCAGACAAATGAAGCACCGATATTCTTGAGTATAATTCAAGGCAGACCAAGTTTGCAATGCCACCATTAATGGTGATGATGTAAGCATCCCAAAGAGTAGAATTCATCACGTGGGGTCTTTATCCACCTCATTTCCTATCCAATGTGAGATCCAATATGCACAGACAGAATAGTACATTCATCTGAACAACAGTTATTCGTATCTAACAGTCAAACTTCTCAAAGAAAAACACGAAACCAGAAATCTGTTAGGATGGCTCAAGTCAATAATCGCATGCATTTATTGCATTTATTGTTCCGACAACTTTAAAAAGAATCTCTCCCTCTCTCTTTTGATGACCATATTTTAAAAAATTTCAGTAATGTAGCCCAACTAGTATACATTTAGTTAATCAGTAAGGATGCACATAAAAATGTCTAGAAGCGAATTTAAAAAGTTACAAAATTGTAGACTAAATGTATCATCTGTATTAAAGTAATTTCCATCATGAATGTTGCACAGTTTTTGTGATTGACCTTATAGTAACTGTTACGATTCGCTATTCTGTGTCACCGGTAAAGTATCTATTTGATCCTTTATAACTACACAAACCAGGAAAGAATCAAACCAACCCATTTTTACAGTGTTCCTAACGTAGTTATGGCTTCTCATTAAAAAAAAAACTCTTGGCCGTATATCGTAATATAATTGTTAAAGGATCGATGATCGATGCATCGTATGTTACCGATCTAGACTGCAAAACCCCACGACTGAATGATGAAATAAAAAACTAATCATCTAATATTTATGCAAATCATGCCGTGTCCAAACCATTTACGGAAGGATTCCTGTACATTTTGAACCTGCTAATGCTAAAGATAACAATACACTTTTCATCTCAAAAACATACCAAACTCCTTTGATTGGGCGCATGACAGTTCATCAGGATCAGATCATATCAACTGCAAACATTTTCAACAAATTTGGAAAATAAGCGTCTTTCAGCAGTCTTGATGATGCAAAAGAGATTCCAGTACACAAACCTGTAAAGGATCAAACCTACATTTCCAATTCTTTACCTATAGCATTAAAGAGCAGCATTTGGAGAACTTAAATTGATGACACTTGACTGGATACACTGGCATCTCGAATTCATTAACCTACGCTCTGAACTTTAATGTGTATTCGGATGCCAGAGGAGCAAAATAGACAATCTTGTCAAACTTAAAGCAATTATCAGAGACGCTCTCATAAAGAAAGAACATATAGTTCCAGTCTTTTATAACATAGAGATGACTTTTGTTACCAGATAGAAGTGAGGCATAATGAATGACCTGTTCAACCTAGGTCTAAGAGGCAGCATGACTAATATTGGCACTAATTTGTTTGAAAAATAGAAATTTCAGAATTAAGGTAAGCGTCACTTTTTGTGAAAACTGTTCCCATGGGATGGATGTACCACAGGGCAGCAGATTACACGTGTTTCTATTCGACATAACAATTAAAAACGTAGGAAAATCCCTTAATCCAGGAACTGACTGCCCAATATCAACAGCATAGCAAAATGCTTTAAATCAGGAACAGACTACCCTTAAATGATAGAATTGTTTATACCATAGATTAAAGAGCTTGCATACGCATGAACATCAGCTATATATGAGCAAAAATCAAGTTCAGCAAGATACAGAAGAAAACGGTTTAACATTTCCGAAATGCAAAAGTAACTGCATGCATTTCTGTTGATTTTATTCATGATGACTGGTGGATTATTCCTGTTGCGGAGGAGAGCATGTTTTTGGGCCTATTTTGACTGGAAACTAAGTTTTCATCGATTGTCACGTTTGCCTGCCCGCGATTACGTAAGTCAGGAACAAAGGAATGGGTTAGCGCAATGAGTATGTCGACCCTGCACTGTTACGGCGATTTTGTTTGTACAAAAGCCGCTTCGTTAGGTGTTAAAACTAGAATGTTAGAAGCTTTGTTCTAAGAACAAAGAACCCTCAAAGCTATTGTAAATCTCCCCGCTTTGACAGATGGCCTGAGGCTCGTTTGTTAAGTTGGAACTACTGGGGGTAGAATTGATATCCAATCAGAACTGAGGAAGGGTGGGGCCATCAATTCAAACCAGAACTTAACAGTCATTTGAACTAATAACGAATTAGTTATTTGTAAGCCGTCGTACTGGTAAAGCAGAATATACTCACTCCGAGGGAGCCACTCTTGATTTGGCGGGAAATCTCTTGGTACATTCTAAGGACAGAAAGCTTCGTAAAGGTCAGTGAGTTATTTGCTCGATTGTTGTAGAATGTTACGGCATTGTAATTGTAATTAAGTACAGTATGTATATTTACTTACTAGAATCGTTAGCACGTAGAATTACCCTTGTATTGTTTAATTTACATGCGTACTTGAGAAATGAGTTATGATTATGTAGATTGCTCGCTCGTCAGAATTAATCATTGTATTTCGCAATTTAGTTACTCCGTAGTAAACTAGTGTATTTATTCATGTGATATTCTAGATTTTGCCATTGTGAATTAAATGGTAGCTTGTAAAATGGCTGCAGTGTGTAAATTTAAATAATATGAATATTTGAATATTTGTGTAGACTTGTGGGAGTGTAATGTACAGAAATGCGTCGGATTATTGTGATATTGTCGAGAATAATGAGATTAAGGAAATATATATATTGATGTGACGCAATTTAGTGATTTCTGTATGATAAGTAGGATACCGCTCTTATTGCAACGTTGTTTTATAAGAACGTGTGTGTTTTTCGATGTGCACGAATGCGTGACCAAAGATGTAGATAACCTTGATCTGATGATTGATTGATTGTTGATTTAGTGTGAGCGAGATGGCTAACACAAATGCTAACGTCCTTGTGTTTTTCGTAGGAAGCTTTTGGGGACAGAGTAGTCAAGTCCCGAGTCTCAGAGAGACGGGATAGAAGTAGGCGAAGAACAAGCTTCGTTGAAGGAGAAATAGAGAATAGAAGTAGGCGGGGAACAAGCCTCGTTGAAGGAGAAAGAAAGAAAGAAAAGGAGGAGGAGAAAAGAAGACGAAAGGGGAAGAGGACAAGAAGAATCGGAAAATGCCGGAAGGAGGAAAGCAATTGGCGTAGTAAACACAGATGAGTAGAAACGAAGTACAAGGGAAAGCCATCTCACACTATAATCACGTGATGAAATAGGTTGTCACATGGTCGAGAGGAAGTAGATTGGTTGAGAAGTTAATATCGTTTAATTTGTATTAAATGGTTATTCTTTTGGATTTCACCTTTGTGTTCTTAATGATTTAATTGTCGGTATTCCTGACTGGGAGCTTTACCTCTCTCTCTATCACTAATTTCACTTCCTACAAAAACGAGCCAGGGTGGGAATTCCACAGTAATTCAAATAAATATTGGGAGCACCCCACCCCAACGCATAACAGGGAGTTTCACATCCACATATTAGATTACTTAGAAACAAATGTCAAACAGCTCTGGATTTAACATGAATCGTAGCAAATAAAGATTGGGGAGCAGATCGGAAGGTCCTCCTTCGGTTATACGGGTCCTTAATAAGGCTGACGTTTGACTATGGCTCGGTTGAATACGGTTCATAAATCTTACCTGTAGAGGTTTGATCGGACACAAAAAAGGAACCTAGATTCTGGGTGCATCTTGAACTTCAAATTCAGAAAACAAATAACCCATCACTTCATCTCGCACGATGAAACCTGGCTCTTCCGTATAGTACCGATATTATCCATCTATATTGACATCACATTACTTTTACTTCCTGTTCTTCCTGTTCTTGAGTCATGTTCCTTAATTTGGATTTGGCTTCATGGGATTATCTTATTATTTATGCTGGCTGATCATCTTAGTGTGGTATCATAATGTAACGTTCTTGCTTTTTCAGTTGCGGTTGTTGTTGCCTTCTTTGTATGTTGGGCCCCATTCCACGCCCAACGTTTGATGACTCTCTACGTAAAGGAATGGACACCAGACCTTTTAGAACTTCAAAGTCATCTCTTCTACGTCTCAGGTATATCTCAGTGTGCTGGTCTCTCTCGTCATGTATGCATATATATGTATGGGATACTTTTTATGTTTGTATGCATATATATGTATGGGATACTTTTTATGTTTGTATGCATATATATGTATGGGATTCTTTTTATGTTTGTATGCATATATGATTTGTGCATATGTGGATGAATATATACTTTAATGGACAATTATTTTTTGCACATGTACTCATGACTGTATGAACCATCACTCGTGCTAGTAAACACGCGCACAGTTATAAATGTGTGTAGTAAGCTTTCCATTCGATCGCTATTTATCGCTGTAATCACGTGACTTAATTCATTAAAATTTGGCAGTTACTGATATGCTGACCTACTCAGTGATGAACACGAAGACATTGCCTGAAGAAGTGAACAATTCAAACAAGGATGCAACATCTGTAAACAGTACACAATATGAACTCCTACATTGAAATCAGTCTATAATAAAATATCGTTTAGAATCATAGTGTCAGTGCAATTAATTAACTGAGTGCAATCAGAATTTGAAGTAGAATAGTTGGAAAGAGATAGTGGAGGAAATAATCATGACATTCCATTCAATTGTACCACATTGCCCTATAAATAACCATCCAGTCTGGCTCATTTATCCCTATAAAGTCACCATCCAGACTGACCCATGTAACACAATATATCATCATCCAATCTAATCCATTTTATCGCATGAATCACATCCATCGTATCAATTTAAAAACCAATCAGTCACCAGTTATTAATATCACTCACCATCAAATTTGATTCGTAGTGTGTGTGTGTGTGTGATTTGGATTTTTAACAGAGCTTTAACAATTTTTCAGTTATATCGCTATGATGTCTGCAGTGTGGCAGTTTATAGAGATGTCTAGCACTGAGGCATCATGCCGCAGATATGTAGCATGATGTCCCACCCAGACACATTATTCTGACACCAGGCCGACCAGTCTAACACTAACCTCTTAATGCTGAGCGACTGTCGTGGCAGGTGTTGGTATCTTTTTTATGTCTTTGGTATGACTCGAACAGGGTTCCAACCCGCGACCTTCCGCACCCGATGCGGACTCTAACCACTAGAGCACTAGAGCGGTGTTAATTGTAGCTATTTAGTATATAAATCTCCATCCATTTACTACCCATTTATTCATATAAATCACCTTCCAGGCTAACCCATTTATCCCTATAAATCACCTTCCAGTCTCACCAATTGATCTCTATAAATCACCTTCCAGTTTCACCTATTTATCCCTATAAATCATCTACCGGTCTCACCCATTTATCCATGTAAGACACCTTCCAGTCTTACCCCATTATCCATATATATCCCCTTTCAATCTTACTAATTTGGTCCAAAAATTCATAATCCAGACTGAGCAATTTAAAACACCAGTTGCCATCCAGTCTGACCCATACAAAACAATAACAAAGCGGACCTAGATATCCCTATAAATCAAAATCGAATCTGACCTATTTTTCTATTTACCACCTTTAAATGAGACCGATTTTACGTATAAATCAACATCTAATTTGACCTTTTAATTCATTTATATCACCGTTGTCTTTGTAAAACTTTAGATGACTATGACTTGTAGCGGATGCTGAAAGATATTTTATATTGACTTAGAAATCAATGAGCCATCTCATGTAAAGTCATGTAACGTTTTAAAAAAGAGAACGGTTTGTCAGTTTTATTTGTTTGTTTTGTCTATGTTTTGTATTTGCCTTTGAAAAAGGCTCATTAGTAGTAGAAAGCGCTTAGGCTAGCTATATACTAGTTTTGCACTGTTCGTAGTCAGTTTATTACATTTTATTTAATCAGTCCCTGACAAACGTGAACCCTTGCTTGATCAAGTGCACTTGAGATGACTATTATTCTCCATATGATTAGTATTCTTATTAACCACAATTTATCTTACTATGTACATCAATCCAAAATGACTCATGTATCCCTATAAAGTACTCTTTAATACATGGGTCTCACACTCAAGCCACTCTGAGGGCCGCATGGGGGTATTCTTGATGGCCCAAGGGCCAAACCACCTATGTTATCATTCATGACACCTTGTGAAGCCAATCATTGAGTGGGCCACAGGTTTGAGACCCTGCACTAAAAGGACTTATTTACCCTAGCGTTACTTAAAAATTTATTTTCCAATAATAGTCGCAGAGTTTCAAAAAGGGACATTATCTTACGCTTTTAGGGCATGCGTATTTAAGCTTTTTTATATTATTTCATTGATTTTATTGAAATTCATTTGATATTATTTCCTTAATATTAGTTTTATGTATTTGATATTATATCATTGATATTATTGATATTCATTTTATAATATTTCATTGCGAAATGACAGAGATTTAAGTCTTTGAACACTCGATGACTTCAAAAATTAAAACAAATTGAAATTGTTTGTCTTATAGAACCCCATTCTAGTTCCTTTAAAAATATTTACATACTCTGTTACTGTACACTATTTGTACGTTCTGAGCGGTTTTCTAGCTTAGCTAGAAAGATTTTGAACATTATATCTATCAAGTTTCGGAATATGGTAATACCCAATGAATTTGAAAATTTTACCATGCACAGATTTGGAACGCCACTATTGACCTGTATAAGGAATAAGACAAAACCTAACATCTTATTGACCAGTAGATTTATACGAATGTTGAAGAAAATGAGAGATTTTAAAAAATTCGAGATATTTACGGCGTTGAACTATTGTACTGTGCCTATAGATTTAAGTACTGTTATGTATATTTGATTTAATTATATCTGATTTAATATATCTTTATTTCAATTTAATTGTTTGTCAGTTTTAAATGTTTTATTTTTCATTACACGATAGTGTAATGTCAATTTATTCACTAGAGATGATAATTGTTTTTAGAAAATAGTTTGACATTGACTGTTAGTTTATAAACACCACGTCTTGTTCTAAATCCTGACTTTGTTTCAGAATTTGTAGCAACCTTTGTAAACAAGTTCTATTTTATTTTAAAATGATTAGTTGTTTCCAATGCCATGATGGGACCTTGTCTTTAAGATATAAACAATTTTTTATTTTTTAGAGTAAAAATGATTGGTTTTCGTCAGGGTCACACTGGGCAAACGTGAGCTGTAAGAAGTACTTGCTTCTATAAACTTCCAGAAGATGATCACGTGACCCTTGTTTAAGTTTTAGAAAGCTCATATAACCCATGTTTTGGATCATTAATCTCAGTAGAAGTTGGGCCGTTAAACTGTTTGCTTTATTTTGTGCTGTTTGGAGTTATTTAAAAATACTTAGATTGGAGTTATTTCAAATTACTTGGATTCAAAAGGATTAATTCCATTATTTTTCTGGAAAATACGAGTGATCATGTACTATGTGGAACAAGGACAGTTTTTATAAAAATGTATTCAGCTATCAGAAACCGGAGTGATAATTCTTATTTCTACCAGGAACTATAGACTTCAACACTACAGATTGCATCATACATCGTCTTCGACTTATTCTTCGTCGGGATTCGAACGTGAAATCAGTAGAAAATTTTGTTATTAGGACTACTAAAATATATGTTAATCTCGGATTATTTTTGGATCATTTTTGGATTTGATTCTATAAAACCGTAAGTTCATTTATGTTTTTTTTTAATCATTTTTACTGAATTTTTCGAGAAAAATAAATTATTGCATTTTCAAAAACTTGTTGTTTTCATTCTTTCTTGTGTTACTGTTTATTCGAGCCCAAACAAGTGACATAAGATTACTGTATTGCAAATTTAGTCAGATAATGGTTCTGTGCCTAGAGGGTCGTTTATTTTGTTGCACATTTAATGATGTACATTGTGCTTTGCATATAGACTCAATTACCGTGTTGTAAACTTAAGCATGTTGATTGCCTTAAGCCTATAGACTCAATTACCGTGTTTTAAATTTAGGCTTGTTGATTGCCTTAAGCCTATACTCTCAGTTACCGTGTTGTAAATTTAAGCATGTTGATTGCCTTAAGCCTATAGACTCAATTACCGTGTTTTAAATTTAGACATGATGATTCCCTTAAGCCTATAGACTCAATTTCTGTGTTTTAAATTTAGGCTTGTTGATTGCCTTAAGCCTTTAGACTCAATTACCGTGTTGTAAACTTAAGCATGTTGATTGCCTTAAGCCTGTAGACTCAATTTCTGTGTTTTAAATTTAGGCATGTTCCCCTTGCGCTCTGCCCATAGACTCAATTACCGTGTTGTAAACTTAAATATGTTGATTGCCTTAAGCCTATAGACTCAATTTCTGTGTTTTAAATTTAGGCATATTCCCCTTGCGCTTTGCCCATGACTCAATTACCGTGTTGTAAGCTTAAGCAGTTTCATTATGCTCTGACATAGACTCAATTACCGTGCTGTAAATTTAAAGTTGCTCATTGTGTTCTGCATATGGATTCAATTACTGTGTAGTAGAGATAATCATGTTGATCATACTGCGCCTAGATTCTTAATTACAGTGCTGTAAATTTAATTCGGTAGATTGTGCTCTGTGTATATACTCAATTACCGTGTTGTAACTGAAGCATGTTCATTTTCATTTCCCTATAGACTCAATTACCGTGTTGTAAATTTTGGCATGTTCATTGTGCTGTGCCCATAGATTAATTTACTGTGTTGTAAATTTAATCAAGTGTAATGTGCTATGCCTATTGTCACATTCAATAGATATCTCTTACGTTTCCTTATCCTAACAGTGACATTCTTTGCTGGACAATGTAATATAACGCTTTCAAATATATGCAACTTGTCAAGTAACAAAGATGCCGGTCTATGAAATAAGATCACGTCCGGTTCAACTAAACTTTACTGAGAATCATGTCTAATTCTTATTCATTGAGTATCAGGTTTAATTATTTATTTTACGGAGAATTACGTCTAATTATCTAATTCAATGAAAATGTTGTTTATTATCTAATTCATTGTGAATTATGTTATGTAATTCAGCGAGAATCATGTCTTTTTATTTAACGTTCATTAAAAATCCCATCTAATTATATATTTCATTACGAGTTATGCCTAATTCACTGAGAAACATTTTTTATTATTTATTTCATTACGAATCATTTCCAATTATCTACTTCACTGAAAATTCTGTCTAATTATCTATTCCGTTACGACTCGTGTCTAATTATCGCTGTTATTACGAATCCTGCCTGACTATCTAACTTGTTGATAATTATGCTTACAACATGATAATTTTATCATTCTTAGCCGTCAGTAAATATTTAAACTTTTATCAATTAGCATCAATATTGATAAATACAATATGAATGAGATATGTCAAATATTTTATTAACAAATCGGCTCCTTTCTCTGAAAAATAAAACCTAGTACCTGGCTAAATAACTACAAGATGAACTTATATTAATCAAAACCTTTTTAAAGTATTGATAATTCGGTCTTCTTGTATTTTACACTTCCTTTTTTTTCTTATATTGTGTATTGATCATTTGCTTTAGAAGTATATTAATGGTATACGCATATGTTATTCCGTTCTTAATTATGTTTATGAGGGATAAATATCTACATACCCTGCATCAGAAAGGTTTTCTTCTTCCAAAAAAAGGTTGACATTTTGAATTATTTTATTTTACAGATAAAACATAAATAATCGAGGCTTGTTTTCACTTTAAATAAAAAAGATTTAATTTATCATTTTTCAGGAGTACTGTACTTCCTAAGTTCAACGATTAATCCAATATTGTACAATCTACTTTCTCGAAAATTTCGCCAAGCATTCAAAAGGACATTGTGTAGATGCTGCATCAACATGAATAGACTGCCAACATTTTACAAGCTACGAGCCAAATTTATCAACATTAATGATCAAGGAACTACTTCTCCTAGTGGCGGAAGATACCTTTATCCAGAGAAGGATATTAAAATGCAAACACTTCTTAAACCAGACACATCGAAATTACATTACCATTCAAAAACTCTAATAGACCACCCCTCAACTAAGGATACCGATATAAAACCATCATCTAGTGTAAGTACGTGCAGCTCTCACGCTCACTCTGACGGCCGTTTGCATTATATCTGCCGATACAAACGTTGCTCAAGTCGACGCCAAAGTCAGCTGTCGAAGCGAAACGACAATATTGCTTCCTATCAAGATATCGAGGTTTTAAGGAAAGGCTCGTTGGGAGATAAATGCCAGCACCTTTCATCATATGGTACATCTAGCGTGAGCATTTCCAAGCAGGCACGGAACATAGCGATGCAGAACGTATAGAAAAAAGGGTAGAAATAATTTCGTAACCTAGAGCGATGGTTGTTGTGACTGGAAATGCAACAATGACTTATCTTTGATCGTGACAGTTGAAACAATAGGCACATAGGCACATATTCGCAAATCCATTTGTCAGGCTCATTAATATTATGACAGATGTAAATACTGTGTTTCTTGAAGCAATCGTGAGAGTATTTGCAAATGTATAAAATACATATATTTATCGTAATGATTGTTATTGCTGTTGCTAAGTTATAACTTTGTGCATTATGTGAAATACACATATCCACGAATCCCAAACGAATTTTATATTGTTTTACCTACATTATTATTGTTAGTCATGACAAAGCCAAATGACATAGACTTGTTGAATAATACAATGCGAAAAGGTACTAGTGTAGTGCTGGCCATGCTTCGGGAATTCAGCCACGAAATATATTTGAATTCGGAAATTTGTGGTGGAGAGGATTCTTAGGTCCATGATTAGACATAAAGTTGCAAAGTATGGAGCAGCTAGTTCGTTGGTTTGAGTCCGCGTTTAAATCTTAATTTTTTGTCACACTGAAATGATCTTGTACCTATATAACAATACGCGATTCAACAAATAATCACGACCTTCGGGCGTGAACCACAGCTTCAAACATTCGTGGAAGGAGTTTTGAGTCAGAATCTTGGATCCTTGTATAATCAATGTGGTCAAGTATAGCGGTTATGCGTCCCTCTGAAATTATATTGAAAAAGACTCTCCTCAGGGGAGAAATACTCTAGATTGTTCGGTCTTTACACAAGTGTCTTTCAGTATGGGATGGTCTTGGCATATATTGTGCTCGTTATAAAAATATTAATTGTAAAAAACAACGTTAGAATAATAAATATTTTCTGTGATGTTACAGGGATTCTAACTGAATACAATTCCATATTTTTCACAATCATTCCGTTTTCCATGCATTATAGCTTTCCCGCGTTATACATGTACCAAACTGATGCTCAAAGATACGTTTAAAACATGTTATTTTACTTATCCTTAGCATCAACTGAGATAATTAGCTCAATATTATATATATATATATATATATATATATATATATATATATATATATATATATATATATATATATATATATATATATATATATATATATATATATATATAACATGATGTTAATATATGTGTTGTTTAGGTGTGGATTTAAGCTGTTTAATTAATGGCAACATTGTTATTAGTATCTGCAATGGATCTTTGCTGTTGTCTTCTCAGGCCAGCGGTATTTCCTTGACGATCATGTCGGACTCGTAATAGCAATGATCTAGATTAGAAACCTAACCATTCAATCAGATAGAGTGTTGTGTCCATTTGCCTCAGCACTACGTAGCCTTCATATGCTGATGTGCCTTGAAACACCATGCTATATCAGTCATATCGCTACGATGTCTGCAGTGTGGCAATTTATACTGATGTTTAGCACTGGGACATCATTCCACAGACATGTAGCATGATGTCCCACCCAGTCACATTATACTGACACCAGGCCGACCAGTCCTAACACCAACCTTTTAATGATTTGCGCCTAACGAGGCAGATGATGGAATCATTTTTTATAAATCTTTGTTATGACTCGGCCAGGGTTCAAACCCGCAACCTCCCGCATCCGATTCAGACGCTCTAACAAATAGCCAAAGGAGCGGTAAATAAAAGAGAAACATATATTTCGTTGTATAATGCATCTTCCCAATGGTCACTTGTATAAAAGAGAAAGAAACTTTTGTTCGTTCTATATTGTATCTTCGCAGTGGTCAGTGTTATAAATGTCTAAAAAGACATGTTTTGAGTAACATATGCCGGTATCTCAATCAAATTGTATTAGAAAATAAAATACAGTTGGAATGAGTGATTGCTTTAAATATATCGGGAGAAAAATAATACGTATACTTGATATCCTAGAGAAAGCGATGGAGTTTTGTTCATTTATGTGAAGCTGGTAGTTTGATTGGAAACTGGTGTATGCTAACATACCTATGAGCCTTATGACTAAATATTAACAACAGTTTCCAGAGTGCAATACGGATATAACTTGAACGATGTCACTATGTGCATGCACATATTAACAAAGCCATCAAACAGACGCAGATTCAAATATTATCATCTTAGAGAAGAAATACATAAAACCTAGAGATGTCCCTGAGAAACGCATAACAAGAAATACATAATATGTATATATGTGTCTGATAAACGCATAGCAAGAAACTATTAATTTCCTGGATGTTGGTCTTAGTAGCTGTGTTACTAATTATTACTTTCTCGTGAATAACAACTTTGATAAGATGCTGATGACTAATTGAAGAAATAATAAAGTAAAACTGCGAACTTAGTCTCTTTAACGGAGATATTACCAGCGAGATATGGAAAGGTTCACGTTCATCGACGTAAGGTCACACAAACGTTTATGACTCAGATCTTCAAATATTAATCAAGAAAAGTATTAGTTTATAATTAGTGTTTGTGGCTGGAGCACCTGATACCGCTGCTAATTATTTATATCTGGCTATTGGCTCTAGTTTCAACGTGCAATGTCTCTATATTAAACAACTAAGTCTTTAGACATATTTTCAACTTTAGATTCTTCTTGTGCATGTTTACGATTTTCTTTCCCGTGCAGGACTGTTGTTTAGAGTAACTCTTACTAGTGTCTCGCTATAAGGAAATCAATGTTTAATCAGTACCTCGCTATGAGAACATTCATGTTTTATCATGATTACTGTATGAATTGATACCTCGCTATATGCAAAAGCAATGCCTCGATTATACCGTGGTGATTTTTCAGAATGTTTGTGATAACATCAATGAAGAAGTAAAAGTTGTTTTACTGGACGGTTAATTCACACAAAATATTCCATTTTTAACAAATGGTAATACTGCTGTCTAGTAAAACCGATTTAATGGAGTACACCCTACAGAGAGTACTTTACATCAGTTGCATCCCAGATAAAGCAAGTACAGTTACTGTGAATACTCGTTAAAACTTTATGCACGAATCCAACGATGTACACAATATCAATAAGTCGCTTTGTAATCATTATACGACTTATGATTTATGTATGGAAATCTAGTCGTCTGTATGGAAATCCAGTCATCTGTACGTATGGAAATCAAATCACTTTTTTTAATGGAAAGTGATCCGAAAGTCCACAAATTACTATGACTGCAAGATCAAAATGATTTTAACAAGAATTTGAAAGAAACTTTCTTTGATATATCTAAGTATTGTAAATTTGCATTTTTTGGCTAGTAGATATGGACCATTAATTAGTACTTTACCAGGGTTACAGTCTCGTATTAGGATAGTATTCGATATCATACATAATACTTCCTGATCGGATTATTTTTGTAAATATCAGCGTAGATATTTTCTATTTGAATTTTCAGACATGTTTGTCAAAACTTTCAGCTTTTTCATTTATTTTGTTTGTTTTCGTACACGATTTAGACTTTTTCAGGCAGACTGAATATATTGCGTGCGTACTCTGTGCCATACTATTAGGGTAGAGTTGACAGGCACAGGAAACATTTTTTAAAAAATTGATAAACGACTAATTGGCACTAAGTGCAAAATATTACTAATTACTTTGAATTACAGATACGAACACTTGCATCACCTTATGCAACGAACTGAATTTCAGGAAATAGAAATTCAAGAAAGAGCAAGTCGGCACTGAATATGCGCACTCTGGATCGAGGTAAATGTTACTCAGATGAAGAAATGAAACCATGAATATAAGAATATGTCTAATTAATAATTGCTTTTTGTCTCTAAAAAAGATAGATTATCGTACCTAATGTTTACTTCTTTTAAACTTATTCCTTTAATCTATTTTTCTTCCTGTATATATTACAAAGAATTACAGCAATATCTCTGATTACCGCTCCCATGGCCTTGTGGTAAGAGCGTCCGCCTCGGATGCGGGAGGTCGTGGGTTGAGTCATTCCAAAGACATACAAATGGTACTAACAGCTCCCTCTCTTATTGCTCAACATTAAGACGTTAGTAATAAGACTGGTCGGCCTGGTGTTAGGATAATGTGACTGGATAAGGCATCATGCTACATATCTGCGGCATGATGTCCCAGTGCTAGACATCACAATAAACTGCCACACTACAGACATCGTAGCGATATGACTGAAAATTGTTAAAGCTACGTTACAAATCCAAATCACACACACACACATTACCTCGGATTAAATATATATTATTTCAGATGGCTTTTTGTGGTACCTTTGCGAATGAGAGTATTAAAAAAGATCTTTTTGTTATCTAATTTGTATACGTATTATTGTTGATTCATTTTGTTCTGTTATTTTTAATACAGATCATGATGTAGTCTCTTGTTAAATATGCTTGACCGTATCGGACATTGCTCTTGATTATCATTGCCTGAAGTCGTTATGTCGTGTAGAAGTCAGCGGTCATTTCACTTCTAAAACATTTTCTTAAATCTATTTGTTATGTTTCAATGTAAACATATTCCGATGAATGTTATACGAGCCTTTTACTGGTATGTTTGTCAAATGGGCATGAATTTACTATATGTGCATTTTATGAAAGAAACATAAAGTTAAATATTGTAAAATTGCAACAATTAAAGTGTTAGCACAATTCGAATTTGACATGATGGAAAATGGTCGATGAATAAAGAAAATGTAACCAAATTCTGTATTTCGTGTCACTTACTAGATCTTTCCTCTGCGATCATATCCATGTCTTTGTCAACATTGCTGAATGTTACTAAAATGAGAATGGCTTATCTTGCATGAAATGTTATGAATCAAACTTCCAGCCTTTCTATTTTAGTTAAAAGAAGGAAAAAAAAGACATTTAGAAAAAAATCAGTATATTTTTTCGAATACATGAGCATATTACAAGCAGTAAAACACATGTGATAGATACATCACATGTGCTAACCACCAGCTGATGTCCACTCAAAATACTAATGAAGGATATTTAGAAAAGAGATAAATACAAATGATTTGAAAGTATTTATCGGAGTTGATATTATGGTAAATTGTTTATGGAAGATAAATGAATATATTATTTGCAAGGTTAGAGTGTTCAAACATTTTTTAAAAAAATCTCTCATTTTGATGTGTGTATGAGAACTTCTGTTATAAATTCGGGATATACTATGGAGTAGTTTCAAGAAATATCATGAACTTGCAATAATTCCTTATGGAATGACTATGAGATGGAATCAGCTTTACTTCTGGAAAAATGGAACTAAAAAGCCTTCATCTCTCTCGCTCTCTCTTTTAAACACACACGCTCACACACACACACACACACACACACACACACACACACACACACACACAATAACAGTTACCTTTAATAAAAGGTCACGTGATCTTAACGGACATTCCCATTTGCTAGTTACCTTTAATAAAAGGTCACGTGATCTTAACGGACATTCCCATTTGCGCTTATAATTTGCTCTCTAAAAGTGATGTATTGAAAGGTAATTGTATAAATGATCATTCGAACGTATAGTTATTGATATGCCTTTATAATTTATAATGTGCGTGACCCATTGTATGTGTCCAATGGTAGAATTTGGGCTTACCTGAATATTGTCATGGCTAATGACTGTGCTTACCTGACTATTGTCATGGCTGAGGACTGTGCTTACCTGACTATTGTCATGGCTGAGGACTGTGCTTACCTGACTATTGTCATGGCTGAGGACTGTGCTTACCTGACTATTGTCATGGCTGAGGACTGTGCTTACCTGACTATTGTCATGGCTGAGGACTGTGCTTACTTGACTATTGTCATGGCTGAGGACTGTGCTTACCTGATTTTCTGATGTTGTTTACTTAGATTTAAGTTTAAGATCTGTCCGTTTCTACAAATTAATATTTTTGTTCTTTTCCAATAGAAAATACCCACATCCGTGGCGTTATATTGCGTTATAGGTCAGGTGACAGTTTTTGTGTAAATAGAGGTTGCAAAGTTTTCATTTATTTCATAACGTATGTCTGTGGAATCAATTTTAGTTGTGTTCAGACATAATTTTTGAAATTGTTATGTACACAAATAATTAATTGGAGTTACCAAATGCTCATTGATGTTTTGGGCTAAGACACTACTTAGGGATTCAAGGATATTCTGGATTATATCATTTTGATACATGTAGTCTTGAAGACATTCAAGACTATTAGAATTCATTCAGAACGTTCTATACTTTTGGACTTGATAGAAAATTTAGGATTAAAGGGATTTCATTCACAATATTGTAAGCGTCTTTAAAATTTTCACTTTGTATTCTAGAGATATTTATTATGCATTGAATTTACGTATCTTGTTGGGTATGCTTCTTTATGTTGCATTGTGTAAGACTACAGAGTTTTAACACAATACAAATGAAGCGTCTGAGATTTAAGGCATTGTTTAGATAAAGAGTTACGTATATCAGTACGTTTTGTAATCCTGGCACATGATTTAATTTAATTTTTGTATTTTGTATTCATAGCTGTTAATTGGACACAATATGATTAGTTAGATTTTGCCATGGCAACGTAAAACTAAATATGATCCATAAGCACGTGTTGACAGTTACTATTAATAACCTGAATAATGAGGCCTAATGGCGCCTTTGGATTACTTTCTCATTGGCTGATGGGGTTTGGACTGTTCTAGAAGAATTCATTTAGTTTCTTTTGGTTGGACTACGTCACACGAAAAGTCCATTTCGAGGTCAAATGAGTAGTTAGATCATGTCACGAGGGGTATGTTGGTTAATATTATCTTAATAGACGATGTATATAAGGAGAGGACAACGACATTAGTCTAAATCTTAGTTTGGCGTCATCCTCATTTCTTGTTTTTGTGTGTAAATCTGCAGACGTGTTTTATGTTGTAATTCGAAATTATTCGAGAGGAACAAAAATATTTGTTTGGGCTGCTCAGTGGAAATAGAAAGTGGTCATTATTTGGACTATAATAATATTCTGGAACTTTTATGTATTATTCGAACGAGTTCTGGACGACGCTGTCTTGACAACATCATGAAAAATATAGCCGGACTAGTATATTTCTGGTTTTAAATTTTATTTCGACGTTTTCATTCTTTTGACTTTCCAAGAACTTTGTCATAATTATTTTCGGTTTACTTCATAATTTTCTAAGTTCCTCTTACATTTTCATCCATAACGCTGATACTTAAATTCTTTCTTTAGGCTTTACAAAACTTTTTGGTTTCGCTTCTTTCTATTACCTAATTTGTGACCAAAGAGTCGTAACTCTAGCTGATATTAATCCTATTCAGACTCGTTTGTGAGCATAACTTTCAACTGGCTAATCTCTCCAGTGATATTTAGAGACTTTAATAAAGACTCGACATTACTTAGAAAAATTGTAAATCGTAATTCTTTTCGCCTCCTCCCCACCTTGATTTTTTATTGATGGGTGGGGGGCCGATAGGAGATGAGAAGAGGGACATAATTTGTACAGGAGAATCATGCTAAAAGCTTTAGGTTAAGACCGTGTAAACCATTCCTATGTATTGCTTGAGCTTTCAACCATTGCTCATATATGTCTAATGGGTAGATTGCAACTATTCTAAACAAACATAAATCGTTAGAATACTATGGAGCGGTATGCATTTATCTCTTTGCGCACAAATGTATTGTGGTTTGATAAAAATGCTACTAACAACTCTTAATTTTATATGTACCCATCTTTAGAAAGAAAATGTGTACAGGCATCTAATCGGCATGCTAGTCTTTATAATCCAAAAATATATACTGGACAAAAAGTACATCCACCTGTCGATTAATCGTCTGATATTTTCTGTAGTGTGGCTAGGTCAAATACGTCTCAGAGAGACGAATCCATCTGCAATTTATAAGCGACGGATACAATTCATTGGGCATGTCATTTTGATGTCTTTTATATGTCTCCTCAAACATAGTGAGGAACTGAATATTTTTATATATTATAGACTTGTTATCTGTTTGATGTGATATCTTTACGATAGTTAGTTCTCACTTTACCTACAAAATAATAATATTTTTCAATAATATCGACTTGCTATCTCTGTTTGATGTGCATTGATTCAGATAGGTATTTTCATACAAAATAAAATAATATGTAAGCAAGCATCATAATTTGTCGCTTCATTTTTTCACAGGACTATAAACACCGCCAATGAGCAAATATAGACTAAAGATTTATTAACAAAAGCTGATTACGCAGTAACAATAACAAACACAACACTATATATATATATATATATATATATATATATATATATATATATATATATATATATATATATATATATATATAACATTAGTGTTATCTTTGTTATTGTGTTACTGTTGCTGCGTAATACAGTTTAGAGAATTTTTCACTTGTACTCTACGGGGATTCTATCATGACTAAACACACATTACCAAACAATGCCATTCAAAGTCGATGGTGCATGCGGACACTTAGTACTTAATTTAATACACAATGTGTGCAGTTTACCCGCAGACCTGAGTTCGAATCTCATATTTTTAAAGATAGGGAGATGTACTTTATTCAGAATAAGCATGTTGATGAGTAAAGTGCAGGTCAGGTGATTCCCCGCATAACCACCGAGTCGTAAGAGATAGAAATGTGAATTCAGTGAGTGAAGAGAACGAAATGCAAATTAAAATGGGGGAGATGGAAATGCAGAAGCAGAGAGACAGACAGACAGATAGAGTGAGACAGGGTGGCGGGTAGAGACAGAAGCAGAAGAAGAAGAAGACAAGGAAATGCAATGTAGATTCAAAAAATTAGAACTGGCAGGCGGACCAGTCCCCCTTCCTTTACTCACAAATTCCGGTTTAAATGTCACCAGAAATATTCGGTTAATAACTTCTCTTCCAGAAACTTAAGCAGATAAATGCTTTCTTTGCTTTTAGAATATTGCTGAAAACTTAAAACAGCCAAGTGATCATTGGACCTTTTAACTATAAGGTGTACTTATTGGCAAAACTAGTGAAGTCTACATTATACTATCTGTACAACAGAGCGATGTAGCTTCGTGAATTAGAACCCGTGGTATATCGCCAATGGTGCGGATTCTGTTGAAAAGAACCTGGATAGACAAATATCGTCGAATATGCAAGGAAAAGAGAATAAGTATTTGATAGGTGTAACTCAGGATGATCAAGATATGATAACCTCAGGCAGATATTGCTAGTTCAAGAATTTCGTCCGTAGTGACGTCAAGATTTACCTTGATAAGCAAAAGGTAGATACTTTATGAAATGCTACTCCTGTAGACGATAAATATTCCTTGATTTGTCAGTAAGTGTTTCTTTTAGCAGTTTTTGGCTTGAAAAAAGCCCATCTCAATCGCATAATAGTATTTCCAAATCTCATTTTGGCACAACATATATTAATCAAACTTTTGATAAGACTGATCAAAAGTCCCTATCTATTCCTAAGTACACTTATTGTCGGAAGAAAGTTAAGATTAGTTTTGATGGATACAGAGTGCGAAAATAAGCTGAAAAAGACAGAGGTTTCCTAAATGCTCGTTTCTTAAGGTTGATAGTCACCGTCATATATTAATATCAATGCAAAGTTTGGTCAAGGAAAACCCAGTCTGATTGTACTATGGAAAATTATGAACTTTTCGCATCGAAAGGTTCCATATCGCCTATTGGTGATTCTGCCAATCATATTTCTATTATAATGTTAAGGGACACATGAGCGTCTTGCGATGTTTGTAAATAATGTAGATATGATCACACTTTTCAAATGGTGGGACGACACAATTAGACAATGCCTGAGGACATCTACCGTCTATTTCTGCGTCTGGGAACCATTAAGCAGAATAAACTGTGTCGCTCCATTGCCTAAGATCAAGTCAGGAAACCAATATTTGATTACCATAATATGAGCATCCACAAGATTTCCAGAGTCAATTACTATGAGGAATATAAAATCTAAAACCGTATTCAAAAGCATTTTATAGATTTTTGTACAATTTTTGGCCTTCCCAACTCTGTTTAATTTGATCAAGAAACAAATTGTATGTCTGGAATTATCCAGCAAGTTATGCATGAATAAACATCCACCATTTTAGATCTGCTGCATATCATCGTTACAGTCATGGGGCTTTAACAAAAATTCATCGAACCTTAAAGAATATGATTCGGTCATATTGCTCTGATATAGGAAAGGATTGGGGCGATAGTGTTTATTTACTGTTGTTTGCTGTTATGGAATCAATTCAAGTATCATTATGTTTTAGTCTTTTGGAACTAGGTTTTGGATATACTGTCCGTGGACCATTGACATTCGTAAAAGTGAACCATCTTTCAACAGAAGATTTATGGATTAATCTTTTTCTCTATATTTCTGATTTCCAATAGAATTTTGCACAGTATTGTGGAGTAGCAAGAACTAATCTTCACTATACTCAGTCCAAATTGAAATACAGATATGAATAAAACTGTAAAGGACAGTTTTCAGCCTGGTGATAGAGTTCTCGCTCTCTTGCTAATATCTCAAAATCCTCTTTAGGCTAGGTATTATGGTCTTTATACAGTTGAACGAGAAGTGACTTAGGTTATATTAATATTACTCTGGTATGGGAAGCAAACACAATATTGCCATATAACTATGCTGCATGAGGATGTTTACTGAGATGGCCTTGTTAATGTTAAAGTGGGTTTCGTTTTACATTGAGCAAAAGGTGTAGCAATGGAATGCACTCTGGTCTAACCGATCTTCTGAATCCAGAAATATTGACTAATTTTGGATCTGAAACTTTGTCATCTAAAGCCACCAAAAAAGAATGAACTAAAAGATCTGTTATGTGAATATGAGCACTTGCTTGTATTTGACCCAAACGAACAAATTAAACAACCGTGACGTTGAACTCGATGGTTGTACATATGGTTAGCAGAATCCTTACAGGATGAATCCTCTCAAACAAGAATGTTCCGAAAAAGACATTCAATGATTTCATAGAACTAAGTGAAAGTAACTGCACTATCAACATCCATTATTCTGCCGAAGTCAGATAAAGTTTTATCTATACAAACTGGCTATACAAAAATGATCAGTGGCATCAAAACAAATTTAATTCAAGTGCCAGGAATCCATGACTGCATTGAAAAAATAAATTGGAAATGCAGACTAGGTCACTAAGTTTAATATATCGAAACGATTCTGTGAAATTCCGCCACAGAAAGAGCAAAAGTAATTTCGATATTTGTATCTACGGAGGGACTCTATCATTATAAAGTGATGGAATTGATATAAAATGTTCACCTTCAATTTTCTAGTGATCAATGAATATAATAACATCTAGTTTAGATAATCGTAACGTTTACTTCAATGAAGTTAGCATTTACAACGACACTTTCAAAGTCAATCATGACTTTTTGCCTGCAAATCTCTGACATGTACACATTTATTAGCTTCATCTTCGTACTCGGAGTGAAGAGGGCATCGATGTGACGGATCTTCGGAGCATTCAATGGAGGGGAAGAATGATTACGCAAGTACTCATACCACTGATGAAACAATGCTTCTTCCGAGATAAGACCCCAATCGTCCTCCAGATACTCGTCCAATCTTTCTTCTTGACTCGTCATCATACACTTATCGTGTTGAATTTGACTGGGATGATCGTTTTGACATCCATAGCAATCTTCTTAACACAGTTTTGGCTGGTTTCAGGGCTTTGCCTAACGCTGCATCGAACCTGTCAGCAATTGTGTCTACCAAATGTTCACCGCTGAAATAATAGCGTGAAGGACTTTTCACAGTATAGATCCTTAATAATGGATTGCTTGCTGATTTACATCATCTATTCTTGCAAACGGACATTTAAGATTTCGACCTGCAAAGTGTTTTGAGTTTCAGTGATGTTTTTGATTTGTGTAGGGTAAACCAATTTCACCAAATCCACTTCCCAATTAACTTCCTAATCTAACTGGATGGCTTGAGGTAACTTGGCCATGTAACAACACATATTATTATTGGGAAACACGTACATGGAACTGTCACTGGGAATAATTAAGTAAAATTGGTTGTTGTTCATAATTTCAGAGTTCTTCTTCTGTCCTTGGAGTCACTCGAAGTCAGATGAGTGTCTAAAAGAGGATTGATTATGTGGTTATTGTTGGAGAGGTGACTGACGTAGGGCATAAGATTCACGTTGTTCCCGTTCGAGGAGTATTTCAGGGAAAGATTGAGGAGAAGGTAACCGATGAAACTACTCAATAAAATGGTCAAAAATAAAATTGTTAGTCTTCTTGTTGCAATCTCAAATTGGCAATGGCAGCACCGATGACACAATACACCACAAATATTTGGCAGAACAAGACGATTTGCATTTTAGGCACATGTTCTCCACACCACACCCACAACGGATGCTTTTGTAGATCTTGCAGAACACGGCGAAGGAGTGGTCACTGCGGTGGTTGCGTGTGAGGCTGTGTTGAAGGGCCCGATGGTCACTTCATTTTATAGTCGATGAATCAAACGCACGTTGACTTATTTAGCACGGCGTTATCCCACTTTATGGGTTCTTCATCCGAGAATGCTTTCGATGTCGTACACGTCGTCTTCATCTTTTTTACGCATTGTAACTCGGGCAAGTAACACGTTCCTTTTAACACTTGCCCGTTCATATCTTCCATTTAACAGACGGCAGAATAACGGTCACACATTTCCCTGTGACAAGAAACAGTTCAATAGTCCAGTTGGGGAGTAACCTTTGTCAAAATTGCGTTTGGTTTTGCTAATGAGTACCCAATCTTGAGCTGCCAACACTACTTTTCTTGGGGATTGTCACCGTGGGGGACGTACCAAACAGGGGTTAAAAACTAGTCACTTCGTAGTCGGGTGTCACTTATTGGGGAGCACAAATCAATCAATCAATCCTCTCTGCGCCGTCTGGTGCTTGAGGTGACAGCAAGGGGAGCACATCCGATACTCTAATGGTAAGATTAGATGTACATTTGGACCAAATGCGGTAAGACGTCGATGTACTTTAGAGTGTCTTGATGCGTAAAATATTCCCACAAGCGTTCTTTCAAGGTACGTTGTAAACGTTCCACGATGCTGGCTTTGGTTTCGAGATTCTCGGTGGTGAAAGAATGATCACGTCTGATATTTCTGGGCCCAAAAGCTCCCCTTTATCTTCTTGGTCCTTTCTTTATCATGCTCTCATGAGTCCTACCATCATTGTTCCCAATACATTTTTTAAGCAATGATCCGAGCAATATGGAAAATTCCTCCGCCTTACACCATTCTTTTTAATAAATTGGTATTTTCGTTTGGCCCATTTGAAGAACGTGTCAATGTTTGGCTAAGCATTTTTTCTGATGTGGAGACAAAGGTATCGTGCCTTTCAGGACATTCATGCAAAATTCACACACGGTATCAGCAAAGTCTTTAGAAGATGTTTGAATGAGCTATTTTATTCATGGGAGGACGGGCTTTGGACAGGACGGACACCAAGTCCCAATGTTCGGCTAAACGACGAAGTAGTCATTTCATTTTCTTTTATTTGGGGTTAGAATAGGCTGTCTTCTTGGGGGAGGTGACATCTTTGGGTGTTCAGAAGCACAAAAGCCCCGATCCCATCCTTTGCCTCATATCTTTTATTTACACTGGAATGCGTTACTACTGAATGTCTATACAACGTATCAACCTGAAAACAGGCATCACAAGTCATGGAAGGGTTCGCAACGGACTAAATAGGGACAGTTCTTGCTTGGTCAAATCCAGCATGCTCTGTACTATGCCCAATCTCTTTTGGACTTTCATTTTAGTAGCAGGTACTTTGTGAGCATCGGCCGCTGGAGCTAAAGAGGGTATCACTGCTGTAGGAGTAGCTTTTTGAGATGCAAGTTGCCATTGTTCCATCAAATGAGGAAGAACGGCTGTCAAATTGGGCTCGGCTGGCATCACCAGGAACTGTGAAGTCGGGGAACATGAGGCTACTGGAGACTCGGTCACCGTCGCTGCATGTCGTGGTTTGCGAATGTAAAGTTACGTTCTGGCCAAAGTGCCTAACTTGCGGGTAGAATCTGTTTTCTGGGGTCTTTTATGAGGTCTTTTCTTTTTCGTTTCGGGGGGTGGGTGGGGTGTCTTTTTATGTGGCTATAACCTGGTCTTGACACTGCTGCTCTTTTTCTTCTTTCGCGTCCGTTTGGCTTTTCTAGGAATGACATTTTTCTTAGGGAGGACTTTGGGGGCATTGGGATCCCATTTTAAGAGGGAGCGAATGATGACACCTCCTAGAGCACCGCTACCTCCAGGTTTCAAAATGATTTGCTTTTTGGTTTGAGTGTCGATGCGGAGACCGGCCAGTTGCGTCAAGGCTACATTGTTTCTGTCTAATAAGGCGTTTGGTTTGATGTGGAATGTGAACGATGCCTTGCAATAATTGATGTACTTTCACCGTAAACCATCGTAAGACTTCTTTGAGACTGGCTTCTAAGACACGAGCACGTATTTGTGGATTTATTTCATGAATGATGCCGTGTAAGGCACGAATCAATTTCACGGGAAGATGAAAATGAAGGGATGTCATGTTAACGCTGTATGTGACAGAACCAAAGTGTCCGAAGCTTTGTATAGATTTTGTGTTAAGTCGACGATGGCAACGTGTACACAACAAGCCCTCCGTCTTGGCACCAGTGAAGAAACAGATGGGTACGAAATCTCAACTAATCGGGGTGGGAGGGTTATAAATCCACGAGTAAATAGGCGTGTGGGATTGGAGTGGAATCGTCGTACGTTTGAGTCAGCAAAGGCGTTCCTAATTGTCTGGTTAATACTTGCACTTGCGATTTATCTGTATCGCTTTTAAACAAGACCACGTAATGAGCATTGAGACTGATGGTGCGATAGGCTTTAGCTTGTTGAAACAAATTTTGGGTGATGAAAATGACATTATGATGATGCTCTTTGATCGTAAACCATAGTGTAATGTCTTCTTCGTCGTATCCTAACATGTCGTCGGAGACGATAAGATGGGTTCTATCAACCCAACAGGCAAGCTACGAATTTTCTCTTGGAAAGTATCCATTGTCCTCCAAGACTCAGGAATCGCTGGGTTGTGGACAATAACATCGTTTATATTTGTGATTGAAGTAGTGTCCTCCCATAAACAGTATTCGTTTACTTTGGAAAAGAGCATTGTTTTAAAAAAAGAGAAATTGTTTTGAGTTTGCGTTTCACTTATATTTTGAATAACTCTCACTAAATGTGTTATCTCAGCTGTACAGGCAAACCACGAATGTTCTCTTGCAAAGTATCCATCCAGAGATTACTGAGGTTGCTCCACTAAAGGTAGGTAGTGACAACTGGGAGACCATCGGGTTATGTTTCAGGTAAGCCGAATCGTTTTGCTCCAACTCGTGAAGTGGCAACCCCAACTGAAGCACTTGACTTTATCCCCTTCGCCGAAGTAGATAAATCCGGCATTGGCTAATTCTTCGGGGGCATGCCCTCCTAGATATTTAGCCCATTTTGCTTTCAAGGTTTGATATTCACATTCAAAGTCGCAGTATTCAGGCAAACGAACAGGGAACGAATATTCGTCTTTAACATGCTCCTTTCGATGAGGATACTGTGAACTCCTTAGGAGTTACTTAGTGTTCGATAACATCCGTAGCGTGGTAGCTCCATAACAATCAGTAAAGTGCTAAAGTGTTCTGCAAGGAATGACATGGGATTTACACACACAGCATCACTTTCCATGGTATGTATAGTGGTATTAATCATAGCAAAGTTACCATGATGTGATACAGCGTACGGCATCAGTGCAATAGCAAGGCACGGTATCGCATTCGAGATTTCTCTCGCTTGATATTTGCTGTTAAAAAGATTCATGGTAGTCACAATAAATTCTCGGTTTTGGCCGTTGTTCCTTTTTATACTAGACGTAATGAAGTCTCGAGCTTGTACATCGTTCCTTTTTATGCATAGTTTTGGCAATCATCCTTTTCTTCTTCTTGGATAACCGTACTACCTTCTCTAAGCTACTGTCATACCTGTACCGTAGTTAGATGGGTGGAAATTCTATAGAAAGGTAAAGACAGTGTGGAGACCATTGAGTATGTTCCAGAATAGCTGACTCTTTATAGATACCTCGATCCATTTCCAACTTCAGACCATAAATGAAACATTGTACTTCGTATCCCAATTCAATATCAGGTCCCAAGTAGACAAATCCTGTTCTTGCTAAAACATTTGCAGTAGGTAATCCTTCCCTATCCGTGGGCCATTTTCGAAACGTTTCCAGTCGCCTGACACAATCACAAATAGTCAAGCAAGAAGGCAGGAATATGGTATGGTTCGAATATGGAATTCTCAGTTGGTCTCTCACTCAATTCTTGCTGTGTTGAAGTCATCCTTCGTGTTGGCGGATATCATTGTGGAACCAATTTTTTATGGCATGTCCATGAGGTAAAGGGAAGTGATTAAAAATCCGGACTCACTTCTGGTACACGATTTGATACACCTTTTGCAGAGGTCTACTGACGATGTGGTGTGTGGGTAAACGTACAATATTGTGCGGTTCATATGTGGTCACTTTAAAGTCTCCATCCTCTCCAGACTGCAAGGCTTTTTTCAAGGCCAAAAAGTTCACCACTCGACTGGTACGATATTCAAGAGTCAATTTTTTCACGTTGCACTCCGTGTGTACTTCTTAGTGTTTGTCCCGGTATTCGTGGCGGTAATTTTTAGGACCGCCACTATCAAAACTTGGAATATTGTGGTCGGTGTGCTTGTCCGTCCAGGCTTCTAAACGGTCTCCTTCCTTCAATGTCAATGTGACGTTGACTCAGGCAATCGATGTAGATCCAACAATCCGTGTCAAAGTACAGGACGCGATCTCCTTACAGTTCTAAAGCTTCGTACAATTTTAAGCGTTCTTTGGCTGTCACGTAAGCCGCAATGATGACATTTAAAACTTCGTCGGCTTTTCCAATGTCCAGTTCTTCTTCTCAATTGACTAAGATCAAGTCCTCAGGAACGACGTCAACGTGATTCATGTATTTGGTTTTCTAGTAATCATCTCGAAGTAGAGGGAAGGTTATGTCAAATACTTCGTCTTGGGTAAACAAGGTCGTTGTTCCATTTTACCCTCAAGCAATTTAACATCACGTTTTTCTAGACCTAAAGTGATGCCTTCCTGATCCCAGTATTTCTTTTTTAATTTATTTTTGTCTTCGGTAGTGTGGCACCAGGGTTTTGACCGATTACTGACGTTTCACAAAGTTCGTCGTTTGAGGGCTTAATACAGTGATGGTGTTTTCAGACATCAATTGTTGGCGTTACACTAGGGAACAATAGTGCAGGCTGCTTTAAAAGGATCGATGGCTCCGTGTTTCATGAACAGTTCTCGAAATTGTATACAGCAACGCCGTAAAATATTCACGTCGGAACGACAATACCTTAACATTTCTTCCTGAAAGTCGAAGAGTTCTGTGGTGTGAGTCTAGCAAAAAGCGTAAAAAGCTTATCGTTGTTCGGTATGCATGTTGATGGGGTCGTAATAGTGAGCGTCTGGCAAATGGGGTAGAACGGCGCGTTGTTTGGCTTTGGTGTTGAAAAAGTGAGGAAAGAGCCTTTGGCCTTTTCTGTCATTCCAAACATTTTAGGCATTCGATTCAAAGGCACCGCAAAGTAACTCTTCGAAGCTTTAAATTGCACTCGTCCCACTTGCATGGAAATGATTTTTGCTCTGTTCAAATTCGCTTTAGGACGTTCAGTACTTTGTTCCGTATAGTATCTCAAAAGAAACTGTAAATCGTCTCCGAGAAACTTTGAGCTATTACCGTGGCATGGCGATGACAATCTCCGTATCTTTCCATGTCCTCTTGGCTCCACGTCTCGTCCATGTGGTCTAAGATCCATTGGGCGAAATCGGCTTGCGTGGTCGGTCCCCGAAACATTTGTTCACGTCCTCTAGGAATCTTGCTGCAGTGAGGGCAATGACTAAAGATAGGCTCTTTGGTGCACTTTTCGCAAGCTCGATGAGCCACTCAGAAATTAGGAATGTGAATGCCGGTCTCTTGCTTACATTCAAGATCGATAAAGATAAAATTCCCTTTCTTCTGGTCATTTTCTATCTCTTGTTTTCAATGGTTTTTGAATGTAGCATTCGTGTTCCAAGACCACGATTTGACGACAAATGTGACATAGTTTCTTTCCTGGACATACGTTTGCGTTGTCACTGTTGGTACATATGCCTTGTCCATAGGTAGGGCACAATCTCAGGAGTTGACAACCAGCACATTTCTTCTGTGAACCTTGCGTCTTTTGATGTTGTTTGTAACTGGTAGGGATGACAAAAGTGCGCCGACAGGCAGGGTAATGCACTCGTGGTTGCCCTTCGTCAAGACAGGGTTTAGAGGCCAAACATAGTTCACATTTCAATCCAAAATGCTTGTTTTGCTCTCATATTTCTCACAGTAATAACCGTATCCCAGGAATGCAGTGATACTTGTGATAGCATCAAAATGTTCATCGCGATGATATACTTGAATGTATATTCCGTCTTTGAAATCTTTCCCTGGAAACAACAGCGGTCAGCGCACTTCTTTAGGTTGTACTTTCAAAGTAAAGCGTGTTGCCAAAACGTCTTGGAATTTTTGCATTTTAGGAATGCCACGGGGGGTGTCATTGGAAATCCCATTTTGCTGTAACAGGAGTTCTGCTTCTCAACATTGTTTGGCTCGGTCCGATCGTTAAATAGTTTTACAGGCTCTTTTGTATGTCGTTCTTTCGGCATACGTTAGTCCTACGATAATGGTAAGGGCTAAAGACATGTGGTCTTGGAGGTTGTTAATTTGGTCGAGGCTCTTTTTGGTCCTGCGAAGGTCGTCAAGCAAAAACACCTTGGGGAAGAAAAACGTGGGTCATGAATAGTGTCGCTTTTCAATCTGCGATGTGACACTGGTCGTTGGATTGTTGCACGTGTTGAATCTTGTCGATGACTTTGGGAGGTGTCGGCTCTGCCGGACTACTACACTTGATCCAAACGGGGAACTACAAACTGTAGTGATGAATGGAACGTCTCCAACGATCATCTTCTTTGGATTCATATTGTCATTTCAGTGTGGTTACCAAAGAATCCAACACTTCGATGATGAACCCTTCTGCTTTCTCCAACAGTACTTTGGTCTTCACCGTGTACGTGTAAGTCGTACTTCTGCATTTTCTAGAAAAGCTCTTTTCCGTCTCTCGAATGTGATAGTACTTTTGAGGAGTTAATGGTGGGCTTTGATTCTCTGGGTCTAGATTCTGTCTCACTTAAGTCATCTTCAAAATCACTGGCATGAATTTGAGCCAAGACTTCAGCCACTGAGCGATGTGATAAATCACGTTCCTGCCTCTTACTTTCTTCTTATCCTTTCTCCACCAAATGATGCGATCATTTCATCTTGACTGCGAAAAGTCAAATGACGACATTTTAAACGCCATGGTTCTCATAGTTGATGAAACAAGTTTTCTTCAGACAAGCCCACGGGCTTCTCACCCTCCTCTCGAAATAAACGTCATAATGCTTGCTATATCTGTAAGAAGAAAGAGCATTGGGCTGCAGAGTGCAAATACTGTCAAAAAGCTAGACAGGTGTCAGAAGAGACAAAAGTCAACATACCTGTTATCATTGTCAAGAGAAAGGGCATTGATCTTCAGAATGCCCTACAAAACAACGGGAGCAAAAGGAAGAGAGAGGTTCAGAACAGGAAGAGGTACCCTTCCAAAAGGAAGAACCCAGACACCAACAGACAAAGAAATAAAGAGAAGAAAAGAAGAGAAGAAAGTGAGGAAGAAGAGGAGGAAAAACCTGTGAAAGTGAAGAAATTATATATTAAAAAACAGAGAGTGATAACAATACATAAAAGTCTTTGACCTTTTTAAAGTGTTGTGTTGTAAATTGGATTGTGAAATGTGTAACAGAATATACCAGACAGAAAACGAGTGCCTCTTGGTTTGACTTTTTAGAACGTCGACCAACAGTCAGGCACTCACTCACACACGTACATAATGGGTAACAAAGTTATTTTGAGTTTTAATTGATTCTGGCAAAAGTAATGTTATCTCTTTTCGAGAGATTTAGGTGGCCCTAAAATGGACCGTTGAGTATTTTTTTTCTATTTAAACAAAATCTCTGGAACGGGGAACTTCATGCTTTCGTTCGAACATAGCTAAACATTTAAGGACTTGTGACATCCTACTTTCAATGGATGTACCTTGATGGAAACACATTGATATTAGAACAGTGTTTCATCCGTGGTGCTAGCACATAAGCACATTATAACCTTCATTAGGAATGCTTTTGAGTCGTTGCCGGATAACCGTGAAATTGAGAGTACATTTAAAATTATTATAGATTGTCATGCTATACCGTAAGTTATTTTTAAGAAGAAAAAAGTGCGTAGATAAGTCATGTATGAGGCTAATAAACTACAAATGTATAATGATAAAGTGAAGTCATTCGTGTTGCCTAAGAAAGATTTTCTCATACCCAACATGTACCAGAGTCAAATAGTATCAGTGATATTCCCATTATATTTCTACAATTACTTAAAAATCAAGGTGTCACTTTTTATATCTCTCTCTCTCTCTCTCTCTCTCTCTCTCTCTCTCTCTCTCTCACACACACACACTACCACAGCATGTCCTTAACATTTTTAGCGTAGCGTACATGGAGCTGAGACGCATCACTACCATCGCTAATCTTCTCATGGTTGATGCAACAAATATCCTTTTGTGTTCATTAGAACTCTCTATACTTGAATATTGTAGCAGACTTCTTTCTTGTCTGCTTCTGTCTTCGGCAGAAACCTAAAACGGTTCAAAATACTGCAGCCAGGACCATTATTACAACACAATGAACTTATCTCACCGCTTCCGTACGAACTCCACTGGCTACCTGTATTGCAGTAGAATCCATAAATAAAATCTCTTGTCTCTAATGCATGTATGATTGCTTCTGGTCATATATATATATATATATATATATATATATATATATATATATATATATATATATATATATATATATATATATATATATATATATATATATATATATATATATATATATATATATATATATATATATATATATATATATATATATATATATATATATATATATACACTAGGAGACTGCACTGAGCATTGTCAAGGTAAAATCAACGTAATAAGGACAACGTTCCTTTGCATATGAGGGCCCAACTGCTCGGAATCATCTCCCTCTAGATCACATACGTAAATAGATCATGTTCACATTCAAGAGTGACGACAAAAGACATCTTTATATCTTTTTCACAAGCATGAATACATTTGACATTCATTCATTTGTCATTATTTTTATATTTAAACTGTATTGTAATCCTTTTTGGTGTGTTTGGGTTATTTTGTGTAAAATGATGTGATTTTGCGTAATAATTAATTTGGTTTTATAGCGTTTGTGAGACATTTTCGTAATTTATACTGTCTGTATGAATACTGTTCTTATGCCGTTTTGTGCAAGTTGATTTTGTAAAGGGCTTAGAGCTTTCTTAAAAGATCAAGCACTCCATTAAGTTTTCATTATTATTATTATTATTATTAATTTTATTATTATTATTATTATTATTATTATTATTATTATTATTATTATTATTATTATTATTATGTGTTTGTGTGTGAGGTTCACGAATACTTACTCCACCGCTGACGTTGCTCCCGGCACTGATCCATGTACTGCCTTTTTATATAGTTACGAGCATAACACTAACTCAGTAGCATTATTTCTTGGTGATGTGTGCTGAGTCGTGATGGAATATGGGCTGGTGCGTGCAGACAAGGCGATGGGTGTCGTTTACCAGCGGATCTGGATTAACAATCTTCGTAGAGAACGAAATTCTCTAACTTATAAGATAGATATTTTTACATTACTATATTAATTCTCCCTTTGTATTATCAAGCATTCTTCTGTATAATCCAGTGATATCGCTTTCCATTCTATTTGGTGTATACGAGAGAGAGAGAGAGAGAGAGAGAGAGACAGAGAGAGAGGCTCGATAAATGGGAATTTTGCATTTTTTGTATTTCAAAAAGCGTCATTTTTTCTGAGTATAATACAGTTTCTTAACCATAAATTGTAACAATATTTTGACTTGCAATAGTTTTGAAACAATATAAACTAACGTCAGAGATTCTTTCGGACTTTATCTCTTGTTGTCTTCATTATATAGTTTCAATATGCCAAATATGCCAGATCCAGAAACCTTGTTACAGTGCATACAAAATTGTTGTTTCTATTCTTAAAACTCCTTTTCACTTTTAGCATAAAAATATAAATCTCTGGATGAAAAGTTAGCAATAACATAATTCTTTAGCGGAGAACATTTTGAAGAATGGTACGTTTCTCTCTCAGACACTCGGCCCTAGAAAGACTTCCGACAGTGTCCGAACTAGTGAACATTTTCCTCATATAAGTAAACTTCAAGACTGTCCTTCATATTAATCAATTTAGTTTAATGAGTTGTGAAAGTTTAGCCATTTATCCATAACAAGTATTTACTTGACTCAGGTACAGAAGTTTAGCCATTTTAAGTCATGAAGTTTAGTCATTACCTCCTAAAACGCATTTACTTGAATCAGGTGTGGAAGTTTGATCGTTGATCCATAAAAAGTATTTACTTGAACCAGATGAAGAAGTTTAATTATTGATAAACAGAATGTATTTACTTGAATCATGTGAGAAGGTTTAGACGTTTACTCATCAAACAAATGAAACTAAAATTGCATTACTAAGGATCTGCAAATGTTTATCTTCAGTGGCAAAGAAATATCGCAAATGGTTATTAAGCTGGGCTAAACAAAATTAACATTCTATATTGTATATTGATTCGTTCTACATCAAATGCTTTTATCTTGTAAGATCGGTATTAACCCTGCTTTAAACGGACTCAATAATTAACACATATGAATGTTTTGTCTTTTGGAAAAAGAATGATACTACGGTTTGTGTCATTTAAATTTTTAGAGACGTTGACCATTTCGTCGATACGATACAAAAGGAACATACCAATAGACAAGTAATCACTCAAATCGCACCAAATGTTTGAAAAATTGTTTCTTCAGAGGAAACTAGGCGCCAAACGTTCTCTATATTGTGTCTGGAAAACACTTGAATAATTGTTCAATGACGTATTTAAAGCTTCTATACTTGATTATATGCAAAAATCAATCATACGAATTTTATCGTAACTAAAGTCTGTAACTTTCTATCAGATATTGATAAATCTCAGACGTTGCGTCAAATTAAGACGGCACTGGGTCTCGTATAAGCCGATATAGAGAACGAAACTGGATTAGTTTGATTTATTGGTAGAAACTAAGTACCTGTACATTGATAGCTCATGGACAATCAAACATATTTATTGTAAAAAGCAAAACTATCATCGTTACTAAATTAGTGCAATGTTTATTTTTCCTTGGGGTTTTTGTTTGTGTTTTTTTTAGGGTAGTGGGGTAGTTGGCGCCAAAAGAATAGATATTAACGTGTATTGGCTAAAACACAGCCAAGATAGTAATATTGTTCTCTGTATCAACAATTAATTCTACCAAGCGTTTAAATCATGTCATGACAATATGCCTTTTGACAAATGATTTACCTTGGAGTATAGCTGGAATCCTGCATATTAAAAAATGATGAAAAGCAAGGAACCCAAAGCGAAAGAAATATAATATGCACATTTACGATTCCAGTCAGCTACTTAATGTGACATTAAACTCGTATATCTAAGCCATTCCAATTGAATTTCATTATATACTACAATAACTGCCGTAGTGACCCGTAGTGTGTAATCGAATTTCAAGCGTCAGCAAATCATGCAATAGATAAAATTCAATATTTAAAATTATAAGTGAAAAGAATAATATCTGAAAAAATAAATAACAACTGTATGTAATGACTGTTTGCAAATAATGTCAAAGGGCACATGAGGACATATGTATTTCATTTCCAGTTATAATAACATCTTCGTTGTCTGTATCGCATGATATAGATTTAGGCAATCTAAATACCTGTTCCAATAAGTCAGTTAAGATTGATATAATGAAATAAATCTTTGAACAATGTGCTTAAACATTATAGTCATTGTAAAAACTTACATAATGTTCATATCAGATCAATTGCAAATGTATTGCTTATCCAAATTACTTTACAGTAAATTATTTTGATTCTATATTGCTTGTAAGTAAACTCTCTTAAATTTTGCGATATTCTTCTTTGTTAGTAAATCCCAGTGAAAATTAATTTGTATTTGTTTCTAATCAGAAATTATTAAAATCTCGTTAGTTTCGGCTTCAATAATACTATAAGCAACAATGCCATATTGCTTTGAAATAGCTATCTTCCATGTAGCATTATATGTTCTGCCAATCATGTATATCTAAGTTTCATTGATTTTGTCAATGGTATTTGAAGCTGGATCCAGTGAGACGTTTGAAGAAATGTTCTGATTTTTCCCTCTAATTGAAGAAAACAGATCGACATGGCAATATTATGTTCAAAGAGTAATCGAGGAAATGAGATTACATCCAGGCCTATTTCCTCCATGTTGTCATCCAGAAAGGAATTAGATGTAATCCGATCACACGCGTGGGTAGTGCTCCAGTAATCTTTAGTTTCTAACAAAGTTTTTTCAAAACGTTTTGAAAGCAAGTTTGATCAAGCGCTTAACATCATTGCAACCCTCATTCTCAATGCATACATGTTTCAGTGTTGATGAGGACAATTCAAACGGTTTTAATTGAATTATTTCTTTGGAAATAATCAAACCATACATGATTTTCTCTCGTGTGGGAAACAGGAGCTCAGAATAAAGTTGCAGATCTTTAACTGAGTGTTGGTAAACCGATAATCCCGTTGGACCGAAACATCTATATCAGAGGCTCACAACACATACTGCTGATGTGTTCATAATTGATAGAAATGTTCGTAAAGATGACCAACTTATGAATTACTGGACACATTCGGGTAATTACTTGCTCAATGGTGTGATATCGAAATTGTGCTTTTCAGGTCAAGTCAACAAAATTACGGTGGCAAGAATCGATGACATAGAGATTGAATTAAAATATTAAAAGCAAACCATCTGGTATATTCGTTTCAGGTTTCTTTGGACCATAAAGTGTTTCTCACTTGAACTATATCAAAGAAGTTCTAACAAATAAAAATTATTAATATTTTAATTTTGTTTGTGCACTTTGTTTATTCATGCAAAGTTAAGGATAACAAGTGTTTGTCATACTGCTATAAGGACGATTTGAAGCCACGGTCTATCTAATTGCCTTCAACAACGTCCTTCATGAAGTGAAGTTTGATTAAATCAAATTTAGAATTCAATCGATGATACAAAAAGCACCCAATCTGCTCAGTCACTTTAATGTTTGAAAAGCAGTTTACACAATATGTTTTATAATAGCAAACACAAATGCTTTGCAACTGCGCGTAGGACTGATCTAAGGCAAACAACAACACATAATACATTCAGTTGTACAAATTTGTATTTATAAACCTAAATGCTAATGGAAGAGAACATACTGCGAAAATAATCATAAACAATTTGATTGAACGTACGTATTGTTGGGCGAACACATATTAACAATGGAACTGTCAAGCAAAATTTTGAACTCGTTCTGTGACTATCTCTGGTGGAGTATTTTATGACTGTCATGGTTTACATGATGTATTTAAGTATATTCTGTATTCACAAGTAACATTAACAGTGAACCGTACCATGCTATCCAACGAGCTCACTACTATGAAGATAGTTATTGACATTGTAAATGATGCCTATTTACGTAATAGACAAATGATTTTTGGTACGTGGATGATGTGATTAACTGTTACCCTGTAATCCAATTTCATTTTCCAGGCATCCACAAACATATATCATTTAATTACACTAGGAAAATTATTTCTGTTATCTTTATGTTAAGCGTATTATGAAATTTTCCAGTACCATTTATAAATCTCAGAGAAATTCCAAAGCAATGTGATGTAAAACAACAATCGTCGTTTCTTATAAAGCCACATTGAAGAAGAAAATTGCAACAAGTCTCTCAACAAAGAGAACTTGTGATCCCCGTTATCCCTTGAATGAAATAATTAATTCTAGCACACGTTGCGTTTTAGTATAAGCAAGATAATTAAGTTATCAGTATATAACAAAATAAAATAAATATTGTATTATGCTATCGATGTCTACAGCAAATTTATCTTGAACGACACACTATGAAAATCGTATAAAATTGTTTAAAACGGCAAATAAAACAAATACAATTATTATCTAAAAATTATTGCATGTGAAGGTTTCGGTCAATCAGTTTTAAGTTTTTTAAACTGGGTTTAATATATTTGTACATTACTTTCAAAGTATCAACCATTTTACATTACTTTCAAAGTATTAAACATTTTACTACTTATTGAATTGTTTAAAATGTTTACTATATAAAGACCCTGTTTTTTAACGCAAACAATTTTTCTTAATCTACCATTGTCCCGTCCAATCTACAATTGGTATTCAGTGTGTTCCAAACAAGTATGTTATATGTAGTACCAAGGCTTTTTGGAAACAGACTATTGCAGCACTAACTTAATTGTCTCGTATACAAGACAGTTGTATCGTGTCTCATATTCAAGACAGTTATAAATATTCTATGAAGTACAGATTATAAATTTAGACCTATATAATTCTGATTATATCTTCATCATTCTCTTTGTCCAGCTGAATTATGGCATGCATGCACCAATTCATTATTTGTGAAATATAAATATTTCCAATTGACTGCCACTGCATGTTATAACGCAATGTCTTGCCATTCGACATACATGACACGTTCGAACACAATATCTTGCCATTCGACAGACATGACAAATAATAAAACCACTTCATTGTCACTTGACAGCAATTCCAACTTCAGGCTCTATGCTTTGCCGTTCAATAGCCATTCCATGTGCATCAATTACTCATGAGTGTTCCATATGAGCAATTTCCAGACGGATTTTATCGCTTTTTGTCTAATGCATTTATTAATGATTTAAATGAGATATTTGTAATCAGATTTTTGTTTTGTTTTGTTTTGGCAATTACATAGTTGTTATAGGGATCTCTTTATTTTACACAATCATCAAGATGTACGAGAGAACTAAAAAATCTATGAACCTTTAGAGAACATGATGTCATTATTTAAGAATTTTGGCAAGATGAATTAAAGTATGATACCTTTGATTCTTCTTGTTAAAGTTTGATAATCACTATAATCATTACCATTTTATTGCTTCATCCGAGAGGTTTAAAAAGAAAACCAAATGGTCTTGACTGGTGCATGGACATCATCATCTTATTCACAAGTGAAAATTGTAATATCTTTAAAATTATCAGATGAACAAACGAGAAAATCATAGAGCACAATTGTTGAAAGGCCTGGTGTTTATCATCACTCCATGTTAACTTCTTTATGGTAAATCTCAGTTCAATCTTTTCAGGATTGGAGAAGAGGAACAATTTCAAGCCACATCCTAATACTTCCTAACACGTCAATCTGTAAACTTAGTTCCTGGTACAGCAGAGGGTGTGTGATTAGGATTTTTAACGTAGCTTTAACAATTTTTCAGTCGTATTGCTACGATGTCTGCAGTGTGGCAGTTTATAGTGATGTCTAGCACTGGTGCATCATGCTGCAGACATGTAGTATGATGTCCCACCCAGACACATTATTCTGACACCAGGCCGACTAGTCCTAACACTAACTTCTTAATGCTGAGACTCGGCCGGGGTTCGAAGCCACGACCTCCCGCTGCCGAGGCGGAAGCTCTAACCACTAGTTCACCCGAGCGGTGGGTACAGCAAAACAAACCCATTTATTTCCGAACAATTTAAATAACCTCATCGGTCCTTTAATTTAGCCACTTGCAAAGATCCCATGAACTATTTTAAGCTATGTTTAGAGAATTAGAACCAATGAGAATCTCCCTGATCTTTGATTTGCAAAATACCGTATTTAATGACATTTTGACATAAAATTTATTACACAGTGAGGCGGAAAACCTCATCTGCACAAAAGTGTTATTCATATCAAACCAATAAGGTTAGGATAGAGTGGATTACGAATTACATCAGTCAATTCGGGATGAGAGTCAATAACTAGCTCTTTCAAAAGCTGTTTTCATTTATCTTCTGTTTAACAAATGTTCCCCTGAATGAAGTATAGGAAGAAAACACAAGCCTATTTCGCATCCTCACCAATCGTGCATTCATCTGCTCAGTTTCAACACATCTAAATCGTATGTGGTGGAAAAGCGTTGATGTGATTTGTCCCTGACAGACGCGGTATAGTCAGACAGACCTCAGCAGGGACATGATAGGAAACCCACCTTGTATCTAATGTGAGTTTATAAAAATAAAAATAATAAATCACCTTAGCGCAGCATCATAGTCTGAACTCGATTTAATATAAGCATGGTACATCATTCAATGTTACAATTCATACTATCCTAAACATGGTACATCATTCAATGTTACAATTCATACTATCCTAAACATCCTACATCATTCAATGTTACAATTCATACTATCCTAAACATGGTACATCATTCAATGTTACAATTCATACTATCCTAAACATCCTACATCATTCAATGTTACAATTCATACTATCCTAAATGATACTTCTAACTATAGTTGTTCATTTACGGTATTGTCCTTTGAGTTGGTTATCACTCCTCTAACTGAACTGAAAAGAATTTTAAATATATTTTTGTAGACATTACACTGAAATATGTTTTCTTTTTAATTTTTGGTGGTAACATAATAATTTGCCAATCAGTTGCTGCAACATGTTTTCTCTTCATTGATGGCATCCTGTTGCCAGGTAACGTTACAAATAATGCCATTAAGTTTAAAACATTCCGGTGGATAGTAAGTATTGCTTATGTGGTATGTGGTTCTATCGCCTAGCACTACTTTTGAACAGGATGATCAAGGTATTATAGTGGTGCCAAAATGTGCCATAACATCTTATTTATCATTCTTGGATTCAAATCAGCCATAAATTAGAGTCTGTAATTAACATTTGTTCAGACGCTATTTATTGTTCTTTCCATGTTACCAATCATATCTTCAGACAACATATAAATTCACTACTGACAGCAGCTGACATGTCTAGTCTACGTTTTGTGAAGTATTAATAAATAATACAAGAATTGGAACAGTTTCTGATAAAAATCCATCAAGTATATACTGCTGACATTTGTGCTGAAAATTGAACCATAAAATTGAATATTAATATTCTGTATTTTTTTGGGAATCGTTTGCACAAGACAAAAATAACCAATACGCTAACTCATTTATCATTTCCTTGCATCATGTGGTTGTGTATTATTTTCACTTTTAACATGCCATGATCATATATTACACTCTGTAATTATAAATGAATAATTAATTATGGAAAACAAACACTTGTATAAAAGTAGGCATCAATATTCAAAGGCAAGTCAGATAGTTTACTTATCAATGAGGCAGTGTTTCTGTTAGATATTTTCACATTGTATTTATTAGGTTTTTGACATATGGCAAACTATGTAAAATAGTATTTACATATGGTTTTATTAAATTTGAAATAACATTAAGTTTAGCTTGAAGTAAAGTCACATCAATTTATTTTCCACTATTTCCTAGAAATCGAGAATTATCTCATCGAGTAAATTAGTCATTTCAGTTAAATATAATATTTGTACCGTGACTTAGACATTTGAATCAAATATATACTTTGTACAGTGACGTAGACACTTCCGTCACATATACTCTATGTACCATCTCCTTTTTTGTACGCCTGAGTTTGAGTTTCAGGCTGTGCCTATGTGATAATGTGTAAACGTATGCCATTAGGTTCCTATGGGTCTCTGATATTTCCGGGGTTTTCATTGGTTCCTCCACAACCAGCTATACTGGCCGCCATTTATAGCCAGTCACATGCTGAAAATTTAGCTTTAAACTCCAGACAACATCATACCTGTGCATCAATAGTCTACGCTTTATGGCATAAACCGTTACCGTGATATCGTGATATGATGTGATTTTGATTTTTAACGTAGCTTTAACAATTTTTCAGTCATATCGATAAGATGTCTGCAATGTGCCAGTTTATAGTGATGTCTAGCACTGGGGCATCATGCCGCAGACATGTAGCATGATGTCCCACCCAGTCACATTATCCTGACACAAGGCTGACCAGTCCTAACACTAACCTCTTAATGCTGAACGCCAATCGTGGAAGCTGTAAGTACCATTTTTGTAAGTCTCTGGTATGATTCGACCGGGGATCGAACCTACGACCTCCCGCATCCTAGGCGGACGCTCTAACCACTAGGCCACAGAAGCGGTCCAGTGATATAGTTTTGAAGTTTGGCCTGATTGACTTTTGCACATTCTTTTATAATCTTTTAGGAAAAAAGAAAGTTATGAGAAAGTGTGTTTCATATGCACTACCGAGACGGTGGATTGGTATATCCTGTTACCATGCCAGTCTGTAACCAAATTCATCCGTCCATCCATCCGTCACACCATGGAAAGGGTATTCGTTCAGGCACGTTTCATGCACTGTGGTCGGTCTCCCCTGTTCCAAGAACATCTGTCAAATAATTACTTGTTCCAATTATAAAAACATTTCAAATTTAATGACTTTCTATTAGTGCTTTGTGAAAATCGTTCTCTCCACTCACAAGAATTTCTATTATTTTCGTTGTGCACAATATTTTCTCCACTCACAAATATTTCCTATTATTGCACAGTGTTCTCTCCACTCATTAAGTCCTATTATTATTGAGGTGGTCACAATGTTTACTCCCCTCATACTTGACTTTCTTTTATATTCTAAATTAATAATTTAGTAATGTTCAAGATGGGAAATATAAGTATAGAAAAGTATACTCAATCATAGAATGCAAGCAATACATTCGTAAGGCTTTAACATTGTTAATGAATAAGGTCAAACTGAGTTGCCTGCTTCTAAACGCTATGTAATCATAGTAATAAACCTGTATACTTACGTTCAGCGTATCCTGTGATATATACTAGGTCTGGATGGTGCTCGCATGCGTCGACAATTTCAAAAATGTACACTTTATCTCTTCTAATTACCCAACTTTATTGATTGTTTCTGTATAGTTTAGGCAGTGTCAGATGAATTTTGCATTAGAGACAGTTTCAATAATAGTATTACCAAAACGGCTAGGAAAAGGAAACATACATTGATTTTTATATGATTTATTACGATTCGAAGCACGAATTACTGACAGCTGTTATCAACACTGATTCAACATGTCGTTTTTAGACATGGTTTATAGCTTGAATATGGCAGTATGTAGCTTTGATGCAAGCAATAATGGCATGCTCTGAGGTAAAATCGAGTACAATCCAGAATCATAAAAAAGAATAAATCTTTTGTGTTAAAAAATGATGACAGAATGGACACGTCTGTCTAAATCTCTGAAAACAAAATTTCGATTTTGGGTTTGTTTTACAATGTAAGTTTAATATTTGTGATAAAATAGGTACAATTTGAAGTGTTTACATGGAAAGTGGTATGAATGTAAAAGTATGATTTTACGCTCAGTGCCTGTATCAGATTCTAGCAGAGTCTAATTGTTAGTAGTGACAGTCGGCCAGAAGGCTAATCCCAGCATTCTGGATATTTGATACCAGAGACTGTCAACAGGTCCGGTTCTGTTATTTATCTTCCCAGGGCACACTGAGCCTGGACTTCTTCATGCCCTTGGATAAGGTACAAATGTTAAATTAATTATGATCCCTTATCTGCAACCCTTATAAAACATAAGTAGAGTGGTAGAACAGGCAGTTATGGGCTTAGTACTATACGCATCACTGGTTCCTAGTATTTTGAAGATGTTAACTTTATTTTACATAAAGTAGTAGGACCCACACTTGGTGTTTGTGTGTCCCTTTTGACCTGAATGTAACATTTTGGTGTCGGCGGTACAGATTCCAATAATTCTGTGTGAATTATTTGAAATTGTTCAATACGTTGTAATTGTGTTTAACAATTATGAAAGCTGTGAATTCAGCAAATATGTGTGATATTAGCAGTGACTGGTTATACTGTGTGTATAACGAACAGTTCCTGACTGCTAAGTGCAAAGTGTGTATCGCTGTAACGAGTGTAAACGTGTAAACCCAGAAACTCGTAGATAGGAAAAGCTAGTCAAGTGGCTGGGAATACAGTGATCGAACTTACAGCACCTACTTATAGTTTGTCAGCATGTCGGTTGCTGATGACGTCGAAGTTGAGGCAGAAAAGGTTGCTGGAATTTACAAATACTGAGACTCCGGAGTACCAAGAGGAACTTAACCTTGGTTACATGCAACCACCCAAGGAAACAATGCGAAAACCTAGCGCAAAGAAGAATGAAAGAGAATTGGAGTTAAGACAGGAGTTTGAACGGGAAATGGAAAGAGAGGAATTAAGATTAGATATGAAGCGTTTGGACATTGAGTTAGAAAGAATTCAACGTCAAGAAAATGCGATGGGAAAAAAAAACATTTTCAGTACAATTTAAAGTAAAGTTTCAGGAATATGACCATGAACAAGAATATATTCACTTTTCTAGCAGAGTTTGAATTAATTGAAAAGCACGCTAAGTGGTCTGAAGAGTTTAAAGTATTACAGCTAAGAACACTTTTGACAGGTGAGGCTAGATATGTTGCAATTCAAGTTTGTGGCGATTATCTGGATTACAGGAAAGGAATGATTGATTGCTTTAGAAAGTGACCGCATGAACATTTCACTACGTTGGTGAGCATGAAGAAGGAACGCCCCGAGATGTATCGTGGTCTGATGGCCAGAATTGATCAGCACATAGTTTCCTGGAGGATCATGACCCAATTATTTGTCTTCGTGAGGAATTATTCTTGAAAGCCTTGCCACAAGATCAAGCACAGTGGATTAGGATGAACAAGGGCTCTAGTGCGGTTGTAGAGTCTGCAGAAGATTATATTCCCACCAATGTACAACAGCAAGGGCAGAAGAATAAGTTTCGTCAAAATATAAATGTAATAGTAACAAGACGAATATTCAGAACTTAACAACAGCAAGCGAAACTAACATCGACGAATGACCAGTCCAAACATAAGAATAGGCAGTGTTATCGATGCAAGCAATGGGGACATATTGCAAGGTATTGTCCAAAAGATGACATGAAACATCGTTGCATCCCATCAATTTGTTTTGTTAAGCCAACATTAGGTGAAAGGCAGATTTCGGAAACAGGATGTACAAATGACCGCGAAATCATGGTTGTGAAGGACATTAGCTCCGAAATGATCTTGATAAATTATATACAGAAGTGTGTCAGCCATTTACTGTACAGTTGGCTGTGGTAAATATCGACACTAAGTATTATAAGGGACCGGGAAAAGTTGGTCTTGTTTCAAATTTAGCCGCTGAAGCCCTATTGGGGATATATATACTTGGCAAGAAGGGGTCATTTGTTGTCATGAAGTCGATATTAAAAAGACTCGACTATGAGAGGACTGTGGAAAATACTGACCAGTGTGAGGATAAGAATGAAGTTGTCAACAACAGCATCGAGACAGAAGATACTGACCAGCGTGACTACATTGAAGTTGACAAACTTTCAGCAATGAACAAGGACATGTTTCACCCCAAAATATTAGAGAGAAGTCCTTTGTTACTCGTGAAGAGGCTGAGGAGGAGATAATGTCATTCTTCTGTGAGAATGATATTTTGCGGAAGGAAATGACAATCTGGTGATGGTTCGCGTGTAGGGGAGCAAATTGTTGCATCAGCAGGATTACGAGAAATGGTAATGGAGCTGGCACACGATCGACCCCTTGCAGGTCACTTGGATTTGGAGAAAACAAAAAACGAGAAATCTCCAATCGTTATTTTGGCCTATAATGTTTTCCGAGGTACAAAGATATTGTACATCGTATCATGAATGTCAGATGACTGCAAGTGAGAAAGCACCAACTGTTTGCCAACCGGTGATAACAGAACCATTCTCAAACATTGCAACGGATATTGTAGGACCGTTATCTAGAATGAAGTCTGAACACAAATACATTATGACGGTGGTTGACGATGCAACTAGGTATTTCGATGTTTTCCTATGAAGGATATGGAGACAACTAGTGTAGCTAGAGCACTGATTGAGCTGTTTAGCTGTGTTCGTTTTCCAAGGGTCATATTAACAGACAAATGGGAACAACTTCACTAGCACCTTATTGAAACAGTTGTATGAGCTAGTGGGTATCCCTGGAGTTACATCAACGCCTTATCACCCACAAGTGAATTATACAATAGAAAGTTTTAACGGGACGGTGAAGTCAATGTTACAAACGTTCTGTACAGGCAACACGAATGAATGGGATGAGATGTTACCATATACGTTGTTTGCATGAGGAGACTGAATTCACACCGTTTGAGAAAGATCCAGTCGTGTTGCATGGTTAACTACCAGGTTGTCACTTTAAATTCACATTGCTTCCAAAGTGTAAGCCTTAGTTTACTCTAACCAATCGTACGCAGTGGTTCCTACATTTTTCACAAGACAATCCTTTCTTTCGTCACGTTTTGGATAGCCTAGAAATTCTGACCTACGTTGCAACCAATGTCCCTTTGAAAATGACTATTTCACATGGGTTCCTATCAAGAGGTTATGGTAGATAGCTCAAATTTTTACTTTCTCATGGCAGTTTCGCGATACCCTGGTCAAATCTCAGTAATTAGTAGATGTTGGCCTTTCAAGTTTAACACTGACATGGGAGAAAGAAGAAAGGTCAAAGCAACCCTTCACAAAGACTTTTCTGGCTTAAATGTGATACAATTTTAATGCTCAAGGTTCAATACTATTCAAACGTCGACACCTTACACAAGTACGTTTTACAAACCAACATATATACCATGTAATGCTCTAAGTTACGTTTCGATATGTGCCTATAAATATCTTATCTGAAGCACCATCCCCTTTTCTAAAGCCAGCTTATTGATCCATGGTTTAATTAGTTTTTTAGACAACTCCAGCAGTCACGTATTTAAACAGCTGCAAATATTATATAAAGTACCGGCTGTAAACTAAGACCTTTATAATTTTGTGTAATTTCCTCATCTTTTTTTTGACGGAAGTATCATATGTGCACCAATCGTTTGTGAGATACGAAGGGATTGTTTCAACCCTGAGTATTAAGAAGAAATCCGTATGGTCTTCACCAATGAATGGACAGGACCACCTTATTTACAGGTATTATCTACAATATATGTAAAATTATCAGATGAATAAATGTGAAGGTCATAACGCAAACACGGCTGAAAGACATGATGTTTATCATCACTCCATGTTAACGTCTCTGTGGTAAGTTCTCAATTCAGTATGTTCAGGGTGTGAGAGGCGTTGCAGTTTCAGGCCAGGTCCTAACAAGCCATTCTGAAAACTCATTTCCTGGAAATCAAAACAAACCCATTTATTTCCACATAATTTTAAATAACCTCATTGTTCATTTAACTTAGCTACTCATGAAACCTACGAAGTTCCGGTGAAATATAAATATTCCAAGCTACCTACAGAAAATCAAAGACAATGAGCAACTTCCGAACATTCGGTTTTCAAAAGGCCCCATTGAATGATATTGCTTCCAGAAATTTATTACGCAGAAAGGAAAGTGCTCATCTAGGAAACAATTTCATTTTTTATTTTTTACTTATTTGACCAATCAGTTATGATAAGCGTCGAGAACTAGCTTCTTTCTAAAGCTCGTTTCACTGAATTGATACAGGAGAAGAAAACAAACCTATTTCGCATCTACACCATACCCTCATTCACCTACTTAGGTTCAATAAAGATCTAAACCGTGTAAGGGCAATAGCATCTTCGTTGACAGACGGACATTTAGATTGACGGGCTGATGGACGGGCTTAATTTGAAATGTGAGTTTATAAAAATAGAATAATAACAAATAACGCTAATCAAAATTGAATAAATATAAATGTAGATAAAATCAAACATGGTATATAATGCAATGGCATTTTTGTGTTGTAAGTCACAACATCATAGATCAAACTTCAAACTATAGGAATTATTTATTTAAGGTCGTGTTTGTTGAGCTGCTTATCACTCCTCTGATGGAAAATAATCACTTTTTCATTCAGTTTTATAGGCATGACACTGACATACCTTTTTACTTTTTAATTTATTGAATCAACTGTTACCGTATAATTTGCTTATCGAATGCTGCAACAAGTTTATTTTCCAATGAACGCAGTTGTTTTTACTTATACTTGCTGGAAATGTCATTAAAATCAGAACGTTATGTATATATTATTTCTAAATGTCTAGGTGTGGTGTATACCGTCTAGCACTATCTTTAGGACAATATGATAAAAATACTATATCACGATTCACCATGACATTAAGCTTTATTAATAGTTATGATTGTTGGTTTCAAATCAGCTTTAGATCAGAGTCTGAAACTAATATTCTCTCAAACGCTATTTAATGTTATCTCCATGCTAGCAGTCATATCTTCAGGCAACATATACATTCATCACTGACAGTAGTTAACATGTCCAGCCTACGTCTTTGGACTATTAATTATATAAATGACAGTATAGGAACTGCTTCGACTAAATTCCATGAAACGTGTTCCTGAATTTTTAACTAGAAATAACTGCATATCAAATATATTCTTTGAAAAGTTAAGTATAAATTGCAAGCAAATATACTCTGTATACATTGCCATCAAATATGTTCTTTGTACTGTGACAGACATTTCATTCGAATACACACTTTTGTACCATCTCATTTCTGTCCGTGTGGGTTTGAGACTCTCGCTCCGCCAATGTGGGTACGTGAAGAGGTTTGTCAGTAGCTTCCTCTCGGTTTCTGGTTCTTGCCGGTGTACTCCCTGATTCTTCCTTCACCAACTATACTGGAAGCCACGTAAAGCCTAATATGCACTCATAAGTGGCGCTAAACTCCAGAAAATAACAACGACATACTGGTGCGTCGATAATATAAGTTGTGTGGTATGCAAATATGCTACTATATACTTTTAAAGTTTAGCCTTATTAACTTTTGCACAGTATTTTGTATTTTAAAAAATGAACGTTGTGAAAAATTATGTTTAATATGCACTTGCCATGACTATGGAATGGTATATATTGTTACCTAATGGAGGGTTAGTACCTCTGGTGGGGTTTGCAGTCGTACTTCCTTGGGGTAGCAAGTCCACCTTTGGTCCCCACTTGGCGCTCAGCTCTCACCTGTGTCTCTAAGAAGCTGTAGCATGCGCAGTGGACATGACACGGGAACGGCTTCGACTGGCCGACGAAACCAGGTTAAGGGTAACCGACGAGTCTCAAGACCCTGGTGAATTAGGGATTGTCAGTTCTTGCATGTGAAGACTGGACCCGGTGAACTACGCTGAGGACCTACCAGCTGGTCAACAGGCAGGAAAGCGGACCCAGCAAAGCGTTGTGCAGCGCTAAGAGAGCGGAAAGACACGTAGAACGCCTTGGTCATCCACAGCATCCAATCTCCACTCCAGCTTTCTTGACTACGTCTTGCCACTAGGGAAAGTAGTACCTGGACGTGTGAGGTTTATTTTGGTAGACATGGTATTTGCAACTGCAACAGGAATGGGCATCTGCTCTTGAGAATGTGTGCAACATACGATCTCCTGATCACAAGCACCGTTTTCCGTCTGCCTAACCGTATTAAAAACATCTTGGATGCACGCACGGTCTGTGCATTGGCATATGATAGACTAGATCTTAGTCTGGGGGAATGACAGGTAGGATGTCTGGGTGACCAATACTGCTAACTGCTGGACAGACCACAGGCTACTGATTTAAAATATGAATCTTAAAATTCAACCGCCCAGACGTCTAATGGGACTAAAGCCCCAGAGCGACTCAACGTCTCTAGGCTGAAAGTCTGTAACACTGAGCAAGCTCTGTCTAAATCTCTGACAAGACAGCTTGAAACAGTAGACTCTGATACCAACGACGTAGTGAAATGCTGGGCGGCCTTCAAACATCTGTGGTACTCTACTGAATCTGAAACACTTGACGTCATTGTTCGAAATCACCAAGACTGGATTGACGAGACCTATGAAGAAATACAGTCCATTCTAGAGGAGAAGCATTGTCTACATCGTGCGTACAACATCAATCCCAAGTCCGATGCAAAGAAAGATGCCTTCGACAGAGTTCGCCAAGCTGTACAGAAGAAACTGCGCGATATACAGAATACATGGCTGAGCCGAAAAGCTGATAATATTCAGTCCTTTTCCGACATACACGACTTGAAAAATTTATATAGTGCTCTTCATGATGTGTATGGCCTGTGACAGCAGGCAAAGCCACGGTCTTGAGCACAGATGGCAGCACTCATAACCGAGACAGAGAAGATAGTGTCAACAGACCTTATTCCATCAACGATGAAGAGATCAACCGTCTACCCCAGGTGGAGATGAACAAGATATTAGCTGACCCTCCAACAGTGCTGGAAAATCACAAGGCCATTGTGCTTCTGTGTTGGGAAAGCTCCAGGATCCATCCCAGCTGAGATCTACAAGTCTGGTTGGCCTCAACTAGTGGAAAGAATAACAAAGATGTTCTGTGGGATGACGAAGCAGAAACTCATACCTCAATAATTCAAAGATGCATCCATCAGCCACATTTACTAATGCAAGGGCAATCGCCAATCCTGCGACAACCATAGAGAAATACCTCTACTCTGCATAGCAGGACAAATCCTCGCCAGGCTAATGCTGAACATACCCAGAGAGCACCTTGATGGTGGCCTACTGCTTAAACTCACTGTTGCTTCAGAAAGGAGAGAATCACCATCGACGCGATCTTTGCTGCCAGGAGAATGCAAGAGAAGTGTCCTGAACAAAATGACCGCTATGCACCACCTTCGTGGACCTGACTAAAGCGTTCGACACTGTCAGCCGGAAGGCCTTTGGAAGATCATGACCAAATTTGGATGTCCAGAAGTCTTCTATTTGCAGATAACCGTGCCCTCAACTCCAGTATCGATGCAGGCATGCAACAGAACAGGGAACTTTTCTCACAGCGTGCACTAACTTTGAACTTAACCATCTCTTCCAGTATGTCCGAGGTTCTTCATCAGCCAGCTCCCAGAGAAGATTACCTTGAACCCACCATCAATATCAATGACCACAACTTCAAAAATGTAGACAGGTTCACATACCTCTTCAGTACCCTCTCACAAGCAATCAACATAGACGATGAGATCAACACCCGGATTGCCAAAGCCAGTGTAGCATTTGGCAGACTCAGCTCAAATGTATGGAATAGGAGAGGCATCAAGCTTTGCCACCAAACTGTCTACACAGCGGTTATTCTCCTCACCCTAGCCTATGCTTGTGAGACCTGCACTGTGTATAGCCGCCATGTTAAAAAACTGAACCACTTCCATATGATCTCCCTGAGAAAACACATGAAAATGAGATGACAGGACGAGGTATCGAACACATAAGTGCTCACTAAGGCTGGCATGACAAGCATCCACACAATTTTGCAAGGCACAACTCCGATAGGCTGACCATGTTTTCCGTATGCCGGTAGAACGCCTACCTAAGAAGTTCTTCTATGGAGAGCTACAACAATGCAAGTGATTTCAAGGTGGTCATAAAAGAGGTACAATGACACCCTCAATGCCTCTCTGAAGAACTTAGGCATTAACCCTCACAGCTGTGAGAGTGTCACTGCTGATCGAACTGATTAGCGCAGTCAAGTTAATGCCTGTGAGGCAGCCTATGAGCATAACATACTGGTGGACGCAGCTGAGAAACGTGATCTGCGTAACTCTTCCGGGACCGAATCAGACTAATCAGCAACCTCCGGACCCACTCCCAGTAAATCGATGACATACCATGGTCCTCTTCGACACCGATGGACGAACTTTATCTTGTCAAGCTCTTTATGACGCATTCGTGACTAGAAAAAATCGAGTTGACTATATCGTACAGGTAATGTGAGCAATATTGCACGTTTTACAAAAACTTCCAGTTGACCATATCGTACAAGAAATTTGCTAGCTATTACACGTTTTACAAAATTCAAGCAGCTGACTAATGATACAGAAAATGTGTGTGGTATTGCACGTTTTTCAAAATTCTAGCTGAGTATATCGAACAGACAATGGGTGTGATATTGCACATTTTAAAAAATTCCAGTTAACTATATTGAACAGGAAATGTGCGTGCTATATAATGATTTTACATATTACATATTTTACGAAATTCAAATTGACTCACAACATGAGGAGAGTGTCTTCTCATATTCGTTCTATGCCTCTCAACATGTGTAAAGTGTTTCCATATGTCCTTTCTATGCCACTCAACATGAGAAAAGTGTTTCTATATGCCATTTCTATGCCTATCAACATGAACAAAACCTAGCAGTACTGCGGACGTTGACAGTCTGTATTAAATTCACATCAGTGTGTGGTATGCACCTAATTAACCATAATTTGTATCTTTCTAACATTTTTCATTTAAAAAGAACATTTTGTTCGCAATTAGCGTTATTTTTATGTGATGATGTCCACAGAGGAGGGCGCTCGGGTCAGGGTTAATTCTATGTTAGGCACCTCAGTATTTATTATTTGTTTTAATTTTCACGCTGGACAAATTGTAGATGTCTTCATATTGATTGAATAGCTCTCTTCATTCTATTGTTATTGCTTAGGTAAATAAAATAATATTTATTTGTTATCTGCTTTGAGATACTTTATTATTTTATCTACTTTATTTTTTATCTATTTACATCTCACCATTTTGGTAAAGCATTTCGTATCGAACCCGCCATCTCTGAATAAAGAATCTAACGTTTAATCTTCTCAACCATCGCAACAATTCGGCAAGGCAATTGCGATAACAATACACGAAGTGTCTGAAATGCTTAATATTTTTCCAAAACTATTATATTTATCTATCACTTACCAAGAAAATGTCAACACAACTATTCTATTCTAAAAGATGAAAATCAGATTTATTTCACATTCGTTTCAGCATGCAGTATCAACATAATTAACGGCAAATAGTCTGCGGGTCAAATCAGCAGCTTTATTTGCGCATTATCGAGTTCCTTGGATTATTGGAAATTCATGGCTGCACAAAATGTAGTTCTAATATTGATACTAACTCACTATGCATCCCCGTTTGTTATTTATTCAAGGTTGCTAAGCGGCTACCGTGCCAGACTCGTGACCAAAAGGGTGCTTTCGAATCCTAAAATCGGGCCAGCCTGAATCAGCTATCGTGACGAGTCCATGGGCAAGGCAAAGTCCACTTGCCTGGGCTTTAAGTAACATTGCGTTGCTGTGCCGTAAAGCATCATGTCAAACCGAGATTATTTATAATTATTAAAGCGCTCCAAAGATGTAACTAATATTTGTATTCTGTGTGAACCTAGTCGAGTCAGGCATTGGTTCCCAGCCAAACGGGTCTTTTGCATTGAAAAATAATATCTATAAAACTTTTAAATGTCGTACTATTTCAAGGCATGTGTGGTTTCTGCTAGTTCTCCCCGATACAAAAGTTAATAGTTTTTCTTTGTTGGGGTTGTAAAAGTAAATCAATGTTTTATCAACTGTGACAATCTAATTGAAGTATGTCTGGTTAATGTTTTCATATTTAGCGAGTAGATGTTTCTCAATTTGAAGATTGGTTTGACATCAGGCGTTAACACGCAACGAGCCCATTATGCACAAACCTTTATGCGTTTCAAATCCTTTCTTCTATTTCTTACATACACCAGTAGAATTAATTCCTGTAATGATATAAATATTTTCCACTGTTCCTTAAGCATTTGTATATGTTGCCCACTTCAGAATAGCCGTTTCGTGTCTGCCAATCGCAGACAATGATATTCCATAGATTCGTGGCCATCTTTATAAAACTAACAATACTCCTTACACACTATTTTATGCAAACTTAAAAGGACGTAAAATTCTTCATTATACTGGTAATTTCAGAAATCATGTTTGCAACTCATTTAAAATACTAATCATTTGGTGACTAATTTGTAATATCGCAAATTTTAAGGTTCTCGCATAACCTTTGCGACCAAGTCTTACAAGTCATATCTTCTGCAGGACGGTGAGAATGGATGGATCTTCTAGGATTCGATTTTCTGCATGCAGAGTAATAGGTGTTATACGTTTTATCACAATGGATTTTAATTTATATGCTATATGGATTATTTCAGGTCATTGTAGGTGAAATAATTCCTCTGTACATAAAAAGGATCATCGAACAAAGATCCCAACTCATTTCTATAACTTATTATTTTCAAATCACACACCCCCCCATCTCCCATAGTTAATTAAAATTGTAATCTTTTGTTTTATTTAGCTATTACATACATTGTGAATAAATATTATCGTTTAAATTATTTGTTTAACTCCAAATTGATTCGACTCCATTATCACTGAAACATTGCAAATTACTATACATCAATTCAAGATTACAACTATTATAATTTTTTGTAGGCCTGAAGCTGAAAGATTTTTTTTCTTTTTAATTTACTACAGCAGTGGTTACTGTACAATTTGCCCTATCAGATGTTGTCAGCCTTCTTTCAATTGATCGCATTCTGCTTTCAGTCAAAGTCACAGCGAATGTCATTAAAATGATAGCATTCCAGTTTGAGAGGGTTAATCCTGACGGATGTTGTTTTACATTTCTTGAATCAAGATTTTCAACGTCTTTGTTGTTGTTGTTGTTGTTGTTGTTGTAGGGTTTAACGTCATTTTTCAGCACACGATAGGCTATACATGGCGGCCAGTATTAATGGTGGAGGAAGAACCCGGGAAAACCCCGGAAAGAACCACCGACCCAGCTACTGGCAAGCTTTCTCACATACCCACATTGGCTGATTCCGAGACTCGAACCCACGCAGACAGAGGTGAGATGGCAGTGATCCGTAACGGACAGCGCTTTAGACCATTCCGCCACTCGGGGCCCCCTAACGTCTTTGTAGATTTTATTTGTTCGTAGTGGAGCATCAGGAAGCAAGTAAGCATATTCAAGAAACAACTGTTTTACTTCATTCTCTTCTTGTTGCTGCAGATGTGAACGTTTCTGGTCCAGATCATTCATAATTTATGAATCTCAAAGACTGGTTACTCCAAATTCAATACAGTTTAGTTGCATCCCATCGCTTAAAGTCTCACTGTGCGGGACAAGTACAACAAAACAAATTACTTGATTAACATGGTTATCTATGTTAACATACCAGTACTCTTTTAATATACTTACATCCCAGGAGTACTTATATTTTAACTCATTCAATTTCTTTCTAACTTTGTAAGAACCGTATTACCAATCTGAAGAAAGATTTGAAGAATGAGCTACAGAGACAGAACTCTATCACTAGACTGGAATATTCTTTCCATTTAAGTTCTTTCATACATTAATTTTACTTTGGACTTGAATTGCTGGATGCCAAGTTCATGCATAACTTGCTGGAAAATTCCAGACATAAAATAAGTTTGGGAACATATAACAAGACTACGTTACAATCAGATAGGTTGGGGAATACCATCTCAGAACGAACTGACAATTAAATAGGGTGGGGAATACCATCTCAAGGCGAACTTATAATCAAATAGGGTGGGGAACACCATCTCAAGGTCACCTTGTAATTCACCATTTCTGGTTATTAGATATTCTAGAGACAATGAATAAGAAAATACAAAAAAAATCCACATAACTGAACACATGCATAATGCAAACAATCTGTTTCCATGCAAAATTTAGATTCAAAGACACTAGTACGCAGTGTCTGGGTGATATGGACTGTGTGGATTACAGTATTTGCTATATACTGTGTGATATTATACTATGGTATTATAGACATGTGTGACATTACATTCTTTTGTTACAGACGGTGTGATATTATGGTATTTTGTTACAGACTTTGTGATATTAGAATAATTTGTTATTGACTGTGTAATTTACAGTATTTTATTCCTTTTTTCCATCAATCAGTCCCAACAAATGTGATACCCAATTGCAAAAAGAAAAAAATATTCTTAAACTTATTCTTGATATTAGTCTTTGTTTTCATTGAACATAGTACTATATTTTTCAATGTTTCTGATATAAATAAAATATTATTTTAAATAAATCAAAGTATTTTTATATTGATTCTGCAAGTAAAAAAGTGTCGTACTAAGAGTAAACGACGCCCCAGGCAACGATGATGGCTGAAAGGGGTTTTGGTGCCAAAAGGCATCTTACGCCCTTGGCTTGGTACCACAAGACCTGTTACGCCGGGGCACCGCCCTATCCGCCTACCCCCCCCCCCCGGCCATGTACACACGTTGCTATGCTACTGTTTAAATATAATATTTAGCAAAAATAAGCAATACATTACCCGCAAGGTCAAATTGTTCACTTCTTGAAGCAGTTCTTTTTTGGACACATGCAGTATTTGTGCAACAAGAAGCAAAATGTTTAATCAAACTTTCAAGCAATATCGTAATCGCTGTAGAGATGTTCAGTACCTTACTTCTCACTCTTACAGGAAGTACATGTATCGTCATCTAATATGTTTATTCTGTTCTAAGATGATTACTAATATTTAATCTATGAATTAATTGCAAATTAAATGAAATAACCTTGATATCCTTGGTACAAATTTTATCCCGCCTTTAAATTCAGGCCTCTAGTTACTACTTCTGTTTTTTTTAATACTTGCCTCCATGTTTCTTCCTTAACACTGTTTTGTCTTGTCACCTTTTTAATCCATTGGGTGAATGACTGATTCTTTGGAAATTAATGAATTGACCAAAAGAATGAATTAATGAATTAACCAATAAAACGTAAATGGAACTTCCCTACCTCGAGGAAAAGAATTCCCACAAAAGAAGTGACCTGTACAAAAACAAAGTTTGAGTCGAAAGGAACATAGCAAACAAAAGACAAACAACAACAGGCAAGCTCCACTTACAAATTAGTCTAGCTTCATGATGTTATAGAAAAACCAGTAATAACATTCTGCTTCTCTAATCAATCTCGTTATGAATGTCAAATTTCACCCTTTTTCCTCATTAGCTTTATTACCATACATGAAAAGGAATAAAGTATCATACATCTTCTGATATCTGGGTAATGTATTGATAAACAAAACATTCATCCTTTCACATTCCTCAGCAGTCGAACTATTGTTTTTCTTGAACCTTTCCGCTTCCTGATAATTGGAAGTCTGCAATCCTTAACTCTAGAATTTGACAATCACTGGATGTGTCTCTCCCTGTCTTCCAGAGATCTAGTGCACAACCACTGTCTCTGTTATCTAAGTCAATATTTGTGATTTCCTCCTCCAAAGTCCTGAAACTGAAAACTTTAACAATCAATGTCATCAAAAACAAATTTACAAAAAAATAAAAATTAAAGCTGTTACTCAAAACATAACGAATCGGTGCTAACTTAATATAACGATGCCGTGTGCAAGATTTAGGGGTAATATGTGTTGCAATCGTAATTGCAACGAGCTAATTACTGTAATGACACGAGTACTATTTTCTAGTTTCATTAGCAAATGAGTTTTGTCAAACCCAATACCTTTTGAACAAAGATGATTCCAAATCACTTTAAGTTATGTTTGGTCCTCGCCCATCCAAAACATTAAGTACAAAGAGTATCGTACTGACTATGATTACATTTTCATTACATCAAATTAATTAAATTAAAGTTTCGCTTTCAAGCGGGTAAAATACAAAACGAGTGTCCTCCTTTCTTTTCTATAATAGTGGTATTCCTCATTACCTGATATATTCTATTAAATGTAGTTACTATTCAAGCTAAGAACCGACACATATTTGCTTCAGTTATGTCAAAAATAGTAATATATTTAGTACTAATACTGGCAAAATATGAAGAGAGAGAGAGAGAGAGAGAGTACTTTAACGCACATATCTTGTATGAAGAAAGTGCTGTACATGTTTTGTCCATTCATCTAATGTAAAAGAAATGGAAAAACTACCTGTGCGTTTTGTTCAGAGTGGGCGGAAAGAACGAGTTTGATGCGGAATAGGCATAGGACTGTCGAAACTATCAGGTCGAGGTTTCTATGACGTATCAAACACGAGTCCTTTCCTCTGACTTGGAACAAAATACTGATTACGTTTTGTATGTATTACATATCCCCTGTTATTCACACATTCTTTAAAAGGTTTTAAAGTATACTTTTTAAAACAATAAATTATGTACTTTTGAAACGCTGAAGGTAAAAATGGATTTTTAGCTTTATTTGGTATTTTTTATGATTTACATTGTGCAATGTCTCATTGAGTTAACAATGAGGTAAAGCTTTCTTTTCAACCATGCCTTGAATCTTGATGTGACTCATGAGTCTTTATCTGGATTTTAAAGATTTCCTTACAAGATATGAGCGGTAAAGTGCTCTCTCTCTCTCTCTCTCTCTCTCTCTCTCGTTTGATACCCATCTGCCTGAGACTTGGTTGTCGAACATGCTGTCCAAAGTAATGCAGTCCATCTCAACTGACTCTAATTATCTCCTAGATACCGTAAACTCCACATAATCAGCGACGGTTGCTTACGGTACTATCCCATTATCTCCAGCGGCAAAAGCTGCCATTTTTTTCAAATTGTGACTGCATTTCCTAAAATGACAGACCTGACATTTTTTAATAATTTAATTTTGTAACTGGACTATTATTGAATATTTCAAGGTGTAAAAGTAGTTTAGGTGCGCGATACGGAATCATAGATTGAGCATCTGTATTGTACGCCAAATCCCTTATGTATTATTAAATGGGTAGGAATACATTTAATAATCCATTCTTATCCTCACAAACTGTCGCTACAGTATCTACAACGATATGTAGATTTGAAGTAATAATAATTAATTTAAATACTTGACTCATTCTTATAATATTAGGCATGTTAAAAGTAAACACAATATAAACAGAAACTGGCATTCTGATATAGCTCATTTGTTTTCATTTACTATCAACTGTACACAAAAACCATTTCTTTTGTAAATACTCATTGTAAAGCCGAAGATGCTTGCTCATGCATGCGTAGTCAATGTGTAGTACGAATGTGAAGATCTAAATTTCCGTTAGGCACAAATATGAATGAAAGAAAAATGCCAACGTAAGATACAAAATAGAACACTTCCTCATTTTATGCAACTGTTTGAGCTTATTCTTGGACATGTTATCGGACTTGTTATCGTAAAACTCTGTATCCTCCTTTAGAGCAGTGCCACAGTCTTTATTAAGTATAGCTGCACGATGAAAATGGTATTACGTACCCATGTATATCTGCATTCTCGATCTGCCACTCGTCTGATACACAAGACGAATATGTCAGGCCTTCGACGTATCAAAAAGTCATATCATACTCGTTATTTCCCGCCGTTTGGATAAAAACATGTATCATCTTGTTTTGTTAAAGTAGTGGCGCCCTCAAATTTCGGACTAGTGAGGATGCTATGCTATGTAACACACGAGTCTGACGAAAATGTGATATGAGCAATGAGAGTTCAATGTATATTTAAATTTACAACCCCAATAGCACTCTTACTTACGCATAAAACAAAGCAGAAATGTAAATAAAATCTATATAAAAAATGAACTATTAGCTCCTAAATACAGAGTCGCATTCATTATCGATATGTGCAAAGGTTCAGAACTTATAATTCATTTAATTTGTAGGCGGGACGACATTTCACATCATTCTTTTGACGATCTAATGCTTCTTTCAGTGAAACTGTAATATCATCCAGATATATTCCACATATTTTATCTTTATGTAATTGTAAATTGAAAATGAAATAATCTATCTATCCATCTATCTATCTATCTATCTATCTATCTATCTATCTATCTATCTATCTTATATGTCTATCTATTTAGATATATAAATACATATTGATTGATTTTTTTTATGTTCCACCGTATTTTTTTACAACCAAGTAGTTGTGAGAGGAGTCGTTGCTTATTTGATTTTCATCAGTAAAGCTTAACAGTTTTGCTATTTTAGCAAAGTGGTGCATTTACTATTTTACGATTTAGTGTAACTCCGGATAAATGTTTTGTTAAAAGAGGACGTTTGTTAGAGCATGAAAATTAACTGGGAGAGATATATTTAAATAATTTAGTTTGGACAATTTACTAGTGATACAGTGTTATAGTGTACGAGTTACTTCCCAAATTTGCATGTGTTTTTTTTTTTTTTTTTTTTTTTTTTTTGTTTTTTTTTTGCTGGCCTTTTGTAATTGAATGTTAATTTGTAATTTCAATTACGATAGTTTTCTGCTTTGCACCTACTTTCTTCTATTGCAGTATACCAATTCTATCAATGCCAAATTTTAGATCACTCAAGTCATTTATTTAATAGCTTGGCAATCGAAACCCCGTTAGTATTCTTAGTATTCTGTCATGGCAATTTTAACTCCGTTAATATTCTAGTATATAAATCTTAAATCCGTTATAGTCTAGTACGGCAATCTTAACTCCGTTACTAGTATAGCTTGATAATCTTAACTCCGTTACTAGTATAGCTTGACAATCTTAATTCCGTTGCTAGTATAGCTTGACAGTCTTAACTCCGTTACTAGTATAGCTTGACAATCTTAACTCCGTTACTAGTATAGCTTGGCAATCTTAACACCGTTAGCATTGTTCTATGACAATCTTAACTCCATTACTGGCATAGTATGACAATTTTAACTCCGTTAGTATTGTTATATGGCAATCGTAACTCTATTACTAGTATAGTGTGACAATTTTAACTCCGTTACTTGTATATTATGACAATCTCAACTCCATTACTGGCAAAGTATGACAATGTTAACTCCGTTAGTATTACAGGATGCTACTTTCTGGACAAATGACCATTTCATACTAAACATGGTGACAATGTACGGTGATGACATAACGGAATTTAAGTGATAGGTCACTAATTTGTGGGGTTAGTGGTTTTTTTTTTGGGGGGGGGGCAAATGTCTAAAATTGGACGAATAGGATTTTCTGACAGGATGAGTCTGTTTGTTTGTAAATGCGTTTTAAGTTGCATTTGTGTGGCTGGAAATAGTTCTCTCTGGGAAATGTATGAACACAGATGACAGCCAAAACCCTATATGTGTACTAATAACGCATTGTGTTAATATTAATATCAATAGTGATGAATACAACTTCTGTATCCCAGTGTGAGGAAAAGGTTAGTCACCCCAGTGTGAGGTAGAGGTTAGTCAACCCAGTGATAGGAAGAGGATAGCCACACGAGTGGGAGAATGTTAGACATACGAGATGGAGGAAGAGGTTAGTCACACGATTGGGAGGAAGAGATTAGTCATCCCCGTGGGAGGAAAAGGTTAGTCACCTCAGTGTCAGGAAGAGGTTAGTCACACTAGTGTGAGGAAGAGGATAGTCACACCAGCTGGAGGAAGGGGTTGATCACCCCAGTTGGAGGAAGAAGTTAGCCGTGCCCGATCTTCATACTTACCCAGACGGATGTAAAACTTGTTTTCTATATCGATAGATCTATGTATCAATCAATTTACGTCTCGATAGATTTACGGATCGATAGATTTACGTCTGGAAGGATGTCATTAATCTGGATTTGACACTTGGAAAAAAGAAGCAGTTGTTTGTGCACAAAACAATATGTGTACTAATTAAAACACTTTTTCTTTGGTTGATTTCTTTTTGTTCTTGTATTTTTATTTTTAGATGTAAATATGTTGTACGATAAAACACAAACAATCTCTCTCCTGTTATCACTTTTATCACAAGAAAATATTTACTTTGTTCATATGTTTTGCTTCTTTATATGAAATTATTGTTTGAAATATTAAATGAATTAGTGACTTGAAAACGCCCTCAGAGCTAATTATGTTTAATGTTATAATAATAATAATAATAATAATAATAATAATAATAATAATAATAATAATGAGAACTTTGTATAGCGCCTAATCTTTAGAAGCTCTAAGCTCTTTACATCGACAACACATAAAACATAAAACACATATATAATGATATGATTTCAAAAAACAACCACCAAGAAATTATAAAACATAACACATTCTTTAAATATTTAAGGTAGGAAACATTATTAAGTCTTCAAGTTTGTTCTTGCAGTCGAAATATATTAAGTTTTTAAGAGCACTCTTGAATGTGATCAGTGTGTCTTTGTGTCTAAGTTCAGTGGGCAATTCATTCCACGTTGCTGGGCCTTGCTATGCAGAAGAACGTTGTCCATAAGACTTTGTTTTCATAGTGGGAATAATGAGTATACGATTGTCAGAAGAGGAGCGTAAGTCTCTTGCTGGTGTGTACACATGGGTGAGGTCGGATAGGTATGTTGGACTGGAGTCCGTCAGTGAAATGTAGCACCGAGAACAAATTAAGTGTTTGATTCGTGATCGAAGGGATAGCCAGGGTACAGAGCAGCGGGGAGGTGTGCTCTGATCTTGATACTCTAAGTCTGATCCGAGCAGCTGTATTTTTAACTTTTTGAAGTTTCTGGAGTAGATATTGAGACGAACCAGAGAGAACTGAGTTACAATAGTCCAGTCTTGAAAGCACTAATGAACACACAAGTGTTTCAGTTGCATCAAATGAAAGATATTTGCGAATGGAGCTGATCCGTCTCAGCTCAAAATATGCAACCTTGCATATATTCATGACATGTTGGTGCAAATGTGAGAGTACTGTCGAGAGAACAACACCTAGGTTTCGTACTGACTGTGTGAATTTAATGTTGGTGTTGCTGATATTTATTGTTTGAGGTAAATGATGAATGTCTTTGTGGTGTGATCAAAATGGCTTCAGTCTTATCATCATTCGTCTGAAGCTTGTTCCATGTCATGATTTCACATCAGAAATGCACCTCTCTACACCTTGGATGGTAACATCAATTTCAGTTGGGTGGCTAGATTTGTATGTTTGGGTGACATCAGCATACGATTGGTGAGACACTGGATGATGTTCAATGACACTTGAGAGCGGCTGAGTGTATATAATAAAGAGAACAGGTATAAGAACAGACCCTGTGGAAAATCACAACATAGATCAACTGGGCTGGAATGTATTCCATTTTCGGACACAATTTGTGTCCTGCTGACCAAGTAAGACTTGAACCACATTTAGGTTGTACCATGAATGCCAAATACATGCTGGAGACGGTGAAGTATTATATCATAGTCTATTGTGTCAAATGCTGCAAATAAGGAGGGTGGGGACTGTAATCTTTCCGTTATCCAAAGCAGAGAGAATGTCATTAACTACTTTCAGACGAGTAGTTTCAGTACTATGGCAAGATTGATATGCATACTGTACATTGCTATAAAGACTATTTGAATTCAGATAATATACAAGTTGGGATAGGACAACTTTTTCTGAGATTTTTTATATGAATGGGTTATTAGAAAATGGGCGCTAGTTCCTTAAATCGTTATGGTCTAGTGTTGGTCTCTTCAGCAGCGGCTTTACAATGGCAGTTTTGAAAAATGATGGGAATTCCCCGGATGAGAGAGAGGTATTAATAACATCAGTTAGTGAAGGCAATAATGGAACTAAGCACTCAAGCAGCAGTGATATTGGAACTGGATCAAGTGCACATGACTTTGGCACACTCTTCATCACGATTGTACGTACTAAATCCATAGAAAGAGGTACAAATGCTGCTAACGGTTGCCGATGAAATTATGTATTGCAATTGTATGGTGAAGAAGAGTCAATTGAAATTGTGTCGTCAAGCTTATCTCTAATGGTTTGTACTTTGTCACGGAAGAAATTTGCAAACAGTTCTGGAAGGTCGACATGGAGAGAAGGTAGTTGGAAGTTGTGTACATGTGTTCCTTGACATTAGCTTGATAGTAATCTCAGAGAGCTCTTTGCAGCTGGAACTTTCCGTGATCTTCGTACAGTAATGGGCTGATTTAGCTGCATGGGCTATGTTTGTGACGATCTTCTCAGCGGCTTCATAGATTTGCTTATGAATAATGAGTCTTTTGGAAAGCCGAAGCCTCTCGGCGTTACGGCGGTCTCTTTTACCAGTGCGAAGCTGGTCCCTAACACTGCTATACCCCGGAGAACAGTTTTATTTTGATACTCTACGCTTGGTTGTTGGGGCATGTTTGTCAAGCAATGAACGCAGGCAGTTATCGTGTTATTCTGCTGTAGGAGGTAGTCAAGTTGTTAGGTTTGTTTGGATGTCATGCATTAGTTTGGTTCTATTTATCATGCGGAGATTTCTCTTAGTAGCAAATAAAGGTGGAGGGTTAGGGACTGATACGTCAAGATGGCATATAATGCAGAGATGATCCGATGCAAGATCGTGGGATACCAGGGAGGACCGTAGAACATCAGATCTATGAAGAATCCAGTATAAAATGTGACCATGTGTATGGATGGGTTGGTTAACTGACTGTTTGAGGTTGAAAACATTAACGGAATCTAGGAGTTTTGATGTGTGTGGGTTTCCAGGACAGTCAAAGTGAAAGTTGAAATCTCCAAGAATAATCAGGTTGCCACCCATCGAATTTCCATACTCCAGGAGATTCGGAAACTGCTCTCAAAAGAGAACTTCAGTCAGCTTGTTTTGTTTTCTACTAGGAGGAGGGCTGTAGAGGCAGATAAAATGGACAGATCTTTAATATAACTTAGCAGCTTCTAATTCCTTATTTTCCAAATGCATGAAATTATGTAAAACTTCAGGCTTCTTCTATTTGCAATGCAACCTAATAATCATGAATGTCTTCAAAGCCTGCAATAATATTTACTCTCTTTAAGCTATCCGGAGAGGAGGGACACATCTGGTACGCTAGGTAATTTCGCAAAATTGAATATGACAGCGGGTCTTATATTGGTGAGACCTCTTTAGTCCTCCGATATTACACATCGTTATTATCGATTCGGATGAGATCTACTCCCATAAACTGGACACCTTTTATACTAATCACTGTATGAGTATTTTACTAATGTGTTGACTGGCAATTACAAATATAACAGTTATATCAGTAGCAGTTTAGCGAAATTCGAAAAGTTCAATTGCACAGGGCACGCGGTGGAGTGGGGACGAGAATTTTGGTGCATGTTTAAAAGAGATCATATTTAAAGCAGATTATTTAAAAAATATTTGATTTTGAAAACACACCTGTATTTTTCTATGAATTCTTCACAGAATGTCTTCATTGATGTAGAAACTAGATTTTGGTGGCCCATTGTTCACATTTCGCGCAGGGCTCGCACGGCTCTAAAACCGTGTTCGTTATACCTATCCCATTTCTCATCGGACTATGACTTTCCTTGCATGGTCTGAATCTCTTATTTCTGATATCCTTTAAATGCCTTGAGTCCGGTGTATTTCCAGTTTCGTATCTACATTCAGAGAATGAAATATTTAGTTCCCTTCTGTCTATGTGCATTCACTGTCTCGTGTTTTATACCTATCGACATGGTGTCCTTAAGAATGAGTCGTTTTTCTTCTTTTTAAGGGTAGTAAGTCTTTTGTCGCTCTGTTATTCGCACTTCTTATCAGTGTTTGGCTGTAAACGTTTATTTTGATCAATGACTGAAAACAAAAAAAATTTCAGGAAAAGAAGTGTGTGTTCCTGACATCGGTGTAAATGAACGTTTTCGAAGAAAATAATGTCGTCACACGATTGGTAAATCAGAATAAATTGCATGTGTAATACAGTGCGAGAGCCCTTTCAGAATGAATACTCTAGTTGTGAGTATGTTTAAAATGTTATTCTTTTCTTTGCAGAAAAAAGTCTTTTACATTTACTTCATCCAGCATTACCTGAAAAATCCATTGAGTATTTACTCTTTTGCAATGTTCATGGGATTGCGTTACGCTCACGTCACGGATACTGTAGTTTAGATATTCTTGTCTTTACCGGTTTATCTAGAAGATAAATGTTAAGGCAAAGCAATTAGTGCGTTGTTTGTTTTTCGTCGTCTTCCGTAATATCATAAATCAACTGTTATCTTTTTAAATCCACGCTGATTAGTTTATTTCATAATCTCAATCTAATACGCATAAAGAACACACTGTTACAAAACTAAATAAAGCAGAAAGAACACACTGGTACAAAACTAAATAAAGCAGAAAGTACACACTGTTACAAAACTAAATAAAGCAGAAAGAACACACTGTTACAAAACTAAATAAAGCAGAAAGAACACACTGTTACAAAACTAAATAAAGCGGAAAGAACACTCTGTTACAAAACTTAATAATGCAGAACGAACATATTGTTACGAAACTAAATAAAGCAGAAAGAACATATTGTAACAACTAGACAAAACAGAAAGAGTATCTGAGAAGTAATTTCAAATAACAATTTAATGTACTCATCGTATGGTGGTCGCAAGCATATATATTTCCAACATTACTTAAAAGTCGTTAATTGTAGCTTCGTCTAATTTTCATTTCTTCTGTTATGACCAAAGTGAACACGAGGCAAAGCTGTCAGTTAAATTAGTACCGTGCCTTTTTGAAGATGACCGATGGGTTTAAATGCAATAATTTGTGATTTATATCAAATTCTGGCATTGGCATTGATAGTGTACCGGAAAATAATCGCTCCAACTCAATTAGTGTTTTCTACAGACATTCAGAAATACGCGAAACGCTCATTAAATATGAATTCTGCTAATGACTGCTTGTCCCACTAAGGACATGACATACTTATCAGCTGTTACTCTAGCCAAGGGTCGTCGCTGTGTAGATAGCAGAAACAGTATATATCGATCTGCTGTCTAATTAGATGCATTCCAAACAATTGATCCAATCCAATTGTTTGTTACAATCACCTAGACAATACTTTTGAATAATCACCACAACGTCAGAAGACGACATTGTCGGATGTCAGTTTTCCCCTTAAATAACAGAAGGTATTGCACGAAATACTTAACATTGGCCAGCTGATTTTCCCTTGCAACACACATTAACCCAGTAAGAAAGAGGACATTTGTTTAAAACATACATTTTCTATGTGCTTAATCCAACCTTGGTTTTTTTAGGAAAGTGGTTAGATGACTCCAGAGAGAGTGACGAAGAAAATTTAGATGATTAAATTTGCATTTTTCAAACGAGAAGCCGTGTCATTTATTTTGGATGAAGGTATGTCAAAAGATCAAATGTAAACTAATTTGTGTCATATACCATCTTTTATACAATATCATCGAAATAAACGATGTTTAAAGAATTGCAATGGTAAGCGCAATTGAAAACAATGATAGAACAGACCAAAACAAAACTGAATAAAACTTTTATGAATCAAAAATATCTCTGGCCACAAATATATATCATATGAGATTGCACAACTGCTACAATATTCTAAAGCAGCGTCACTAACTTATGGATATACAAATCACTTCATAGGTCAACATTACAATCATAGCAATACTAAACTTTCGGGCGTTTGTGACGTCATTTGGGTACATAAATGTAACATCGTTTTCGTAGAGCACAATGTCTTTCATGGGGTGTACAAATGTTTCAAGAGAGAGAGAGAGATTATATTGTTGTGAATCAGGAACACGTAGGCTTCCACAAATAGCAGAAAGTTTATGATATTGTTTTTAATTTTCAAGTAACAAATTTGGCAAGATGTTTTGGAGAGTATGTAAGATTTGGTGGCAGATAAGATTTGTAACTTTCTAAAGGATGATGTGCTGTAATACAACGGTTTTAGAAACATACCCTTTTCTTTGAGAGATTTGGGACACATACAATTAATGGTATTTGTCCCCGATTTTGTTCGTCTCATCTTGAGTACATTTGCTTTCCAACAACGATTAGTAATTATTCTACTGCGTGAGTCACCCTAAGTTAAAATATATTCTTTTTTGTTTTTGTTTTAGTGAATAATTCTAAAACTAAAACTTTTTTCAGAAACGAAAAGGGAAGTGAAATGAAAACGATGTTACCTCATTGGAATTGGAATAAAGTTTATATGAGTATTATAGAGTATTCGATGAAAATCTGTCAGGACGTATATTGAAATCGTATCAATGTCATATATATGTCTTATTTGTTTAGCAACAACCCATAAAGTTTATATTCCAAATTTTAAAAAGTCAATTCACCATTAATTTTCTTCGAGGCTAATGTTCGTGTCTGTCGCATTTTTGAGATGTATGGAATGCTGAATCTATAACGAAAATATTGTTTGAAAGCATCCAGTGTCGTCTAAAGACTCTCCCAAAAATACGAAACATCAACATATATCCATTTATATCTCATGCAATGCAACTAAACTGAGGTAAAAAAAATATTACAAATGTTTATATTTATATTTTTGACAGCTGGGTTTTCATACGGAAATACTGTGTATAGATTTAGCAAATCTTAAACAAACAAATTGTCACATCGCTATTTTTACAGCGTAATTTTTACAATATGAATAATATCTTAGATAAGACGAGTTGTCCCAATCTTTATATAGCGTAATTCTAATACATGCATACTATCAGATTTAGTCTAAGCAATATTGATTCAAGAAAAGGTTTTCATGAGATACAAAACATTTCCATATCTGGCGATTTTGTAGAAATTTAAAATACTTTTTTTAATTCCCCCATTTACAAAAACATTCTAACAATATTTGTGTATATTTTTCTATGTTTGCTATTATTATCAAGCAAATGTCCAGATTTGCTTTAGTGTTTTACATTTCTTTCAAAACAAAATGTTTTCTCATATCATTGTATCGAGGCAAGCTCTCACATAATAAATTTGATCCCAATCTTGAAACAATCTATGAAATTGCACTTAATTTACTGCTAGTCATTCTAAAGACTTCTTGATTACATGTTTCGAAATTATGGCTAACATATTGTAAATCATTTCATAAATATATTTCACCATTAGCATGATTCTAATAGTGTAAACCTATTAATCGAGTAATTGGAGGAGAAGAGTGCATTTTGAGGAAATAGGAAATTAACCATTTTAAACAGGAAATACGACAGTTGTAAGGTATAGGATTTCATACATCTTACTACTAAATACAGGTTTTGTCCTGTACATTTATGTCTCGTAACACCCAATATAAAGTACCAGAATATTTTTTTTAAAATTTAAGGCCTTAATCAATTTTTTCTCTCAAGATTTTCCAACTTCATTACAGATTGACTTTTAAGGTTTTATTGTGATATTCATTAAAAGATATAGGATAATTTCTTTCCCAGCTTAAAATATATAATTTATTGTACCACACGATGGAAGATATCCCGTAGTATCGCAGAGAAAGAAAATGTTCCTTTTCTGCATGCCACACGTTCTCCTGGATTGTAGATTAATAGATTAACCTGTCTATTCAGCATACCACCCCTACCTCCTTTTACTAAACTCACGTTTCATTGGCTGGTTATATAAATATAAGCGTCATAAGAGAAAAGCATGATTGGAACGACCTACTTTGATGTAGTAAATTACATTTTTTTGACATTTTGTAAACTATTTTTTCCTATCTTACAACTAAATAACTCCAATTCAGCAATGCAACACTCCGGGTTGATCACTGTTGTCAAGGTAATGCAGGGAAGGGAAATAAGTTCATAGATACGCGAGCAGAAGTGTTCCATCGTATTTTTTTGGGTTTGACATTTGTAAGCGTTCACAATCAAGTGGCGCATGGCGGGATGATGAATATTGTATTTTGCCGGTGAAAATATAAAGATATACGTTTTAAATTTTAAAAATATAACCATATCCTTTTTACGTGCGAAAATATGTAAAAGGAGAATGTTGAAAATTATTTAGCCAATAATATTTAATATTTTACACATGTATATATTAAAACACCATTAAGTTTCGTTCTATTTTCCTTTCTCACATTTTCAACCTTTGAGAAAGAAACATTTGTTTTGAACATCCTAAAATGAATGTTGTACAAAACCAGTTATATATATATATATATATATATATATATATATATATATATATATATATATATATATATATATAACATTTGACAATTTTCATCAACACTGGGAGCCTTGATATTACAGTAAGTAACCCTAACTAATTCAAACAGCTGCCAATAGTATATACCATTTCTGGTTTGCGTACACTCAACAAAATATCTGATTTTGTATATATCTTTAGCGTGAAAAGGCCGTGCAGAACCGATGCAACCACGGATGTCCAAACTTCTTTGCATGCAATGAGTAAAATGATTTACAAAAACTCCAATAAATGTAGAAAATTATACTCCTGGCCGCTATTCACCTCTCCCAGCCAACAGAATCACCCAACCCCACCCTATCCCAAAGAAAGAAATGGTTCCTTCAATCAAAAGTTCTTCCAAAGCCATATCTAAGCATATAATATATTAACACCAATGTTGGACAGTCTGAGGCAGATTGGGCAACTCTGAGGCATACGGGGAATTTAACGGGGGGTGGGGGGTGGGGGAAGTCTTGGGCATAAGGGGAATTTAACACTGAAGGTACTTTGTTAGATTGGTAGAAGTGGTTAACTTTAAACGGGGCTGCATTGTAACATTGTTAGAATTGTTGACATTCAATGTTTTATTCATTTCAGTTTTTCCATATTTAGGCCTCTTTAATATCTCTCTCTCTCTCTGTGTGTGTGTGTGTGTGTGTGTGTGTGTGTGTGTGTGTGTGTGTGTTCTATTTTATTTCTTGTCTATTTTATTTCTTTGGATGCTAAGGTGAACAGATCTTAAAATGCGTTAATATTGTTTTCCCTTTGTGTATATTTATTTAATCAATAAAGAGGCGCGATAAAAATACAAAATGCCTTAAAATGGATTCCAGGGAAAAAATTAGGCTTCGAGTATTTAATTAGTTTTCCACATAAATCCTGCAAGTGACTGGTGACCGAACTTGCATGAACTGTTACTATTAAATATATTTTCTCCAAAGCACTGTATTTTACATTCTACAACAAACAGGGACACATTTGGGGGAAAGCTTCTTGTTATAATAAAATTGTTTCAATAAAGATTTTCTGACTGTCAACAAAATCATAATTATGATAGAAACTGATAGAGATATCAGCTCATGTTTGAGGTGTCGGTAAGTTTGTATGTACTGTACCAATAGCTATAATCAAGAGAACTTACTGATACCATTTAAATGACCGTCGCTAAAAGTAATGTTAAATTACAAAACCGTCCAGAAATATAGAGAAGATTAGGGACAAAAGCTTGGAACAATATATAAAAATGTCATCGACTAAATATTTCATTTAAAATCTGAAATGCATAGGACTCTAGCGAAAAACAGAATAAAAAATCCGATAATAGGTGCAAGTAGTTTGGCTTACATTAAAATGAGTGAACAATTTTGAAACTTTACCAGTTTTAGCAAAAACTGGAAATGAAATTAGGAAAACTACAGAAAACAAAAAATAATTCACCTAGGCTAAAAGTTGTAAAAGTAGCGGTTATGCTAAAATTGGGCTGTATAGTAACAATGCTAGAAGTTATTGGCCTTAAATATTTTATTTTTACTTCTAATTCAATATTTAGGGTTATTTAATTTTTCGTTTTCTTCATTTTTTTAAATCAAGTGATGTTTTTGCCACCACCGACCTCTTCCAGTATGGAAATTAGACAGGTGGTAACCTAATTATTTTTAAAGATATCAAATGTTACTTTTACTGTGCTGGAAACACATCCTAACCAAAAGTATGGTCAAATTTTACAATCGAAGCTTCATTAACCTGACGATTATATTCTAGTCTTCATTTGTGTCCACAAACTTGCGTCATATGCCACCTCAAAATATCAGTCCCTAATCCTCCGTGTAGGTTTACTACTACGATAAATATAGCCCATCTAATACATACGATCCAAGCAAACCTAACAATTTCGTTAACTCCGACAGCAGAACAACTAGACACGTGTTTGCGTTTATTGCTTGACATACTTGCCCCAGCAACCAAGTGCTGTGTATCTATATAAAAGTGTTCTTCGTGGTATAGTTGTGTTAGAGACCATATTGATAAATGAGAACGCCTTGAGGCTGAGATGATTAAGCTTTCCACCAGCATCTCTATTCAGAAGCAGATCTATGAAGCTGCAAAGAAGAATGTTCCAAAAATAGTTCATACAGCAAAATCAGCCTGCTTCACTACTAAGATCACTGAAAGTTCCAGCTACAAAGAGCTCTTCGACACTGCGACCAAGCTAATAACAGGGAATAAATCTACACCACTTTCAGAAACCTTCTCTCCGGTCAACCTTCCGGACCTGTTTGCAAATTTCTTCCGTAACTAATTTCATCCAATTAGAGGTAAGCTTAATACCACAATTGTAAATTACTCATCGTCTCCCTATATTTGTGATATAGAAAATACACGCAACGTTTAACGGCATTTGAACCTGCTTCTATGGATTTGGTGTATTCAGATGCGATGAAGAGCGCTCCAAAGTCATGTGAACTCCATCCACTTTGGACATCTCTGTTTCTTTAGTGCTTAGATTCAATATTGCCTTCATTAAGCGATGTTATCGATGTGTCTTTCTCATCCGGGAAATTTTTACCATTTTTCAAACTGCCTTTGTAAAGCCTATGTTGAAGAAACCGACACGTGACCCTATTGATTTAAAGAACTAACGTCCTGTTTCTAACCTCCCATACATTTTGTTACGAGTCTATGTTCTTAAAATAAGTAACAGAAAAGAGTGAAGTGAGACAAGCTTTGTAAAATTCAACAAATAATATTTTATTTCCGTAGAAAACAAAGAGAAAATGAAAAAAATAAAATTACGGTATTGCGAATTAGATCCCAAAATAATCCAAGAATTACAGACACAAGTCCTAGTAATTTAAAGTACTCAGTACAATTCAGTAAAAAGTTCAAAATAAACCAAAAACTGAAGGCAACGATGTTTCTGTCGCTGCTTATAAAGCGTTGATGTGTCAACAGTCTTTCGTTGAATTACAGTAATATAATTGCAGGTTTGAATTCACTATAAATTGAACGAATCTATCCAAGAATTTTATCAGAGCAATTTTGTATTTCCAGAGACAATAATCACTTAAATTCAATAATTTGAAGAAATAAAATTTTCAGCCCAAAATGAAATACTGGACAAAACATATAAAATAACTTCAAAGTGCTAGATCTTAAAGCACGACTGAACAAATCCTCTCTGCTACAAGATTATATAGTTCTCTACTTGACCTCAGGTCGCAATTATCATTTTCAAAAAACAACTGTTACCACAAGGAATCTAACCGTCTAGAATGATCCTGATAATTAAAATATAGCCAAATGCTCTAGGGAGATTCCAAAACCTAGACCTAGACCCAAATAAACCAAATTTACCTCTATTAATAATAATTCTGATTTTAAACTCTAACTACAGAGAATAATTTAGCTATGTATTAGTTGTTTGCACAGAATAAAATAAAAAAGACAAATGTCATACATTGACATCCATTGTCTCACCAATCGTACGCTGTTTGCATTCAAATATACAACTCTAGCTGCTTAGCTGAAGTTGAGGCTACTACCCAAGGCGTAGACAGGTTCATTTCCGGTGTGAAGTGATGGATGGTATGTAGCAAGCTGCAGATGAATGATAATAAAGCTGAAGCTCAAATAAATTTAGAAACAAATGTCATAAAAATATGGACCTAGACTGAAGTAGTACATAATTCTGAAGGTGTCGTTAACCTTAGTGGAGATTTTCACGTTGTATCTCGTGTGGAGAACGGCGTCACGACATGGGCCGCTGACGTTCGTCGCGCAACGTTGCGGCTTGAATAGGCACTGGAGTGAACAAAGGGGCTGATATCTTCAAAGAGATGAAGTAACTGGTAAAATCGGATGAAGTTGTCTATAAACACCCATGCCGCAACCTAGCCTCGAGCGAAAGAAATTTGACGTGCGTGAGAAACTAGGCAGACTACAGTTCAAAGAGACCCCAGTATTAAATGAGGACTGAGTTAGGGAAATATGGGCGATGCACCTGTCCGAAGCAGACCCTTATTCTACAGGTCAGTTTACTATCACTTCAATACTCGCCAGGATTTTGAAAAACGCAGAGGTCTAGTAAGTTTGGAAGTGAATTATAATATACGCACTCCAAGCGGGAAATCAGGCTTGAAAAGCTTCTTAAAGGTAAGAATACTTCGCCCGAATGTGTTGAATATTACTAACTTAGAGCTGTAAGTTATATGTAGTATGTAGAAACTGATGACTAGAATTATGTTGGTATTTAGAAGTTACATTTATCAGAGCTAAGCTCGCCTACTTATTTGATGTATTTGCCTATCGTAACGTTCTGAAGAGAAATTAGTAGTATTGAAGATTGAATTGCGTTGATTGTTAGACTGTGATCGGAATTACTTGCGTAATTTGCTGCTGTGTGAGTCGTATTGAATTATTGCATCTATGAATGAGTTATGTTAGAATTTATACTTGTTTTAATTTTGAATTTGAATACATAGTTTTGAACTATATAGAATTAGGCATGTCGGCCTTGTGAACATATCGTGAAGTATCAGCATATTTGAACTTGAACTTTGTGTGTACCTCTTATGATTTGTAAGATATGGAATGCGTCTGATTGTTGTGATGTTGTTTGTTACCATTTAGAGAATAAAAATGTGTACTCATGCCAGGGAAGATGCTGATGTATGTATCAGGAGTCGTTAATACCGTTGTTGTGTTATTACCCTTATTTTCTCGTACAATTAACGATTTCAATCGCAATTATGCTGATGGAAGGTTGTGTGAGGGTGTGAACTTGTCTAGGTCGAAAGGGAGACTAGATTATACATCCCTTTTTATTTACAGAGAAGCTTTATGTGCTGGTTTTGAGTTATTCGGGCTGGACTGAGGGCCACCCAAACGTGATGAAGTCGGGAGAAGTTGTTATAGAGTTTATTTTTTCTATATTATTCACCATCGGCATTGCTGACTGAAGGCTTGGAGCTATAGATCCATATATTTAATTTTTTTTAAATTGTACGTCCTCCGGTGATATTAGCTAAAATACCCTAGGATACAACGTTAAAGATTTTCAAAATAAAACTCAAATAAAATAAAGGCTCAATTATATGAAATGGTCATGGCTAAAGGTAATAATTCAACGTCTAAACTAATATTAAATTCATAGGGGTCAAAAAATATATTTGCCCCAGAAATGAAAATGTTTTCAAAACAATGTTTGCAAAATTGTTAAAATGCATTTAGAGGTGAAACATTAAGAACTTAACATATCTTTTTAAAACAAGAAAGAAAAGTTTCCATAACCTACAATGTCTGCGAAATGTCCATAAATGTTTAATATCCAACGCCAAAAACAAAGTTATTAAAGTATCAAGATTGTCATATACATATTTTATCATTTTCATCAAGAGTGTCATGGCCACGTATTTTCTTTTTCATTTTCATTAAGATTGTCATAATCATAATTTTTCATTCATTGTCCTTGTCATTGTTTGCAAAAATTATCTACGAGTAAATGTTCATGTGAATTATTTCATTCCTCGTTGCGTTTTCCATCAGAATGTTTTGTCCCCATTACCGGTGACTTCAGTCCCAAATAGAAATAAGTCGCTCCTTACTTAGGGATAGCTGCCCAGACTTATACACCGTAGATTTAGGTGATACCTACTCTAGAAACGAAGATAAAGTTGGAAGATGGTTTTGTGAACATTATATCTATCTATTTATCTATCTAGCTATCTATATATCTATCTAGCATTCTATATATATATATATATATATATATATATATATATATATATATATATATATATATATATATATATATATATATATATATATATATATATATATTGATAGTTCCATGATAATTCCATGTGTTGATCATGCACTTCATATAAGGGATTATGTGTGTTCATTTGTTGACATGCCATTCTTTGATCGGTTCTACTTTAGGATAGATTTTATTTATTATATCTATTGATGCACTTTTGACACATCATTTTGTTATATCCACTGTTAGACGTTATGCACATAACTTATGTCATATTCGAATAAACATGCATGCACGACATCACTCCTGTTACAGGTTTGTTTCATTTTCTGGACATAGTTCCATTAGAATCAAATGAGTAGAATGTCTGTGTCAGTAACATTTCAAGACCCGGCGGAATCACACCTGTTTGTTATGTCACCCTATTCAAATGCCTAGAGACTGGTTCCAATAAGCATTATGTTTTCTGCTTGTATATACTGCAAGCAACGATCTTCATTCCTAAGCAGCTCTCAGAAACAATTAGCGAAAGCAATTAATCATGTTATTGGGAACTAAAGTAGGAAGCAATAATTGACTAAATTAGTGTAGCTATACCTTAACACCGTTTATTTTAAAGCTGAACATATAAACATATAGGTAGTGACAGCTTATTGTTAACAATATGTTAGTTTGTTTCAACTTCCTACCATTTTTAATAGCTGTAGTTCTTAGCATCCGTATAAAGGAATCGTTTATACACCCCATGATAGCATTGTATTGGCGTCAAGTGTCATTTTGTGTTCTGATAATATTTATTTTGTACTCACGATTATGGGATTATAAACGTTGTTCAGATATTTGTATAAATGTGACTAGAGCACTGTGACAACATTGTTTGACACGCTGACAACATTAATCATGATTTAGTTAGATATAATCATTATTTAAAACATTTCACAAGTTTAATACTGGATTCAACATAAATGTTTTATTTAAGCATGCTTTAAACCCTTCTGTTTTACGTTTTATTCCTGTAAATAGATTAAAGCAACGGATTTATTACATTTCAATTCTCAAAGCTTGTGAGAAATTATAGACCTTGGAGCTATCAAAATACTATATAAACCTGCCATTAAAAATCTTTTTCAATAATTCATCAGTATCACGCCATCTTAAAACATGTACGAATTGTTAATATATTATGGCTAAGTGGATAAAATAATTGAGCAATCGCTTACAAAACAAAACAATATGTTGTTGACGAGTCAGACAAAAGACTTATAAAAATGGTCCTAGCAGTTGCTTCGCATGGCCTCAGCATTAAGAGGTTAGTGTTAGGACTGGTCGGCCTGGTGTAAGAAAAATGTGATTGGTTTGGACATGATGTTACAAGTCCTCGGCATGATGCCCCAGTGCTTGACATCACGATGAACTACCACAATGCAGACATCGTACCAATATGACTCAAATTGTTAAAGCTAAGTTAAAAATCCAAAATACAAGCACACTATTTTGTCGTGCATTAATTTAAAATTCACTTATAACATGTTGGAAAGAAGAGTTAGCAAATAATATTCCATGCAAAGGTTTTGCCATGCAATGATATGATTACAGGCACTGGTTTATCATTAATGCTGATAAAGGATAACAATTTGTATATACAAGTTTATCATACAAATGGTATTTATTTTTAAAAAAATTGTTGATTCCAGATGAACGCATATCTTGCAACATATTGCATTTTTATCAAATTGAGTAACATGTACCAGCATTCGACTTTTGAGCGTGATATGGTTGACGACGTCTGCTATACGGGACCTAACTTTAGAATCGAAGTTTGAAGAGAACAATATTGTCTCCAAACAAATTATATTGAGCCTGAACATATTACAGTTTTTATTCGTTGCTTAGGGTAACAAATTCGCGTTCTTGTTATTTGTACAACTCACATATAAATATATATTGAGACGTTGCATGAAATTATAGGAAATCGTGTATTTTCAATGTTTCTTCCTTTTTAGTTCTCTGTTTCGTATAAATGTGTTTGTGTGTATGTATGTTAGCCTTTTGATTCGAGGAATATCACGGGTGATGAACACTGCTTCCCATGTTTCGTCGCGGAGGAAAATATTGAGATGATCTCTGCAGCCTCATTTTACACACTTGGCATTATACCAGATTTCCTAAAGTTTGCATTACTATCTGTCCGATACAACGTCCTTTCACTAGAGTCTAGTAGTTGACTTACGGAGTTATTTGATAGTAATTGTCCGTTCTGCCGTGTTAGCAGTGAACGATATGCCTATACATTTAATGATATCTTTGGGAAATACATTTTCTCGTCTATTCCTATTGTACATAGATAATCATTGCAGCTCTGTGATTATTTTCCGGTATCATTCATCATTAACTTACAATGTTTTTCATTCTTCCAAACTTCCGTACATTATTTTAGAAAATCGTAAAAGTTGGTTTAAAGCTAATTCTCAAATAGTAAGACAGCTCTTTTGTGGTAAAGATTCGATATTACTTAAGTTGTACTTGCACGTTTATTATGATTTAATGAGTGATACTACTTTATCTGTTTTAGGGTCGAACGCCATTTTGCAGCACATGATATGCTATATACATGGCGGCCAGTATAACTGGTGGAGGAAGAACACTGGAAAACCCCGGCATGAGCCACCGACCCCTCGATAAGCTACTGGCAAGCTTCCTCACGTACCCACAACGTTTGTTATTTGAATCATTCTGGTAACGTTGATTCTCGCCTGAAAGATGACTGGTACGTCTACTTCTTCTAGAGGTGCATCATGGGTAATATTGAACCGAAAATTGTATAATACATTTTATAAAAGATAATTGACAGATTAATAACAATACAATTTATTATGACTTAAACGAGTGTTTACTATCATCGAACAAATGATCTTGTATATTGGGATTCTCAAATAACATTCATGCAATATGTAAGTAATATGTGTTATGGTGTTTCTTTTCTTGTTTTCCAATACCACGCGCATCCTTCACTTATGTCCATTAGATGGATATGACGCCTAAACAAAATTGGTCGTGTGCTTTCCATTGGAATTATAACAACGTTGCCGATTTTGCATGGGGTCCCATTGTAAACATTAAATATGCAGAAGTGGCTTTTCTGCTTTGTACTTTTCTATATATGCCCTTTGGACATGTCCGCTAAAAGGAACAGAACATAAATGTATAATAAATACATATCTAACGATGTTCAAAGACAATTAAGTTTAATGGTACTTATTATCAATAGTGTCTGTACGAAAGGAATTGATAGACACAGTCCAAAGTAAGATCTATGCATCCACTAAAAGGACAAAGAATGTATAGCAAACCCATCCACTGAAATAAAAAAAAAACAAGGAAACACCTTAAAGGAAAATGGCAAAGATTCAACGTGAAATGGAAACAGCTAAGCACGAAAAAATCCGTAAACCATATGGGCCCTATTTTTATAATGTCACTGAATATAAATTATTTAGTCTGAGTTTAGTAGCAAATTCAATCTATAAATGCAAACACAAAAACATAAACCTGAATTGATAAAGTTATAATTTTCTATACAGTACAAAGGATAATGGTAGCAACCAATAAAGTCTGTTCTAGTGATAAGAAATCTCAATGCCAACTAAATCTTATCTTTTACGGTCTTCATTTACTATATATATCTATGTCGTATCATCATCACCAAACAAAGTGAACTTTCTTCGACTTTTTTCCAGCACAGGTGCTATTTTAAAAACAAATAATCGTAAGGTTTTAAAGCGGTTTTTCTAACATTGTACGGTTATATTATGTACAAACATTCAGCAATTGGGACAGAAATGTATTACTACTCTGTCTTAAAATAAATAACAGAAAGAAAGTGTAAACAGCAATTTAAGTAAAGTCAACGAGTTTTTTAAAAAAAAAATATACCATGCGTAAACATTTACGAAACACATACAGTATTGTTAATCAAGTTCCAAGTAATCATGAATGTCACATTACAAGTCCCAAAGTATAGAATGTCCCGAGTGAGTTCCAATAGTCCTGCATGTCTTGATGTGCCACAATGAAGTAACAAAGAATATCTTTAAATGCGTCTCCAATCATCCAGTTTAGTAGTGTATATAAATCCAACTATGCACAACGTTTAGTCACACTTTCTTTGCCATGTTCTAGCCATACCTCCCTTGCCATGTTCAAGCAATACATCCCTTGTCAAGTTCTAGAATACCTTCCTTGTCAAGTTCTAGCCATATCTTCCTTACCATGTTCTAGCAATACCTCCTTTGCCAAGTTCTAGAATACCTTCCTTGTCAAGTTCTAGCCATAACCCCCTTGCCATATTCTAGCCATACCTCCCTTGCCATGTTCAAGCAATACATCCCTTGTCAAGTTCTAGCCATAACCCCCTTGCCATATTCTAGCCATACCTCCCTTGCCATGTTCAAGCAATACATCCCTTGTCAAGTTCTAGAATACCTTCCTTGTCAAGTTCTAGCCATAACCCCCTTGCCATATTCTAGCCATACCTCCCTTGCCATGTTCAAGCAATACATCCCTTGTCAAGTTCTAGCCATAACCCCCTTGCCATATTCTAGCCATAACTCCCTTGCCATGTTCAAGCAATACATCCCTTGTCAAGTTCTAGAATACCTTCCTTGTCAAGTTCTAGCCATAACCCCCTTGCCATATTCTAGCCATACCTCCCTTGCCATGTTCAAGCAATACATCCCTTGTCAAGTTCTAGCCATATCTTCCTTACCATGTTCTAGCAATACCACCTTTGCCAAGTTCTAGCCATATAACCCTACCAATTTAGACGCAATAAAAATGTAGGATTCACTGCTGATAATTATGAATATTTGGTTACTTCATATACCTTGTATGAACACAACCTACCTGATTCAGTTCTTCTTCTAATCACTTTTATAGCAGAATTGTTAAGTATATGTTGTATATAACGCTTTGATGAGCAATAATCTGCAACGGGATATTTACAAACAGCACATCTTGCTCTGAGATAAATTCTTTGCCCTGTTGTATAAAAAATACAGATAACATAAACTGTGTCAGCCGAAGTATACTCATTCATTTTCTAATGTCTGCACTATTTTACACTTACTGAAAAAGCACTTCATTCATCAAAACCGTTTGACAATATGTTTTAAATTTTTATGCTCATTTTCATTAATCCCTTATGAAATGATCATGATTTTATCAAAACCGTTTGACAATATGTCGTTATATTTTATAACCATTCTAATTAATCCCTTATGAAATTATCATGCATTTACTATGGCCATTTGTATCCAGTTTTGACAAGGAGCGACTGTTGCTCACATTGTGATGGTAATGGATGGGGTCGTATTAAGTGCCTCTCATGACAACTGCTACAAAATTTACTCCGTTCCAATAAAAATGAAGGAGAACATTAAAGACGCCCGATCGTCGCATAGTAGTGATAAAAATTTAATTTCCATTCCAAAGTTAAACGTTTTTAATTCCATTGAAAACATAAATGTAGATGTTGTTAAATAAAGATGAAGAAACAATTCTTTACGTCCTTTATGTAGGTCGTAAAAGCTGTTTATTTCCTTAGCCGCCTATTTCATTAGACTCACTTCTGCATCCGCACGGTACGGATTTCCCTTATCGTCCCTAATAAGGAATGTGTATGTCTGATAATATGCAATTAGTAAGAAAAAGTGTGCAAGGAAAAGAAGGCAAAAAGAGCGCGTGACTGCAATCAACCGAATGGATGGAATGCTCTAAAATTAAAGAATGGGCCAGAACTTATAAATGACGTGGCGATATGTAAGTGATTTTGCTTACACATCAATTTCGATACCTCAAAAAATAAATATAAATGAAAATTTAGAAAATTTATCAAACATATTTTGTGTATTGTGTATATATGACATTAACCCTATATTAGGATTTATATAAATTCCTTTATTCACATGATTCGCGCGTCAGACGAAGTGCATGTAATATTCTAGGTGTGGTGCGTTGATAGACCTAAACCCTGGCGAATTTGATCATTTGCTGAAACAGTTCTAAGACCCCTGACAAATCAGAATGCCTTCAGAGCTCACGGCTATTCTGTATAAAATAATTTTGTTATAATATGCACTAATAAGGCCTTTTAGGAATGTTCCATTGGAGAGTGATAGTGTATGATCATACTAGTTGATGGTGTTTACCCGTTGGTATATTAATTAGATGGGAATATAGTGACTGTTAACTTGGTGTCTAACCATGATTATAGTATATATCCCCTCCCATATATTCATGAATTACTATTTGAACAAATATGTGTCGCATGGAGGAAATTGTAGCAAATTTGAATCTTGAGGAAACCCTTTTTTGAATCATTTTCGAGCTGCGCTTGTAATTAATGCTATTTATTGAGCATTACATCGGTCATGACAAATCCAGTGCATGTCGATGGCTGCAACTGCAACATGTAGACATTTTTATCCCATATTCACTTATTTATTCAATTCACGTCATTCGTTGTTGACACAAACGGACGGATGTATATCTATACCGACTTTATAGAAGGCAAAACAATGGTGTATATATCTAATATTTCGCATCAGCAATGGTGTACACATCTACAATTCCAAATCAGCAATTGTGTACACATGTATTGTTCTGCATCAACAGTGGTTTACACATCTCCTATTCAGCATCAACCATATATCTTCAGTATGATAAGCTAGTGGAACAGTGGTGAGAATTTCGTCGAAATAAAGTGCTTTTTTAAACAAGGTGTCGCCTACTAACGGTATCGAGAACATACAGACCAGTGAAATACTGAGTGCCCTCAGACGTACGTGGCTAACATGCATGATACCTAATGAAGCAAGAAGATTTATTATATGCTTATTTTTCCCCGTTAACTTTACATTGTCAGAATCGTTCAATATTACCCGATACTGAACTCGCGCGACAATACACATATAGCATTCACGTGCATAGAGGAAATACTTTCTATTGTAAACAAACAATGTACGCATACGCCAGCACTTTTGATTTTGTACACAAATCATGTACACTCGCGTAAGAGGCTCTTTACGTTGTGGTTGTTTAAATTTGTTTCTGAATGGACTAAAACTGCCACATACCAGCTGCTTTGGCACATTCCGCGTTAATACAGTGTTACGGATTTAGGCTAGCGACATTATATAACAGACGCAATATAATGTCCTTACAAATAACATACAACTGACAAGTCTTTAGCTGGTGATAAGAATGGCAAAATAAAATATACTTACAGTTTTACAGCCTGAATTTCCTCAAAATGTATTTTCTTAATTCTGCAAATCCAAATTACATGAGCCATGTCATATGTTTTCAATCTGGATTACACATTTCAAACTTGTGCTGTAATTTCGATGATAAGTGCAATTGCATCCTCCTTTCCTTACTGCACTCAAAATGAAATAAGCATTAAATTTCATAGCATCTTTTTGATAATTGCAATTGAAAGACTTCATATTTTTCCCACATTATGATTTCAAACATTCAATGACAGAAACAGAAATACATTTCCTGATGTCAGCACGCTTCTCCTTAGCTAATTAAATCTCATGCATTTCATGTGGAATCGTCACATACAAATCCAGTCCATAATCTCGAAATTTCCTAGAATCGAGAAAAATACCAAATTCTATTCATTCCAGATCAAATGGAAAAGTTGTTGCAATGCACATTCATTCACAATATGACTCCAAATTTCAATTTTAACTAGACACGCCATTTTCTTTCAAAAGTTATGTCGAGCGCGCGACTAAGTTCAAATTCATCTGGGCGGAGTTATGTGCGCAATAATAATGTTGATTTGTATAATGAAGAATATGCGCTTGTGTATTTGTGTTTGGAATGCGACATACATTCATTTACGTTGTTTCTTGTAATGTGTTGTTTTTATATAATTAAACCCTAGGTAGAATTAAAAAAAATGAGCATATAAAGAAATGATTACTGCCTTTGTATGGGAAAATATGAACTCCCAAGGTCGTGCAGTATTCCATCCCAAAACTCGTTCATATTTTACCATACAAATACAGTAACCTATAAATATAATACTAAAACCTTGAATACCGTTCAAAAATCTCGTTACTGAAGAAATCTCATCGAAGGCGGATGTAGTGCATAGATTATTCAGATTTCTCATTCACAGATGGAAGTGTTCATATCAATTGTTACGGTCTGTATTCGCTGAATATTGATGGACTAGACATTAATGTTGTAAGAGAAACGCATCGCTGTATGAAAGATACGTTATAAGCTTGCTGAGTTCTACTATATACTAAGCTCAAAACATTTTGCATCAAGGTGCCAGAATTATGGGGATTGCTGAACAATGAACCCTTTCTCTGTGCTGTGAGAGAAATTATCCAGGAAGAAAATTATAAATATCTAGGTTTAGCGAATTGGCGCCTGGAAGATCGCTAGAATTGTTATTAATGATGATGTTCTTAGATATTACTGAAGACGTGTTAGAACGTATTTCTGGCATACATTTCCAGGTATGTCAGAATCAATTTACATTGTGTTTTGTACGGATTGACATAGTGGGATTTAAAGTCAAGTACACCGTACGGCGGACTAAGGTTGTGGTGGGGAAAAGAGATGATATTTGAAATGCTTTGGTATGATATTTGGATTGTACAAGAATATTGTCAACGATCGTTGAGAGTCCAAGCCCCACGTAATGTTATGTTACATTATTACAATTCACTTATTGGTTTCAAATTATTACTTCGTACAAAATCATCTTTCAACGGAAATGGTATGCATGACAATATATTCTAAAATAATCATTGAATAACAGACACAAGTCCTACCCATAACATGTTTGAATACACGTTGGTAGAAATCAAAATTTGGTCAAACACTGAAGGTTTTCATATATCTGTGGCGAACTGTATCGTGTTATTGTATCAACAGTCTCTTGTTGAAACATAGTAATATATTTTGAGTATTGAATTCACTATAAAGCCAGGAGTAGTATGTTTTAGCAATCTGTATTTCCAGGAAACAATATTCAGGAAATTAAATAATTTGAATAAATAAATTCAGCCCAAAAGTACTTTAGGCACAACAATCATAGCATATTGATTCTGTTAGATCGTAACGTACGAATGAATACTCTTTCCAGTGGAAAGATTATATAGTAATCTACTTGACCTCAGGTTTCAATTAGCATTTTGCAAAATAAACCATTACCTAATGGAAATTAACTCTAGAAAGTTCTTCACATTTAGAAAATAAAATGTTAGTTATAATTAGAAAGTATTTTATTAAAATTATAATATACAACCTGGGCTAAATCAATTACGACAGTTAAATTGTAGGAGGATTCTAATAACCTAGACCCAGACAAAAATAAACGTGTTTAATTCTATTAATAATAATCCTGATATTAAATATATACTCGTAGAGAATATTTTAGCTGTGTTTACATTGTTTACATAATTTAAAAATAAATAAATATTCTATACTTTTGATAGATGTTTTAGGACTATTTAGAATTTCGTTGACGATACTGTAAGATGTTTTTTTAATTTTTCACATTTTATTCTAGGGGAAAGTTTAGGCCATATATTTGTAACAATTCATCATTGATCTTGATGCTGATTTGCAAGATGCCCCAAAAAGCAAATGATTTATTTGTTATTAACTGCGAGAAAGAATTTTTTGTCTACGTTTACTTTTTCCCCCAAGGTATTATAGACTGGATATTGATGGATGATCGTTATCTTTGAAGACATATCTCTCCTACGTACTAATAGATTTATATTCCAAGTGAACCAGAATTATAAGCCCAAAGCGCTAATGGGAAATGTCACTGTGGCATCGTTGATATATAAAAATGAATAAAACAATTCTCTGTTGGAGCTATTACAAACAACTGGTAGTGGGTTTCATGCAATTCGCTAGATCTTTGTCTTGAATCAGATCATAGAATTTACGTAAACCAAAAAAATATACATTCCCAAAGAAATTCCGTTTGAGACAATGTGAGCTTCTTCCCCTAGATGAAAGAGGAAACCAGATATATTAAAATGCCACTGCTCCTATTACAAAGCATGAATCTAATGTTGATGGAAAATCGTTACTAAAATGAATACGATCGTGATGTTTGAATACAATACAATAGGATGATAATGAATTTTAGACCGCCTTACCATTTTCCTGCACCCACGCCAAAAGTCACTCTAGATTCCCGCTGGCTTTTTCTACTGAGGGATTCTTACACACATGTGCATCTGTGATTGTAATCTACATGAAGTTATTTGAGAGCTGAAGTGAAATGAACTTACAGACAGCCATCTGGTTACTCTACATTTACTGTATGTAAATCAGTTACCTGTTTTGGGTAGCTATTGCCTCTGCTTCATAAATGTGCAGTAATAAGATTATTTGTTCTGCGCCACCCCATACAGCAAATATGACTGGTGTACCAATGATGGTTGTTGTATTCACAATTCCAGCAACATTAAAGCAAACGGTTTCGCGTAATTAATTCCGAAAATAGAATCTACGACCAAGCAGTCACATTTGTATTTCGCGAGTTAAATGGTTTTCATCTTTTAGCTCTTGTTCCTTTCAGATTATTTTCCTTGAGCGTCTATCACTATTTGTATATTGCCATTGTGGGATAAAATGACTGAAGGCTGGCCTTGATCACGCGCACACACTTCTAACCAAATGGTTTCTGTATTGGTACAATTGCCTTGCAATAATAGAAAATATCTTAAAAGGAAATATTTAAGTTGTTATGCGTTCTTGGGTCTATCTCTTTATCTATCGTTTTCGTCCAAGACCTTTTACGCAGATAAGAGTGCCTTCGTTGAACGACATTCTATTCTGCGTTGAATTTCATATAATTGTTGTAGAACAGTATTTGTCTGCTTTTATGCCCGACGGTGACGCCTCCGTCTTGTCTGGCCTTTTCTCACGCTGGCCTTATATCTGCACATCAGACACGTGATCCCAACGGTCGATTTGTATCTTGTCCTTGCTTAGATTATATTTGAGCTTATATGGGTGCCTGGCAACACGGCTCTGAAAAAAGTATTTGTCGACAAGTGGAAAAAATACTTTCGATGTTATCATCCTCACGCGAAGTACTAACTTTCGGTTCTGAAAGGTTTATTGAGGAGTAATGCAAGTGTGAAACATACAAAATCATGCAAGTGTGAAATGAGACCTTATTGATGTTTCTGGCAATTAAGCGATTACAGAATAGTATTTGTATAGTATTTGTTGCTTTAAAAATATTTCAGCCAACAACGTTACACTAGGCTCTATCCCTGCTCCAATACAATTTTATTCATGAAGGCATTATGAAAAAATACTCCTATTGTCCTATTACTAAATATCACACTAACTCGTATACCACCATTCCTTGGACGTTTCTATCGTAACAAGGCGAACGAATTGTTACGCTGACGCTCATATATGGCAGCTATGGTCTATGGTTCTTCATAATCGAGCAAATGTTGGTAATCATCACAAAGGGTCATCCGTCTTTCTTCTGCATCTTTGTTATATATTTTCGTATTTCGTCTCAAGATAGATGAGCGTGGATGCGATCTGTATATTAATGCTGAAGGCATTTCCCATTTGTAGTGATCCTTGCTATCTTTGCTGGGGTCGCCTCAATATATTTGATGTTTATGCTAGACGTTTCGTTGTGTACGCTGGAAGTTTCACTGTTTTCGACTGGCGACTCAGCTATGGTCACGATTTAATGTTTTCTTGCAAAATATTATACAATGATTTTTGTTATGTTTCATGATATTCTTTAACATGTTGTAGTCGGTTCCAAGAAGAATCGTTAACCTGGTTAATGTATCGAAATGCTCCGAATAAGTCCCTTAAAAAAATTTTGTATCTTTCAGACCCTTTAACTAATCGATTTTAGATATTCAGACTAAACAGTGGTTGGATCATTTTTTTTACGGCCAAAACACGATATTTTGTCTGGTAGGTTAATGCACACGGTTGCAATAAACCGTTAGTAGGGAAAATTCATGGGGAATCTAGAAGGTGTTTCCGACCAGGTGACCGAACAATGACGAGACGGTCTCAAACTCGCTTTACATTTTTACTAGCACTTTCATACCCGAATAAAATGTACAACGTATCAGAGCAGATCTGAGAGTGTGCTATAACTTCAGTAATCCATGAAATTAGGCTACAAATTCAGTTCAGATTTAGCTAAGAATTCAATTTATGATATGCAATGAATTGCCCCATATATTTTGCTTACTATGGTAGAAAGATTGATTACAAGGCTTGTTATTAAATATATTTATACAGTATCCTTTAACACAGTTGTTAAGCCATTTAATATTAGTACAACCGATTAGAATTTAACGTTTGAACAGTTAGCTCTATTGTACACGTACTGTTTCATTGGGTTCTCGATCAAAATGCCCTGGTTTGTTCACATAAAGCTTTAATTCTGAAATAAGTATGATTTTTGTTAACATTGTGTGCTTACAGTAAATCTTCCAAAATCCGCGGCAATTATTCCTTGACTTTTTTAAAAACTCAATTGATGTCGACCGACGTTGATTGAAGGGATAAATTACGAATGTAGAGAGTGGTATGCAACAGTATTTTATATCAGTTTCAGATTTAGTTGACATTGTTATATGTATTTGTAATGTGTTCTAATTGAGAATCCGTTTAACGCTGAAGATAGTATGATACAATCGGTTTGTCCGTCCATCCGCTAGATTTCCTCTAAAACTGCCGGGTAGAGGTTCACTTAAATTAGTAATAATCGTCAACATAAAAAAAACACGATAACAGAAATAGCATTGTTTTCATGATATTGTGTATACCATGCTCTTTAAGGACAATGTGTATACCATGCTATTTAAGGACAGTGTGTTTACCATGTTCATTAAGGATAGTGTGTATACCACCCTCTTTAAGGACATTGTGTATATCATGCCCATTAAGGACAATTTGTATACCATGCTCTTTAAGGATATTGTGCAGACCTAACTATTCAAGCACATTGTGTATGCCATGTTTTTAATGATATTGTGTATATCATGTACTTTAAGGACATTGTGTATACCATGTTTGTTACGTACAGTGCATACTACGCACTTTAAGGTCATTGTGTATACCATGCTCTTTAAGGATATTTTGTATATCACGCTCTTTAAGGACAGTGTGTGTACCACGCTCTTTAGGGACATTGTGTATACCATGCTCTTTAAAAACATTGTGTATACCATGCTATTTAAAGATATTGTGTATACCATGCTCTTTAAGGACATTACCATGGTCTTTAATAAGATTGTGTATACCATGCTTTAATGACAGTGTGTATACAATGTTCTTTAAGGACAGTCTGTATACCATGCTCTTTAAGGACATTGTGTATACCATGCTCTTTAAAAACATTGTGTATACCATGCTATTTAAGGATATTGTGTATACCATCTCTTTAAGGACATTGTGTACATCACGCTATTTAAGGATATTGTGTATACCATGATCTTTAAGGACAGCGTGTATGCCATGTTTTCTAAAGACTGTGTATAGCATGCTCTTTAGGGGCATTGTGTATACCATACTCATTAAGGACAATGTGTTGACCATGATCTTTAAGGACAATGTGCATAATATGGTCTTTAAGGACATTCTGAATAACATCGTCTTTAAGGACAGTGTGTATACCATTTAAGGACGGCGTATAACTTGCTCGTTAAGGACATTGTGTATACCATGTTCTTTAAGGACATTGTGTATACCATGCTCGTTAAGGACGGTGTGTATACCATGCTCTTTAAGGACGGTGTCTATACCATGTTAAGGACAGCGTATAACATGCTTGTTAAGGACACTGTGTATACCATGTTCTTCAAGGACATTGTGTATACCATGCTCTTTAAGGACAGTGAGTATACAATGCTCGTTCTGGACATTGTGTATACAATGCTCGTTAAGGACATTGTGTATACCATGCTCGTTAAGGACATTGTGTATACCGTGCTCGTTAAGGACATTGTGTATACCATGCTCTTCAAGGACAGTGTGTATACCATGCTCTTTAATGACAGTGTGTATACCATGCTCTTTAAGGACATTGTGTTTACCATCATCTTTACTGACATTGTGTACACCATGCTCTTTAAGGATATTGTGTATACCATGCTCTTTAAGGACATTGTGTTTACCATGCTCTTTAAGGACATTGTGTATACCATGCTCTTTAAGGACATTGTGCATACCATGTTCTTTGATGATATTGTGTATACCATGCTCATTAAGTACATTGTGTATACCATGCTCTTTAAGGACAGTGTGTATACCATGTTAAGGACAGCGTTTAACATGCTCGTTAAGGACATTGCGTATAGCATGTTCTTCAAGGACATTGTGTATACCATGCTCTTTAAGGACAGTGAGTATACCATGCTCGTTAACGACATTGTGTATACCATGCTCGTTAATGACATTGTGTATACCATGCTCTTTAAGGACAGTATATATATATATACCATGTTATGTACAGCGTATAACATGCTCGTTAAGGACATTGTGTATACCATGTTCTTCAAGGACAGTGTGTATACCATGCTTTTTAAGGACATTGTGTATACCGTGCTCTTTAAGGATATTGTGTATACCATGCTCTTTAAGGACAGTGCGTATGCCATGCTCTTTAAGGACACTGTGTATAGCATGCTCTTAAAGGACGTTGTGTATACCATGCTCTTCAAGGACAATGTGCGTGCCATGCTCTTTAAGGACATTGTGTATACTATGCTCTTTAAGGACAATGTGTATACCATGTTCTTCAAGGACATTGTGTATACCATGCTCTTTAAGGACATTGTGTATACCATGGTCTTTAAGGACAGTGTGTATACCATGCTCTTTAAGGACATCGCGTGTACCATGTTCTTCAAGGACAGTGTGCATACAGTGCTCTACAAGGACAATGTCCATGCCATGCTCTTTAAGGACATTGTGTATATTATGCTCTTTAAGGACAGTGTGTATACCATGCTCTTTAAGGGCAGTGTGTATACCATGCTCTTTAAGGACATTGTGTATACCATGCTCTTCAAGAACAATGTGCATAACATGCTCTTTAAGGACATTGTGTACCATGGTCTTTATGGACAGTGTGTATACGATGCTCGTTAAGGACATTGTGTATACCATGGTCTTTAAGGACAGTGTTTATACCATTCTCTTCAATTACAATGTGCATTCCATGTTCTTTAAGGACGTTGTGTATACCATGTTCCTTGAAGAGAGTGTGTATACCATGCTCTTTTAGGACAGACCGTATACCATGTTATTTAAGAAGAGTGTGTGTACCATATTCTTTAAGGACAGTGTGTATACCATGCTGTTTAAGGACAATGTGCATACCATGTTCTTCAAGGACAGTGTGTATACCATGCTCTTTAAGGACAGTGAGCATACCATGCTCTTTAAGGATAGTGTGTATACCATGTTCTTCAAGGACAGTGTGTATACCATGCTCTTTAAGGACAATGAGTATCCCATGCTCGTTAACGACATTGTGTATACCATGCTTGTTAAGGACATTGTGTATACTATGTTCTTCAAGGACAGTGTGTATACCATGCTCTTTAAGGACATTGTGTATAGCATGCTCTTAAAGGACGTTGTGTATACCATGCTCTTCAAGGACAATGTGCATACCATGCTCTTTAAGGACATTGTGTATACCATGTTCTTCAAGGACATTGTGTATACTATGCTCTTTAAGGACAGTGTGTATACCATGTTCTTCAAGGACATTGTGTATACTATGCACTTTAAGGACATTGAGCATAACATGCTCTTTAAGGACATTGTGTATACCATGCTTTACAAGGACAATGTCCATGCCATGCTCTTCAAGGACAATGTGCATACCATGCTCTTTAAGGACATTGTGTATACCATGTTCTTCAAGGACAGTGTGTATACCGTGCTCTTTAAGGACATTGTGTATACCATGCTCTTTAAGGACATTGTGTATAGCATGCTCTTAAAGGACGTTGTGTATACCATGCTCTTCAAGGACAATGTGCTTACCATCCTCTTTAAGGACATTGTGTATACTATGCTCTTTAAGGACAGTGTGTATACCATGTTCTTCAAGGACATTGTGTATACCATGCTCTTTAAGGACAGTGAGTATAACATGCTCTTTAAGGACATTGTGTATACCGTGCTCTACAAGGACAATGTCCATGCCATGCTCTTCAAGGACAATGTGCATACCATGCTCTTTAAGGACATTGTGTATACCATGCTCTTTAAGGACAGTGTGTATACCGTGCTCTTTAAGGACATTGTGTATACCATGCTCTTTAAGGACATTGTGTACCATGGTCTTTATGGACAGTGTGTATACCATGCTCGTTAAGGACATTGTGTATACCATGCTCTTTAAGGACAGTGTTTATACCATGCTCTTCAAGGACAATGTGCATTCCATTTTCTTTAAGGACATTGTGTATACCATGTTCTTTGAGGAGAGTGTGTATACCATGCTCTTTTAGGACAGAGCATATACCATGTTCTTTATGGAGAGTGTGTGTACCATGTTCTTTAAGGACAGTGTGTATACCATGCTCTTCAAGGACAATGTGTATACCATGTTCTTCAAGGACAGTGTGTATACCATGCTCTTAAAGACAGTGAGCATACCATGCTCTTTAAGGATAGTGTGTATACCATGTTCTTCAAGGACAGTGTGTATACCATGCTCTTTAAGGACAATGAGTATACCATGCTCTTTAAGGACAGTGAGTATACCATGCTCTTAAAGGACAGTGAGTATACCATGCTCTTTAAGGACAGTGTGTATACCATGTTCTCCAAGGACAGTGTGTATACCATGTTCTTTAAGGACAGTGTGTATTCCATGCTGTTTAAGGATATTGTGTATACCGTGCTCTTTAAGGACTGTGAGTATACCATTCTCTTTAAGGACAGTGTGTATACCATGCTTTTTAAGGACAGTGTGTATACCATGCTTTTTAAGGACAGTGTGTATATCATGCCCTTTAAGGACATTGTGTATACCATGCTCTTTAAGGATATTGTGTATACCATGCTCGTTAAGGGCATTGCGTATATCGTGCTCTTTAAGGACAGTGTGTATACCATGTTACGGACAGGGTATAACATGCTCGTTAAGGACATTGTGTGTACCATGTTCTTCAAGGACATTGTGTATACCATGCTCTTTAAGGACAGTGGGTATCCCATGCTCGTTAACGACATTGTGTACACCATGCTCGTTAAGGACATTGTATATACTATGTTCTTCAAGGACAGTGTGTATACCATGCTCTTTAAGGAGAGTGAGTATACCATGCTCTTTAAGGATAGTGTCTATGCCATGTTCTTAAGGACAGTGTGTATGCCATGCTCTTTAAGGACATTGTGTATACCATGTTCTTCAAGGACAGTGTGTATACCATGTTCTTTAAGGACAGTGTGTATACCATGTTCTTCAAGGACAGTGTGTCTACCATGCTCTTTAAGGACAGTGTGTATACCATGTTCTTCAAGGACAGTGTGTATATCATGCTCTTTAAGGACATTGTGTATACCATGCTCTTTAAGGACAGTGTGTATACACTGCTCTTTTAGATTGTTTTCGCAACATATCATCTAATTGTAAGAAATAATTTCCATAACTAAGCTGTTGGGATTTCATCAGCGTTATTATTTTGTGTTTAGTTATCATTATAATCTTTTTTACTGGACAAAACTGTTTATTCCTTCGAAAACATACGAGCAAAATCAGTTATATTATTGTTGTTCCGTATTTTAATTTGGGTGAAATTATTTATTATTCTTTGGAAGTACAAAGTACTCCATGTTATTCTTGGAAAGAGACGTTATCTTGGAATTATAGTGAATTCAAAAAAAATTAAACATTGGATTAAATAACCGTGTTTCAAGAATACTCTGTTTTCACATAAATGCAATTTAAGCCATCGTACCAATGGCTTGAATTGTATTTAATGTGAAAACAGTGTATTCTTGAATCCCGGTTATTTAATCCAATGTTTAATGTACCATTAGTAAATTAGAGAATACAGGCCACTACAAACACATCAATACTTTCACGTTCAACATTATTTGGAACTCCAATAAAGATTGTTGAGAACATTACTCATTAGGACTTGTATTAGAAATTCTAGCATTGAGTTTTAATTCGCAAAACCATGATATATTTTTACATTTTCACTTTATTTTCTAGGGAACACAATATTGCTTGAATTTTGCAAAGCCTATTGCTTTTCACCCTGTACTATCTATACCAGCATATTGCAGATTAATGTAAATGAATTACGACATTCCTGTATATAGACAAGGCAAAGAACTTTGAATAAGGAGCTTTTGAATATGATTAAGTCGTATCAGTAACGCAGACCTTATGCATTAAGTAATTTATTTTATCTTAGCACGCCGCAAAATCGATGTCTTTCTTTGTCACTTATTCTTTCGAAAGTTCACTGCTGTATAATAGAAGATTTGTGGTCTCGTGATTGCAAGCATTTCTTGCAAATTATATAGCCCAGCGATATGTAACTTAATTTGCATTCAACATATAAATCATGATATATGACTACTTGTTAAAATAAATTGTTTTCTTACTCTCGATTCTGTAATTTTTTCCATGCCTTGAAGAGCACAGGTAATCACTTATTGAGTTGTTGTCACTACTTCGTCAAACGAAGCATGATTATTTTGATATAAATATTAATTACCGAAAGTTCTGGAATGCTCCAGATGAAACAAGACGCGTCTGGATGATCTAAACAAATACAAAGTGTCGATTACTTGTGTTCCGTTGAGAAAAATAAATATTTTATCTAGATTTATCAGTTCACTTTATTCTTAATTTCCCTTTCGTACGACTCTATGGATTTTTTAAAATAAAATAGAACGAAACCAATAAGTTTTGTAAAATAGAAAACACAATTTATTCGTTAATAGTATAAAGTAAAAAAAAAGTAAAGATAACTTTAAATATGGTGAATGATATCCGAATAACTCCTACATGTTTTATCATATCCAAAGGTATCGTGTAATCCGAATGATCTCCAATGATATTCTGAATGATGCTAAGTAATGTATTAATTATGTCAGCATTACTGAAGAATCACAATAAATCACACAATCTTTTTAACCGAATTCGCCATAATAATATAACATCTATTAATATCTAATTAAATTCACAGTAATTACGTAACAGCTAGTGTTCTAATTAATCTGAATTAAAACGAACGATTAATTCAGATAAATGAATCGTCTCAACATAAGGCTGGTGTTTGCTATTAAGACCTCCCAATTCACCTAAGAATGATCTTATATAGATAACTAATACACTATAAAGACAACGTCGTAGTTGAAGATCTCAGTCCTCATCAGGGTCGAGTAGGTTACACTAGATAATCAGTAATTAGGTCAGCGTAACCATAAAAAAACCTATGATCTAAATCAACAGCATGTGACGTATCCGTGAATAAGAGTACAATTCGATCATGAAAAGTTAAGATTGAATCTATACACTATACAAGGATGACTCATCTTTAAAGTGCGAAGTTAATGCTGAGGAGAAACTTAGTACTTAAATATTATTAACTAAATAGCTCTTCCAAACTACCTTCATGATAATAATACACATTATATATATATATATATATATATATATATATATATATATATATATATATATATATATATATATATATATATATATATATATATATATATATATATATATATATATATATATATATATATATATATATATATATATATATATATATATATATATATATATATATATATATATATATATATATATATATATATATATATATATATATATATATATATATATATATATATATAATTTTAGATTTTTTTATATGATGAGCTCATTTTTATCATAAATGCCTTTTGGAAAACATTAAGCGGAATTTAATGTCACTAGATCAGCTTCAGTTTTCCCGACATCAGCACTCACGACAATCGTCATAACAATTGTGATTATTCTTTTATATCGAAAATCAACGAAAACAAAATTTATTTTAAAGATAATCACCATAGGAAATTTTAATTATTATTTTATGTGGACAGATATCTACAAACCCATATCACATTATTCAGTTGATAAATCGCAATTATTTGCCTTTCGTCTGCAGTCTGCATGGTGTTTGTTTTTCGTCTTCGTGGTGTTTGCTCTTTGCTTTCATGGCATTTGCCGTTTGTCTTAATGGTATTTGAATCTTATCTTCATGGCATCTGCCATTTGTCTGTTAGTGTTTGCCGGTTATCTAGTCTCTGTGGTGTTTACCATTCGTCTTCGTGGTATTTGGTTCTTGTCTTTTATGTGCTTGCTGTTTGTCTTCAGAGTATTTTAATCTTTTCCTCATGGTGATTGTTGCCTGTTTTCGTGGTATCTTTATTCTTGACTACATGGTGTTTTCCCTTTATCTTCATGGTATTTGCCTCTTGTCTGGTATTTGCCGTTTGTCTTAATGGTATTTGAATCTTGTCTTCAAGGGGTTTGCCATTTTCCATCATGAATTTTGCCGATTGTCTTCAGTGTGTCTGCCGTTTGACTTCATGGTATTTCCCATCTCGTCTTCATGGTATTACTCGCGTGTCTGCCGTTTGTCTTAATCGGCATTTGCATCTTGTCTCTTTGGTGTTTGCCGTTTGTCTTAACGGTATATCCCCTTAGTCGTCATATTATTTGCCAGTTGTCTTCTTGTTATTTGAATCATGTCTTTATAATGTTTGCCAATCGTCTTTATGGTATTTTAAACTTGTGTTCGTGGTATTCGCGGCATGTTTTCATGGTGTCTTTCGTTTGTCTTCGTGGTGTTTTGCGCTTTTCATTGCATTTGCCGTTTGCCTTCGTGGTGTTCAATGTTTGTCTTCATGGAATTTCAGTCTTGTCTTCATGGTATTTGCAGATTGTTTTCATGGTGTCTTTCCTTTGTCTTTATTGTATTTTATTCTTGTGTTCATGGTGTTTGCCGTTTGACTTCATAGTATTTTAAACTTTTATTCATAGCGTTTTTGCTGCCTGTCTTCATGGTGTCTGCCGTTAGTTTTCATTGTATTTTAAACTTGTCTTCATAGTGTTTTTGCTGTCTGTCTCTATGGTGTCTGCCTTTTGTCTTCATGGTATTCGTATTATTTTCGGCCGATAATACATCGTGACTGTCGAGGCTTAATTCACATCAGTTGTACATGTTTTCAATTAACATTATTTGATGATCTTTCTAATCAAGACATCAAATACATTTTTATGAATGCCAGTCCATTTCATGCAATATTAAAATTAACATTAATTGTAGGAACCAGGAAAAACATTCCTATTAAATGTAAAAGTAATACATGTGTTATAACAAAAAAGTTCTGATGAAATCAGTGTTTGGTAACCTAGAATGATAAGCTGTCAGCCAAACTGTAATGGTGTTCTAATAAAATTAAGGATAATGGAACTTTGTTCGATTTATGACAAGATATTACTTGATCAGATAGAGTCTAATTTCTGTATGAAAATTATAAATTGCCACATGAAGCAGTCTTAACGTATTGAGGACGCAAAGTAAAGCAAGTAGAAACTATTCTTATAATTCAGATCTACTGTAACGTATTTTTAAACTTTAGCTATCGTTTTAGTATCTCACATCAATCAGTATAGATTCCCCAAAATAGTTATAAGGTACACACACATTATAATGTAGTCTTTGTAAATAATATCAGTTCTAGTATATTCAGCTTTAGTTGTGCTCAGTTGTAATTTAAAAGGAGCACTATGTATTCCAAGTAAGAATTTAAATAAATTCCTTTCAAATTATAAATGAAGACAAATTGCAGACTCGGATCACATGTTTTCAAAGACTGATATAAAACAGAAACGAATAATTATTTACTAAGTCTTTAATATATATATATATATATATATATATATATATATATATATATATATATATATATATATATATATATATATATATATATATATATATATATATATATATATATATATATATATATATATATATATATATATATATATATATATATATATATATGTGTGTATATATATATATATATATATATATATATATATATATATATATATATATATATATATATATATATATATATATATATATATATATATATATATATATATATATATATATGTGTGTGTATATATATATATATATATATATATATATATATATATATATATATATATATATATATATATATATATATATATATATATATATATATATATATATATATATATATATATATATATATATATATATATTTTACACTTGACCTAACCCGCTAAAGAGTTTTCAAGAAGATTCAATGATCTTAATGGAAAATCACCACAAACAGTAAAAGGGTTTAGGGGTAGTGACACCCAAAATGCAAACAAATTTGCTTTTGGAACCTTCTGAGATTGTAAACAAGGTTTGGCCTAGAATTATACCTTTAGCAAATATCTTGTTTACATCTTAAAATCATGACACAAATCACGTAGGCAATAATTATATTTTCACAATCCTCAATCACGGATATGATAAAAGTCAGTACACAATATGAATTACATATACATAACAATACAGAAATTATAAAAGCCATTACATTATACCCAAGACCTAATACGTCAGCTTTAATACAAATGTACGTTTGGTTTGAGATCATGCAACATCCAATTTCTCTCTCATGATCATATACACTTTAGTTTGTACACAAGTCTTGCTCAAGTTTGAAGCCGTATCAGATGTCTAGGCAAAATAGCAAACGTTTCCTTTTGAAAGAAAGATTATATCATAAAAATATTATATCTTGTACAAATCCAGATACATTTATTTTCAAACCATGCAGCTAATAATAATGATGACTCCACATTGATTAATATCGGAAGAGATCGATCCATGCTTCCCATGCCTGATTCGGGGTAAAGAGACTTTAAGATTACTATTTATAATTAAGGTTCTTTGATATGATGATAAGTATTTCTGTCACATCGCAGACCTCTGGGCATGTGATTTCTTCTGATTATTTTTCATAATGTGAAAATGTATGCGGCAACACCTTAAGTTAAGTATTGGTTTTAGTGCTTAGTATGCAATGTACTGAGGTAATAGGTTTACAAACAACATCTCTTCTTACAAGATCAACTCTTTATGTTCGAAACTTACCTGACTCTGTATCAATTGATTTCCAGTATGGAATTTATTCCAATCACACAAATAAATACGCCAGTTACTAAAACCATGTGGCAATATAATTCGGAACCTCTTGCTATTAACCATTTGTGAAATTAAGTTTTATCTACAAAAGCCAAAATTATGTATTCTTTGAAAGTAATGGATATTGTTCCTGATGCTGTGATAAATGATAACATCTTATTAAATGAATTTCCTGACATATACAACTTAACTAGACTCATACCAGTGCAAAGCAGTTTTCAATAGAACAATAAGAAGTGAAACACTAAAGAATCCTCAAATAGCTACACAATGAACATTTTCAATTACACAATCCGTTTACTGAAACTGCGTTATAAACTTTTTATTTCTCTGAGAAATAGTAAAACCTGTCTCTTGAGAAGATAGGGGCGGATGAAGTCTATAAGAACTGTCTCACCACTTTTCGGTAACATGGTGTTTTCGTAGGCACTAGGCATAGTACCTACTGTGCCTATTGGACAGTACGGATGTGGAAGGTATTGGTGTCATGTGGTCTTTCCAAACTATCCTTAAGAAGCCAACGAATTTGCCGCACATTATCGCAAATTAAAAGGTCCTATATTAAAATATTACAATTGGAAATTTGTTTTGTTGCTTTCTTTGATAATTGGATGAATATTATACTGCTTATACACATGGTCATTACAATCAAAAATTGTGGAAACAAATACAAACAGAATATAGACATGTATAACTTGCGTGGCGACTGATGAATGAACAACTCTGGTAAGTGTAGGAATTTTCATTTGTTGTTACATTATTATGATTGATTTAATTAAGGTGTATTGGTGCTTTTTGGTAAAGTTTGAACAAAGCTGATTTGACATCACACATGTCTGATCGCTGCCTAATTTCTAGCAGGCCAAGTTGTTGAGAGAGTTTGTATTTGTGTGGCCAGTTTGTGTATAGCCTATGTGTATTGTATAGCTTTTTCCGTTGTTTCTGACATAAGTATTATCCCACTATAGGTGTATTGAAATGTTTGAGTTGAAATTAAGCAATGATCTTCCACAACATGTATTTCATTAATGTAGTCGGCGTTTTGCCCTTGTTATTCCCTGTAAATATCTATTGATAATTTGGTCAAGGTGCTTCCGAATGGGTTAGATATGCAAGGTTGAATGGATAATCAGTATCAAGAAAATCACTGGCACGTTTTGTTCTTAAAACAGTTGAAGATACATGACACCTATCTGGATATATGTGGTTAGCGTTCCGTTTTGGTTTTTCATTGTTTGTGTTTCAAACGTCCTCCCCTTTCCTTATTTTTGTCTGCCTGTCGTTAAACTCGACATATTCTAAATTAAGTCCACAATCTTGCCTTAAAGAGATATCTCACCACTTGCCACTTGATGTTTCTGTTCTTCAAACGCTCCCAGTACCCCAAAGTGCAACATATTGCGAAACCATCAAGTGTTTAATAAATTTGATGATGGTGTGCTAGGACCAAGTAGCAAGGATTCAAAACGTTAATTATCCATGTTGTCAGCACTGATAGTATTAGCAGTTCTGAGTTATGTGATACACTATCATTACCGAGATCTTCCAAATAACTACATTTCGAGCCTATGTGTCTAAAATGTTTCGTAAAATGATGTGTTATCAAGGCTGGAGAGACCATACGTTGCTTTATGAGCGAAATTCTATTTGCTAAAATTGTGTTTGATTTTTAAAGCAGGGCAGAAAATAACAAGGGTTATTTCTTTAAAAGTAGTTTCCAACCCAAGGATACCTTTATTGAAAAACAATGGCTGAGAAACCCTGGCTGAGACAATCCGATTGCGATAAGTAGAAAGTAGGCTTGATTTTTCTGTCGCATGAGAGAAACCATTCACCAATACTTTTGCGTGAGCATTAACTCCCGTAGGTATTCGCACATCGCCTCCGCCCCGCCATCCCCATCTCGAAAACATGCAATACAATTAACAAATGGAAATGATCGAAGGTAATGAAGAGAGGTGCATGACAGTTAAGGAAGTGGAACAGACGAAGACATGTTATAACTAATAACAGATTTATTTCAACAGATAAAAAATGAAATGATGTGTATATGTCTAAGAATGAACACGTATCTTCCCAACGTAATACTGAACATAGTCGACAAACTAATGATTTAATTACCCATTTTTATATTAGAAACAATACACTTTAATTATTCAGCATGATGCAATTATCATGTACACAAAACATGAATTTGTGAATATGGTCGCATAATTGGTAATAGATTGTAGTATTTTATCCTGATAGTACAAAAGTTATATAATTAAAACTTTATGTTATTTGAATAACAGTCATACAACATTAAGGAATGAAACATTTCTATAACATACATGTGCTAATGAATCTGTTTACACAATAAATACAAACTTTGCAATTGTATTGTTCAACAATAAATATGATTGATTGATTGATTGATTGATTGATTGTATTTTAACGGCGCACCAGTACTGTTAGGCTATTAAGCGCCATACAAAATGTTATATTTATAATCGTTTAAAAATTATAAAAAGTGTCATATCGACAAGCGATATCAAAACCAAATAGTTGAAATTAAAACAATAAGATGGTAACGGTGAAAAATAAAGCTGATGAAAAGGTATCAAAAAAAGGATAAGCAGCAGAGGGGGTGAACAGACCGAAACTAACTTTTTAAACAAAAACCCTTTATGAAACTATTCTTCGATTTTGACGAAATAAACCCTTCTATTCAGAATACAAAACAAAAAAAAAATGTCCCTCGAAAACTCTTCGAGTTTCCAGGGACAAACTCGTTGAGTTTGCACTGACAACTTGGGTTACTTCAATAAATCTGAAACAGTTTCCGTGGCGGGGTCGTTATTGAAAAATCCATGGTCGGTCCAGCCCCCTCTGCTGCTCTACGAAATGAGTTTCCAAGGAAAAACATTTTTATGTTAGCGGAATTAAATCATTGACAAATAAATAATGGCAAATATCGGAGAAGCACTTACTACTAGATTAGCTCGAGAACGTCTCGAAGCAATTCAGAAATTTCTTCCTGTCCGTGATAGTGTCAGACAAAAATTACAACTAAGACAGCAAGCACGGGAAGGCTTTGCAGAATCCGCGGAGGAATTATTTAAACCCGTGACCAAAGCTACTGAAACAATAAAAACTGCTATCATAGGAAAACCTGATCCTGATAAACCGCAACAAAGTCTTCTTCAAGCGATAGAAGAACTTAGGAAGGCTCAACCGAAACCGATCAAAGGATTTAATTATAAAACGGATTTCGTTGAAGGTTTTGTGGATGAAATTAAAAATCGTCCAGTCAGAAATAGAGATGAAATAATTGCTTTTGGTGCTGACGCTGCTAGGGCATATCACTCTCGAGAAAAATTTATAAAAGATCCTAATCAAAAGATATCTAAGCAACAATTTCTCGATGGAATTTATAAAATAAAACAGGATATCGAACGGTTAGATACCAGTGATGTATTTTATCGAGAGTATATGTCAGGATCAGATCGATTTGATGTCCAAATGCGACAGACAAAGCGACATAAAAAACCAACTCGGAAAACAGCTAAACCGAAAGTCGTCACAGCGCCAACAGAACAAGAACCGGAAGTCGTCGCAACGCCAACAGAAACAGAAGAATTATATCGGCTTCCTCCTCCGTTGCAGCAGACCGAGAAAGAAACACCTCGGGAGTGGTTTACGAAAGCCGGTTTTAAAAAAATAAGAGGGAATCTTCCCATTTTTACTTTAAAAAATTTTAATAACAGAGAAGATTTTTTACTAAAAAAACATGAACAAAAAATTAATACCTTCTGGGGATGGGCAAAGGCGGTATATTTTGGCATGCAAGATTTACCCGTTGATGTAAGCGATCCCGGATACATAAAATTTAATGCGGAAGTGAAAGAGATAGTAAATAAACAACGCCAACGACAACAACAACAACAACAACAACAACCACAACAACAACAACAACAACAACCACAACAACAACAACAACCACAGCCATCCTCGGAGGGGGATACCGAAGAGGAATTTTTTAGTGACCCTGGAGAGAAATCCGGGAGCGGTTTAGGATCCGGTTTTATTCCCTGCCCTGATAATATCGTCAATGACGTATCACGGTTGGAAGTTCTCATCGGAGGAAGACGTGCCGGAAACAATTCTCCGGAAATTATAAATGAAGCCGCAGATATCTGTCAGAGACTATTTCAGCGTGGCATCATGGATATCAGCATCTACCGGGGGCTCATTGATGAACTCGCAGACGGTTACCACAGCGACTAGTAAATTTAGTTAGAGAAACAATAATTAAATAAAATGATACTACACGATTCTTTTCGCAGACCAAGAAGTGTCAGAGTAGTAAACTCACGATTACCAGTATACGAGGTTGTTTACGGAGATGGAGTCGGTGATGTTGTTAGGGATTTAGTCACAAGAATCGCTCCGAAAGCTGGACCGTTAGCAAAACAATTCGCGATGAAAGCCGCTGATGTTGTCAAGGATAAAGCCATTGGCACTGTTGGTAGTCTTGCCGGAAAAGCATTTCAATCAATCAAGGATCGACTAGCACAGCTGATACAAAAAAAAACCCCAGTCAAGAAGTCCGCGCCAGTAAAACTACCATCCACTGAAGTTATGCCGGCAAATGTTAGTAGCGTAGTAAATAAGGCCGTAAATCAGAAATTAGCTGAGATCGCAACAGCGGGAATTACCTCCAAAGCGTTGCAAGATAGTGTAACTGCTAATTTGATAGCTGGTAGTGGTTTCCGGTGACAATAACATTTTAATTAGACCATCACAAATAATAATAATGTTTGTGCGAAAATCCAATGATGCATTTGATATGTCCAAACCAGTACTTAGGGATGATTCTGTACGTGATTTTCAATATTATTCTTATGAAGCACGTAATCCTAACCAACGGGGAAGAATTGAACTACAGGTCCAGGATACAAGTAGATACTTCTTGCCCGCTGAGGCCTTCATCGAAGTTGAAGGTAATTTTTTAAAGAATGATAACACCGCCTACGGAGTCAACGATCGAGTTGGATTTGTTAACAACGGCATCATGGCATTATTTAAATCCGCTATTTATATGATAGATGGAAAGGAACTTGAAACAATTCATGATAACGTCGACGTTGCCACAACAATTCTCGGGTTGGCGAGATACTCGGATGATTACACTAGATCAGCCGGACCATCAATGATGTTTGCAAAGGATATAACCGACAGCCCCGATAACAGGAGTGCAATAATGAATGCTGTCGGTGACGCAGTTGCATCGATGAACGAAAATTTTAATTTAGGTTTTGCAACACGTAGATCGATGTTAAGTTTAAATGAAGAGTTCTCAAGTGTGATTCCATTGTCTCACATCTTTGGATTCTGCAGAGATGTTCAAAAGGTCATATTCGGTGCCAAACACACAGTTGTACTTGTGCGAAAACCTGATGATAATGACGCTATCTGGCGAGATGCTGCCGCTGACGCTGGTCAAATAGTACTAACTAAACTGTGTTTGTGGATGCCAGTGTTGTCTCCGTCAATCACCGAAGAACAACGACTGTTGTCTTTTATGGACACGGGTGGTAAATCACTGCTATCCTGGAAAACAACAACCACAGACGCTATTCAGGGTGATCATAACGGGTTGTTTACATGGCATATATCATCGCAACAAGGAGTATCAGCACCACGACATATTTTCGTTGCATTTCAAGACCGTGCTAGAATAGGTGACCAGACAAGAAATCCAATGGTATTTGATACATTTGGAGTTTCTGAAGTTTCGTTGAGAATAAATGGGCATCAGGAGCCATCTGAGGATATATTAATAGATTTTGAACGTCGTCGTGTCGCACGCGCGTATCATCGTCTGATGTCATTTATGGGGCGCGACCTTAATGTGGACACTGGCCTGCAAATATCACAGCGAGATTTTGTGGGATTGTATCCCATTTATTACTTTTCGCTGGAACATCTTGATCTGGTTAAACAATCTGTTGTCGACCTACATTTCCGAGCTCGTATAAGTGCTGCTGTTCCTCCCTACAGAGTTGTCGCGGTTATACTCTCCGATAAAGCCATGCTGCTTGAAGGTGTTGGCGGACGAATGAGAGTTATTGACGCTCCAGTAGAAAACATGTAACAATTAGATTAGTTTCTGAAATATAATGTCATACAGTCATGTTAATGTCACCTTGACTTCCGGTCAAACGAAGAAATTGCAATCAAAGAACGCAAGCACGTGCGGGACATCAATAACACTAAAACGAGATCAACTTGTTGGTGGTCCAAACAAGCTGTCGTTGACTAATACTCAGATTAAACATTTTAATAAGGCACTAACAGCAAAAACCGGTGTCCGACTTAATTTCTCTGCTGCAGCTATCAAGGACATGACTAAAACCGGTGGAATATTTCCTCTTCTCGCAGCAATACCGGCGTTGATTGCCGCGGCAGCACCAGCCGTAGCAAAAGCCGCAGCACTCGGTGCAGTTGGAACAGCGGCCGGAATGGCACTTAAAAAGGCAACCGGAAATGGATACAAAAAAAAGGGACGCGGTCTAAGACTACCAGGAACTCCGGCATCATGGTACCCAAAACGGGTTTAAAAACGCTTCGTGAAACGCAGTCTCCAATGAGCAATTTTGATTTATTAGATGCTGTTAAAAAATTGCGTATAAAACATTTCAGAGGTGTATTTATGCGAGATCAATTACCGCAACGACCAAATAATCCAGAAACTGGCATTATCAATCTCGACAACAAAGACGGTCCTGGAACTCACTGGGTTGCTTACGCGATCGATCCACGTGGAATTATCTATTTTGATTCGTACGGTTTAGCACCGCCAGTTGAGTTTCTCAGGTATGTCAGCAGATTTTATAATGTTCCAGTGTGGCAGTCGACGCTACCAACACAAACATTAGTTGATCCGCCCATTTGTGGGAACGAGGTTTTAAATGTTCTTGATGCGATCTCAAAAAATCTGGCAACGTCTCCGCATCGAGTAGTGCATGAATATACCGCATCGAGAAATGCTTAGCATTTTCATGCTCGCATTTAAAAAACAGCAATAACAAATAATGGTAGATATTTACGGAAGACCTTTCACAAGAAAAGTCAAACCAAGCACGGATGTTGATCTCTCAAAATATGCGACCCGAGATGAAGTCGATAATCTTTTGAATATAGCTGGAGTTGACCCAGATGAAGTTGCTATTTTCCAAGACAAGCAAGGAAAACTAAGAACGAGCAACATTAAGTGGAATGATATAATTCGCAGAGTTCTTGGAGCTACCAAGGATAACTTCGTTGCATTTAGTGATGGCGGCCGGATCAAGGACTCGAATATATCAATCGCAAGCATCAAAGACAGTATTGATAAAGGTGTTGACAAGTGCGTGAAAAAAGACGGTGACACGATGACAGGAGAACTCAGCATGAATGGAAACAAAATAACCGTTCTAAAAAATCCGGAAGGTCTCGAAGATGCCGCAAATAAACAATACGTCGACGCGCAGTACCAACACGTTGCTGGCCTAGTCAGCGATAAAGTAACAAAAGCCGGCGACGTAATGACCGGCGAACTCAGCATGAGCGGCAACAAAATAACCGCGTTAGCGAATCCCGAATCCGACCAGGATGCGTCAAACAAACAATATGTGGACATCATCAACGGTAAACTAAATACGCTGCGGTCAGAGTATGATGTTCACGTGAACGGGTTTAAAAGACTCCAAAGAAACTTCGCAAAAACTGATGAGTCCGTGGATAAGTTCTTTGGGACTCCTCCAGTCGTCGGTGTAAACCTCGCTGATATCAAGACCGACATTAGCACGATCAAACAAAGACAGCAGGATATCATATCGGGTATTCCTGATATCGTTAACAAAACCAGTTTGATTAAAGTTCCCACTGGAGTTACTCCCGGGCATATCACCAACATCGTATTCACGGTATCATCGGGATTCGCAACATGGTCACAAGAAAATAACACTATCAAATATACAGCAACAGCCACCGGTGTTTACAGGTTGTCTGTGTTTTCAGCCGATAAATTTGAAATCTACACAACATATCCCTGGAGACATTCCACCGAAAAGTATTCCGGGGTTGTAACTATAATACTAAACAGCGGAACCGAAGAAATATTTATGCTTGAAGCCGCCGACAAGAAATTAACCTCAACATCTTACTGGTGGTGTTTGGAATTCGTCGCTGAAACGCCTCAATTGGTTACGTAATTGAAAATTACCAGCGATTTTAAATAATGTCAACGACGCCAGATGCTCAACAATATCGATACAATCAAGTTCGTGAGTGGCAATCTGAGTTAAAAACTGTCATCGAAGTAACCAGTCAAAAAGTAAAAAAATACCGCAGACGCATAACAGTGCTGGATATTATGGTTTATTCAGTATCTGCCGTTGTTGCATCCGCCGGAGTAGTATTATCAGCGGTCACTCCGGTAACAGCAGTAGTCGCTGCCACGATCTGTGTTTGTACGACCACTACCGCGGCAGGAGTTTTCGGCATCATAGCAAAAAAAATATCCTCGTGTGCTAACACGAAATTACACGATTACACGACAAAATTAAATACAGCCACGACCGCATATCAGAAATTATCATCGCTGATATCATCATCGTTAGACGCGCAATCCAGCGACGCTGCGTTGATATCAGATTCTGAATTCAAACTAATGTCAGATGCGTACAATGACTATTTGAAAACTAAACAAATAAATAATGTCAGCGGAACTTCTTCAACAAATAGTCACAAACACAACACCGGTAAGGACCACAATGATCTCAGTGTCCTCGACTAACCCCCAATTTGGTATTAATTTTCGAACTCCAATTCCAGTGAGTGAAATCGCGTTAGCAAAGCTCAGTGTGTATCACAGCTGGCCCAATATCAGGTCGGCATCATTTGGCGGTCTGCAGCCGAATAATTCATTTGTGTTCTCGTGGAAAACCAAAGCGGACTCGGAACAGGGTGAACTTGACTGGGATACAATTACGCTACCCACTGGGAGTTATCAGATCGAAGAAATCAACAATGAGATACAACGCCAAATAAAACGAATCACCGGCAAGGAAGCCAAAATATCTTTGACCGCGCACGAACCAACGCTGTCTGCGGTCATTGAAATCTCAACACCGGGATACGCCGTGGATATTTATAGCAGCTCTCTTCGAACAGTATTAGGATGGCCACAAAAACGACCCGAGGTCGAACCGGGTCCACCAAAACCTAAAAAATCGGATTTTATGACCGATAAGGAAAAACCACACGACCTCGTGTACGGCAATTATTTATTATTTGCAGATAAATTAATATCTGGAGAAGCCTGGTTTTCAACATCACCTAGAATTCCCGTAGATATAATAGAGGCAGCTTTCACGGGCGGGGAATACCGTCAATACCGGCCAGAAGATATTGAAGTTCATTTTTTTAATCCGATCAAACAAGCGCATGACCAACAGCTAAAACTGTTGCGAGTATATTTTCAAGATTATATTTCTGATTTAACAAGTCCTGGAACTGCAAGCAGTTCTCGCGATAAAATTATCACAGCCATAGAAAAACTAAACAAACTCGCATCCGCGATGGAAATTATAAATCAAAAATTAGTTCAACATCTACTGAATCTCAAGGGCGATTACGGAAACGAAAAAAGATCGAATTTTGCATCCCAATTTGGTATTTCGGTGAAGGATATTCCAGATTTTACACTTCCTGGATATAACGCGCGCACGCTACGAAAATCAGTCCAGGATCTCATCGAGGAATCTTTCGAAGATATCACTGACGCGTACGCGCGAACAAAACCGCAGCCGGTTATTCTCAAGCACGACAACAGCACTACCGCGGACGGCAGACACATCTCCGTCGGGATCGTAAATATCACAGATGTTATCGCGGTCAATCTTGTATGTGACGTCATCGACGGTAGCTACAGCGCATCAGATAATACTACGGCCCAACAGGGGTTTATTCTGTATACGTTCACACCAAAAGATCCGCCCGGGTTTCTGATTGTGCAAGAACCAATCAATCCTGTCTATCTACGGTGTAATAATCCGTGGTTGTCAACGATAAATTTCAAACTCACCGACCAACGGGGGAATTTGTTGGACCTGCGTGGCGAGACTATCTCCGTGAACTTACTGGTGAAATCCTAAAATGCTCTGCATCACTCGAACTCAAAGAGTTCCACGCATTTAAAAAAAAACGGTTGTGTATAATGTGTGAATATATTCACGCACGAGTTCATATTCATGATAAGCAAATTCTTCACGAGGCAATAAAAACCGCATTTGGAAACTCAAAGAGTCAGCCCCCGGAACAGTATTTCCCCGTTCAAATAATCGTTGACGTGTACGGCGACGAAGACTTCTTGTTAACTCCGTCACAATTGACGCAGTTACAGCAAAATCATATGATCACAGCTTGGTGTCAACGAGAACAGATTATGAACTATTCTCATTGTTGTATTGATGCGCCCGCGCTCGAGCAAATCCTGAAAATCTGAAATTGGAAACGCTAGCGTTTCTCTGGCGATGCTAGCATCGCTCACGCAAAAAAAAAATAATACACTTTTTTTTTACCCGGGAAATGTCAAGTACGCTGTCACTTTCACACTTCTTCGGGGTCACAAATACTAGCAGGCATTTCCGCGTCCTTTATATAACCTCGCAACAGTCTCACCCTGGTGTTAATTAATTTTCGAGTCTCATACTCGTGTGACAATTCAAGACGAATCTTCTCAACTGCACGACATAGTGGAATAAATTCAGATACCTGATTGGACGTTATCGTGGCAAGTGATTTGTAAATGCGATCTTGCAAACCCTTAATGAACCTATATCTGGCAGGGAGATTGTTCTTCCCGGACCGTGATAGTTCATTCAGGGATTCAAAATCTGACATAATTGTTTCAGTGTCTAGTAAAATATTAAAACCACGATGTTGTAATTTTTTAATTTCAACAAGTATGGTATTTATATTTTCGTGATTCATATTATTATATATTTTCATATTTTTAAATGCGTGAAAACGCTAGCGTTTCTCAGGAAATTCTTTGCATGAGAAGTTCCTTGGACTTCCAGAGAGAAACGTTAACGTTTCTGGCGATGTCAACATCGCTCATGCTTTTGTTTTTTTTTGTAAACTCGAAGAGTTCTATCTGGGTTACAACATCGGCGGAGTTATATAACAGAATGAAATCTTCTGTTGGAGCTTCTTGGAAAATGCTGTTTTGTAGATCCCATCTGCGACATGCTGTACAGCAGGTGGACAAATATCGAAATGCTTACTGGCGGCGTTTATTGACTGGAATTCATTTTCTTCACCTGTAATTGTGTTTGTGGATTTGATAGCTCTTCTTGCAACTGTTTTACAACGCCCTGTGTTACCCAGTAGGCAGTTCCTGCTCTGAGTGACCACGCGAAGATTGTTTATAGAGTTATCAAGTATATTACCGTTAATGTGATCAATGACAAAACCCTTAGGGATCACTCCAAAGAAACATTCATAGACGAAACGATGACATAAATACCTCTTTGAGCACGTGGCAGTAAATCTTAGATAACCACAATTATCAGCTCCACCAACTGGTCGTCTTCGCGTGCAGTGTCGCACCGTGCCATCTCGTGACGCTTCATAATTTGGAATAGTTGGATGTGGGACGAATTCTTGATTCATTATACTATAAGCAAATCATTTGTCTAATTCATAATTTGTCTGAAAACTTATTTATGTAATCACGCTCACAGAGAGTGTTCGAGGCTGGATATTTTTTATCATAATACCGTTTTAGTTCTCGATAGCGTTTTCCACCACACGCTGAACATAATTGCGTTTTTCCTCGTACTCCAATGCCGCATCTGATACACGGTATCGGTCCTAGACTCCCGCCGCGGACCTGTTGAGCATGTTGTCCACAGTATTCGTGTCTGCATGGTTTGCTACACGGCGCTGATGAATTTAGTTTGATCCACTTGCACTGGTTCATTATATATAATATTTTTGTCTATTTAAATACTTGTCTTAATTATAATATGGAGGAATTTGAAAGACTACCCAGAATAAAACCCGCAGGCGGTCGATTCGATCTTGACCGGTTAACCGCTGATCCACGACGAAGAGAGTTAGCAACGGTAATTGGTGTTATCAAGAACGCCAAAGAAGAGTTTCGTCGTGATGGTGCCGCACACACGTGGTCTTCGTATAAAATTATCCCCGACGCGGGCATTTCTCGTGGCCGTATCATTGATGCTACCATGAACGATACAATCGCGCGTAACATAATTGGGTATCTCGACGATAGAAGATATTTCATACAGATAAAATTTATTGTTGGAGTCGACGACGGAAAGTGGATTATCAGAGACAAACTAGACCCTGTTCTTGATGCCAAGGGGGTTCGTGGAAAAACCGTTCTGTTAAGTAAAGACTCAAACCCGGGAGTACTTGTTGGGATTGATATACCATATTATGCCAGAGCGTATCCTGTGACCGCAGTCATTTATGGAATTTATCCGATGAAGAAACCAAGCGTTGATAAACTCAAACCGATGAAGGTGTCAGAGTCAAAGATGAATTGTGTAGCTGAGCGAGTAATGGAACATTTTAAAAATGCAATGCGAGGAAACGGCCTAACACCGCTAAGACAAACTAAAATAACAGCGTGGGCGACACACGTAGCGGATAAAGGAGCGTCAATAAATGATGTTGCTGAGCTAGAGCGATTACTAAAATTTCCTATAACGGTTTCATCGTTAACCGGTACGGTATTGTATGAGTGTAAATACAATTCCCGTGGAACACCAATAACTATTATCGATCATAACAGTCACGCCTGGACTGACTCGGTTAGGATCTTCCCGCGAGACCGTGTTGTGAAGTATTATCCGGAATTGCAAAGCAAGGGAACCGCTAGCGGGGAGAGTGCGAGGCACTCCATGTTTGATTTTATTTATCAGATAAGTAAAACCGATCCGGTGTCTGTGTGGTTATTCAGAAGTAGCGAAGATGGAGAATATGATCAGTTTGTGAGACCCGACGGAGAAATATACAGAACAATGGCGTTACAGCACGAAATGAAAAAACTCGCAGAAAAATATCATGCGACGGACATTGATACGTTACTGACACACTGTTTTACTGTCCCCGGTGTTGCCGCACATGTAGCCCGGGAACGAAATTCATGGAGACCAACTCCGAAAAGTTTTCTTGCGGATATCCAACAGAGCTGTGTTGAATACGGACACGGCGGTTTGTGGAATACTCGATATGATCACCGCGGTATGATATCCGTCGACATGACGGCGTGTTATCCAGGAAGTTTCCTTGGGCGTGGAGAATGCAGCGAATATTTTAAACGGTTTGGCCACGTTACAAACTCGATGACAAGAGTTGCTGTAAACGGACCATTGCCTGATTTTGACTTGACCGGATTTGCTTGTGTGTCGTCGTTTAAATTCGCTAAGGATTTACATGTTGTGTGTTATGTTTGGTTTGGCAGACATTTCGTTGAGAAGCGATGGGCACCGATAGTGTTATTGCGATACATGCTTGACAGTCGAATACTGTTGTCGCTGACGGTCAGCGAAGCGATTATATGTTATTGTCGTCAAACCGAAGTTTGGTTGCCAACTCCAACGCCGGTTACGTTAGAAGAAGTCATCGAAGATTGGTCACGAGAACATCCGGAAACTTCTATCGACGCTATCATCAAGAAAGCTCCTGAAGTACTTGAAAATAAACTTAAAAATGACGAAAGCACAGCAAAAGATCTAGGACGAAGAATAATAGGGAAATTCACTCAAGGTGGAGCGTATGATCATAAACAACATCACAGTCGATTAATCATGGACAAGACTGAATTGGATCTTGTTGTCGCTGATGCAGCCACGAACAACATGTTCTGTAACCGCGAAGATGTGTTTCTGTCAAACGGGGAAAAACTAGGGACTGTTTTTAGTTATATCGACGGAGAATCATCTCAGTACACACATTTGAGATCTTCGATGCTAGCTTATGTATCCATAAATTTGTTGTCGATGATTAATAGATTCCCTGTTGTCGCAGTGAGAGTTGCAACGGATTCATTTTATATCGATAAAAAACACTCAGCGCTGTTGGATAATGTTATATCGGATGATCCATCGTGGGGCTCGTGGAGAATAAAGAATGAAATGTTACAAGGATATTGTGAATCAGCTGACGTTGAAATCAAGGATGAGTATCGCAGCGCAGAAATGTCTTCGTCGGGGACAACTTCGTTGTTGCCGCCGGTGCACGATCCTGTTACAAGACACAAAACAGTTTATCTGAACGGGCCTGGTGGTTCTGGTAAGACAACTCGGGCGATTGAATTATTTCGCGGTTCTGACTTGGTCGTGCTGACTCCCACACACAGACTTGCCAGGGAGATGAGGCAACGGGATGTTAACGCGTGCACGTATCACAGTTTTTTCAAATACAGCGGCGGCACGTGGACACCTGAACGAATGGGTACGAAATATATCCCTGAGAAAATAATCTGGGATGAGATAGACACTGTGCCGTTAGATATATTAAAACAGTTTCTGGATTGGTTGCTAAAGAAAAATACCGCAGTGGTGATGTGCGGCGATCATGGTCAACCACCCCCATTTACAGGTGAATCTCCACACGAGTGGCTGAAAACTTTTGTAGATTATTATGAGGAAATAACTAACGATCACAGATCACTCGATGAAACGCTGAAAGAGTTTAAGGCGTTGATCAGGCTACAAACTAATAAAGTCCAGTGTGAGATAATGCGTAAAATAATTCCAGAGACTTCGCTGAGCGACTTTTGGGAAACGTGGAAACCAGGTGATTTAATTGTGGCAAGTAGAAAGATAGTCAGGGACACGCTTCAGCAGCAGTTATTTCAGTTACATCAGAAGAAATTTCCCATGTTGCCAGTGCCGTTGTGTTATAGACCAGCTGATACGCGATTGCAGAATATTGATGTTGATATTCCAGGAAAATCGGAAAAACAAAATTTAGTATTAAATGATATTGTTATCGTTGATGTTGATGCTGTTGAACAGGCACTGAAAATGAGCAAATCCCCGTGGACGCTAGGATACGCTATGACCATCCACAGTTCGCAGGGACTAACTATTTCAGATACAACAGTTTGGATTGTTGATGATCGCATCGAGTGGTCAAATTTAGTTTATTTAGCCGTGTCAAGAGTAAGAAGGATAGCTCAGTTACAAAGAATTGTATTAGATGATGTTATCAACGACAGCATCAACAGATCAATCGCTGATGATACAATAAGAAAGAAATTAGCCGGTTACAAACAGAGCGACAAAAAAAATGGCAGAGAGTTTGATCTCGACGAAACATTTATTATACAATTACAACAACAGCAGAATAATCACTGTGCGAGTTGTAATTGTTTATTGCTGTGGCAGTATTCGAAAAACGACCCAAGGCAATTCACCGTAGATAGAATAGATAGCAGTCGCGGTCATACGCGTGAAAATGTAATGCTGACCTGTCTTGAGTGTAATCGACGCAGAGGTGCTGCTGCAGTTATTTAAGTGATCGAGGTGGTAATTGTGTATCCGTGGGAATCACCTGAAGTTGCTCGCGTTTAAATCCACGCTGAGGAGCAGTCGAATCTAATCTGTAGATTGCGTTTCTCCCAGTTGATCTTGTTATGCTGGATATCTTATGTGTAGTAACACTCCATGTGGGATCGGTTGCTCTTTTTTTTCCTCCTTCTAGTTCGCCTGGTTCGTATAAATACCTAACGGTGACATTACCCAGCAGTGGGGACGCTAGCGTCACTGGCTGCGTTGAAATATGTCCACGTTCGACGCCGGGTATATATTTTTTTGTGATTGCATTTACAGGTCTCATGTTTGTTGTTCTGGTAATTTCATTATTCAGCGCGGCTATCACGTTTGGCAGTCTTGCAACCCATTCACGAGATCTCGTATCGTAAATGAATTCCCTCGCGTACTGGTATCCGAATAATCTCTCAGCGAGTGTTCTATTAAATCGCTCAACAATTGCCTGATCCCGATGAATTTCAGTATGTTCTCGTCGTATGGTAACGTTATGCTGCTTTGTCAGTGATGACACCGCGCCCTGAAATTCCTTGCCAGGATCAACTTGTAATAATCGTGGCCAGTTTAGAGGTCCTCGTTGATAAATTCGTTTAAACGCAGAGGCGACTTCGGACGCTGTTTTAGTCGCTAACGGTTCTGCTTCTTTGTATCTACTAGCAACATCAACTACTGTTAGCGCGTATTTGTATGTTTTTCTACGGACAGTATCATGAGGCAGGAATAGTATGTCAGCCTGATGAACTTCATTGGGGGTACTAACATCAAAATGTGCAAAATTGATTTGTCGAGGTGGTGGTAGGTAGATTTGCCATATTGCTTGTTTTGACAGCCATTTTTTGGCAACCTTGCGTGTTACTTTTGCTGCGCTGGCGAGTTTATTAATTGCTGAGTTACCTCTCCAGTATCCGATTGGGGAATAATAAATCGCTTGCATTTTTATTTAATTATCCAGCGCCTAATACTAATTTAGATTTCATCGCTGATCTTATTAACCAATTAGCGAGTGACTCCTTAAATGATTTATTTTTTATGGCGCTTAGTGCATGAATTAATTTCACATCCGCGATATGCCTGTCTTGTAGATCTTTACTTCGATAAGCAACATCATGTATGTGACACGCTGCGTCGATAGCGTTTATCGGATACTCTCCCGGTTTTGGTTTAGACTGTTCATCAAGTCTGATATCTAGTCGGGTCCCTGGACCGCAGTAATTGTATCCTGGGAGATGCTTTTCTCCGGGATACTTTGCCCAAGGGGTACCTGGAAGTCGTCCGAGGGTGGCTGCGATGTCACCTCCGCTAAGCTTTTTTTTTGAAATCTAAATTTTTTTGTGCCACATCGCGTACACGTACCAGAAAGTGCTTGTCTGTTATTTTTTGTTGTAATGGTTGTTATGTCGTTTGTAGGGGTTCGTGCCTTACACTTCACACAATATAGATCCATAATTATTATTCCTTATATACAAATGGAAATTACAGATTTTTCTGCGACGCGAAGAAAGGAGCCAATCAAGCATAATTCAGTGCTACCAAACTCTATCAGAATGATCATCATAGGACCGTCAGGATCGGGTAAAACGCAACTGCTGTTGAACATGATAATGAAGTGGATGAAGTGGGATAAGCTGTATTTGGTAGCACCATCTGTAGATGATCAGCGATGCTATAATGTTATAAAAGATTTTAATGAGAGTGCAAAAGCGCTGAGTGAAGACGGCGAGGAAGTAGTTGAATTTATCACTGATATCGAAGAAGCTCCCAGCGTTGAAGACCTTAACGGGGAAATAAATAACCTAGTAGTGCATGATGATGTGATGCTGGAAGCAAAAAAATCCTGCAAGAATATTTTCCCGGGGTCGTCATAAAAACACCGATGTCATTTATGTTACTCAACGTTACACACAAATACCAAAAGTAATCAGGGATAACTGTAATCTTCTTGCGATATTCAATGGAGTTGATGTTCATACGCTGAGAAATATTCATCAAACCTGGTGTGGTGGCGATATGGATTTAAATAAATTTAAAAATTTCTTCAGTCATGCTCAAAGAAAACCTCACGGATTTGTGACAATAAATTTACACGATCCCAGAACAAGATACCGTATTGGACTTGATACACTATTTGCAACATAAAAATGTTTTTCCTTGGAAACTCATTTCGTAGAGCAGCAGAGGGGGCTGGACCGACCATGGATTTTTCAATAACGACCCCGCCACGGAAACTGTTTCAGATTTATTGAAGTAACCCAAGTTGTCAGTGCAAACTCAACGAGTTTGTCCCTGGAAACTCGAAGAGTTTTCGAGGGACATTTTTTTTTTGTTTTGTATTCTGAATAGAAGGGTTTATTTCGTCAAAATCGAAGAATAGTTTCATAAAGGGTTTTTGTTTAAAAAGTTAGTTTCGGTCTGTTCTCCCCCTCTGCTGCTGGATATCATATATATTACATACAACTGCTGTAGGTGATGACATAAAAGTAAGTGTTTAGAGTAAACGTTCACTGCTTTCAGGAATTCTATAATACAAGTGATGTTTATTGTATCAAAAAGTTCCTTCATGTCATGAACCTTGTAATACTGATCGCGCGTAGGTTTCAGGTCGAAACACTCTATCATAGAGTGCTTAACAGTGAACGGTTCATTGCAAGAAACGCACTCTGGTGGTTCTTCACATTTTAGTATGTGGGAGTGGGTTATATAAGTATGACCAATTCCGATTCTTGTAATGACTACCTCCTCCCTATGCATGGTTCTGTAGGAAGCAATCTATTCTCCTAGGGTTGGCTTGATGGCGTGAAGTTTATTTTTCACTGCACCATTCCATGATACCTGCCACTTCCGACATAAAGCCTCTTTGATACTAGGTTTAAAATCAGTATATGGTATTTTAAAATCAGTTGGTTCTTGAGATATGGCTATTTTAGTAGCGCGATCTGCTTTTTCATTACCTTTAATACCAACATGGCTAGGTAGCCAGCAGTATACGATATTGGTAGGTACTCAGCTTAGTATTTTTGACGAGAACATTGGTCAACAATGGGTTCTCCAGTTTTCTATTGTGTAGTGACTGAAGTACTGAGAGGGAGTCAGAGAAGATGATGCTGTTTAAAATACGTTTGTTTTCGATATATTGCAGAGCAAGGTATATTTCTCTGATCTCGGCTGAAAATATTGATGTGCCATTTAGTAAGCGAACTTGTGTAATTTCCACAAACGAAGGATGCAGCAGCCTTTTCCTCATCCCTTGATCCGTCGGTATAAATTCTTGTGTAGTTTTTAAATTTGGTCAGGAGTTCAGGATAAGAGTTGCGGAAGACGGAAGGGTTTGTCTCAGATTTTTGTCCATCGTGTAGCGTAAAAAGTACTTTTGGTTGTTTAAGTAGCGAGGATGTTGTTTCGGAGATGGATTATTTCAGAATTTTAGAAAGATCAATTTTTTTACTGTCAAGGCTGGATGATATTCTAATGCCAAAGGAAGGTATGGAATTTGGTTTATTTTCGTATAAGGCTTTGTATTTGGGTTGAAAAACAGCCAAAAAAGCAGGGTTCAGAGGGTTCGATTTTAATTTGAGAGCATACTGTGCGGAGAGCATTTCTCTACGATGTGATAAAGGTGGTTCGTTTTCTTCAGCTAGAAGGCTTTCACACGGGATGTCTTAAATGCTTCCAAAGCGAGTCTTATTCCTTGATGATGAATTAGATCAAGCATTTTCGAATATGACTTTCTGGCTGAACCATAAACAACGCAACCATAGTCCAGTTTGGAGCGAATAAACGTTCTATGTAATTGAGGATGACTTTCCTATAAGCGCCGTAGTCAGTGCGCACTACTACTTTAAGTAGATCTAGAGATTGTAGGCACTTAGCTTTCAAGTTCTTTAGGTGTGGAATAAAAGTCAGTTTTCTGTCGAAGATTATACCTAAATTCTTTGTTTCCTCAACAATTGGAATAGATGTTCCACACAGCGTGAGTTTAGGTTCGTCGTGATGTCTTCGAAACTGACAGAAATGCATGCATACCGTTTCGGATTTCGAGAATTTGAAACCGTTATTACTGGCCCAATTTTGAATCTTGTTTATATTTTGATGTATTTGTCTTTTGATTGTATGCATGTGCTTTGATCGATTACACATTAGAAAATCGTCAAATTATAGCGATCAATCGACACCAGGAGTCAAACAATTGGTGATGCTATTAATTTTGATGTTGAAAATCGTCACAGATAGAATACTGCCCTATGGCACACCCATCTCTTGCTCTTCCAGTCTCACCAGATGATCATTCGTGCTCTGGTGATATTGAAAGCCACTTTGGAAAGGAGATATTAAATTGTTAGTTTCCATGTACCTTTCAACCCGAGAATTGATCATTCGTTCCACTGTTTTGCACACACAGCTTGTGACTGCAATTGGTCGATAGCTGTTAGTATGTGCGCTATCTTTACCTGATTTGGGAATTGGCATTACTGTTGCTTCTTTCCAAATTTTTGGTACATTACCATTAATCCATAAATTATTAAAGATTTCAAGAAGAACTGTTAACGTGGAAGGTGTTTTCAAAAACTGGTAATGTATTTCGTCAGACCCAGTGGATGTATCGTGGGCCTTATTTAGAGATTCCATCAGCTCAAACAGTGTAAACGGTTGATTATAACTTTCTGTGTTATTCGATGTGAATTTCAACCACGTCTTTTCTTTTTTAGTTTTAATCTTCTGAATGCTTCTGAATACTTAGACGATGAGGAATTTTTAGAGAAACTCTTAGCAAGTATATTGTGTTTTCCCTATCAGTTTATTTTGTGGATCGTGTCCCAAACTTTCTTTATAGAGGGACGAGAAGTTAAAGTTGAAACTTGTTTTCGATGATGCTCTTTTACTTTCTTTAATCGTGCGGTGGGCTTTGGCCAGAACAATACAGTACTTAGTTAAACTTTCGGGCGTTGGACAATAATTAAATTTGTTCAGTGCTTCTCGGCGTTGTCTAATGGCCTCTTTACATTCTTTTGTGAACCATGGTTTTTTGGTTCTTTTACAGTTTGGTGAGGACTTGGCCCAAGACTCGAACCCAAGCAGACAGAGGCGAGATGGCAGTGATCCGTAACAGAGAGCGCTTTAGACCACTCGGCCACTCGGGGCCCCGATTTGGGAATGGATTCTTCTGCAATGTCGGTTAAAACAGAAATAAAATATTTAAAAGGGTTATTGTCGTTTAAAACGGTACCCCTGTTGAGCCTAGCTGTGCAAAGTGTTTCAAATTTGGCCCAGTCGGCCTTCTTAAAATTCCATTGCTGATTGCTTCGACAATTGTAGCGACGGTGTTCTTAAGAGAGATTGCAAAGTGACCATTCATAGTCCAAAAGCAGCGATGAGGAACAAATTGTCAAATCTATACACGTGTATGTACCTGTTCCTGGGTGTAAGTATGTTGGTGATTTGTTGTTATATAGATATAAATCGTGTCTAGAAATGAAGTCTTCTACTTTGTGGCATCGGTCACTTATGTGATTTGATCCCCATAAAATGTTATGGGCATAAAAATCCCCGAGTAAAACAAATGGTGCGGAACGTTGATGAACAAGTTTGTCTAGAGTGTTTGGTGGTAAGTAAATAGAACAAAAGGTAATCACTCGATGTAGGGTGACGCTTACAGCAATGACTTGCAGATTTGTATTTAAAGGGATGACGCTATGAGGGGCTCTTTTGTTGACAGCAACAGAAACTCCTACTGAGGCCCTGTCAACATTTTGAGAGTATGTGTTAAACAGGAAGTAGTTTTTAAGTGTAATGTTATCCGTATCTTTCAAGAATAATTCCTGAAGGCATAGTACTGCAGGACCATGTTCGTTTAAAAGGAGGATAATATCATTATAATTGGCTTTAAGTCCTCGACAGGTCTATTGTATAATGGTGTTCTTCATTATAAATTTAAATTGATGATTGTGGAGCTAGGTTAGACCTTTTGCGGAGGCAATTTGTGTGGTTATTTCTCTGGAGGAAGTATGGGTATGATTTCTTTTGTTTGTAGGTCTGGGTTAACATTGAGCGCATGGAGCAGTTTCTTCTGCATCCATGCTCTCAATGTCTCCAAACCTGTTATAGAGTTTAATGGGGTTATCCGACCCCTTTTGTTGCCTGTTTCATTGGCTATTTCGGTGGTGGCGTATTATTAAAGGTTGTCTGAGTAGATGCCGTGTTTTTCTGTGCTTGGTAATGGGGGTGTTAAAGCTGGGTGTTGAATCGTGTGTATCTTGTTGTGTTTGAGCGTCCTTTGTTGTTTTCGGATTGTTCTTCACTATAGTGGAGAAGGATGAGCATGGATGGGCTGTTGTGGCCTGTACGAGTTTTCTGGTTTCTGGATAAGGAATGTTAAATGTGTACTTTACCTTCTGTATTTCCTTCTCCTGTTTCCAGGTATTACAATCCTTGGAATTGGCGTCGTGCTCCTTTCCACAGCTGACACAATGCGGAGTTGCTCTGTAATCAGATTCCTGATGAGAATGGTCTCCGCATCGGCCACATATTTGGCTTTTTGAGCAACGGTCTTCGTGATGGCCGTATTTCTGACACTTATAGCAGCAAAGGGGGTTTGGAAAGTAGATCTCAACCCTCACTTGCATAAAGCCAACTTTGACCACCATGGGTACAGTTGATTTGTTGAAGGTGAGTACATTGGTGTTGGTGTCCTGCAGATTGTTATTACGTTCAATACGTATTCTATTGACTGCAGTGACACCTTCGGTTTTCATCCCTTCAATGATATCCGTGTCGCTTACTCCAACCAAGTGAAGACATCGAATTACGCCTTTGGACGTGTTGAGTGTGGTGTGAACGAATGAGGTCACTGGGATGTCAAAGAATGTTTTCATTTTCTTGATATGTTCTGTTTGACCACGTCGCTGACACTCAACAAGAAGGCAACCCGATTTCAATTTTTTCACACGTTTTTTGTGTTCCGATTGTTCTCGTAATAGTCTTTTCAATAACAAAGGCAGAGAGTGCGGAAAGTGGTTTTGCGGCATATTTTGATTGTATAATCATGAAGAGTGGAAACCACTCCACACTACATGGTTCGTCATCCGAGTCAGATAGAGTTTTGGTTCGTTTGTTTTGATTTATTTTGGAAATATCCATGTTGGTTTATTTAAAATTCAGCACGCGTGCTCCCTGCCCACCATGGAGCCCAACAAGGTGACACTTTTCTAGTAACAGGGATACACAGATGCTATACTCAGTTGATAAAATTACATATGATTCACCAGTGAAGCCAAAGCCTTCTATGCTCGGTAAAATTACCTCCAGATTGACCCGTTAAACAAGCGCTTTCTAGGAAGTCTTCTAAGACATGGGAAAGGACAAGCTAAAGGAATAGACTGTAGGGGTAACGGTAGTATCAAGAGAGATTCAAGAAGAAAGATAAAGACGGTGAGCGAGTAAATAAAGACTTCCTAGGGTTCGGCGGGACCAGTCGATTTGTCGAGACCGGGCCCATCCCTACCACCCGTCTAGAAGAAGTAAAGGCCAAAGTAGTGTATTGCATCGGAAAGCCTCTGCTCAATTGCCGGGATCTTTTCCTCCCGCGACAGGTTGCCCCTACTTAGTCGCCTATTAAGACACGTAGTGAGGACACGTTGAGCCAATTCTACAACCCCAGACCCGCAACAAATATGAATTAAGCAGCAGGGAGAGTGAACAGACCCATTTTGGAGCAAGTCTTTTCTTGAAAATAAAGCTTCATACGAAAATGCATTAAAATACAAAATGAACCCGAAGCCTCTAACTGACCTAGATTTTCTCTAATTGGTCTAGCTCATTTTGTTACTGTATCGTTTGCAGTTCGTGTGTTTCAAATTGTAATTGTGTTTGTTTACCGACCCGGACACTCATTTTTGGTCGCCCTCTCCCTGCTGATGTAGTGTGCGATTAATTAAATCATTAATATATCAATAATAGAATCTCAAACAGATAGATTATTTCGAGAGCAACTAGAGTCAATTAAGAATCATATTCCTGTTCGTGATGTTGTCAAAGAGCAACTACAAGCGCGTCAGGAGTCTCATGTGGAATTTGCAGAAGGTACAGAACAATTATTAAAACCAATTCTCGAACCAACAAAAACATATTGTTGCAGCAGCTGAGGGGGATCAAAAAGCTCTTGAGACATTACCTGTTGATATTGTTGGCCGTCTTCAAACAGCTCAACCACCACCCCAGCAACCTCCTCAACCACAACCTAAAGTTCAACCACAACCTCTGCGAAGAGTCAAAATGAACATCACAGATAAATTCACGCCTAAAGGTATTGCCGCAATCAAAGACTCAAACCAAGTATTTAATATTGCCGTGTTTGGATATCATGATAGAGATAAATATGTTGAACCCGACTTTCTTAAAACTCCAAAAGCTGCCGATTGGGTCAGGGATATATATATATATATATATATATATATATATATATATATATATATATATATATATATATATATATATATATATATATATATATATATATATATATATATATATATATATATATATATATATATATATATATATATATATATATATATATATATATATATATATATATATATATATATATATATATATATATATATATATATATATATATCCACAAATCAGATATGAGCAAGATACCCATAGTTTTGACCTCTTTAACAATACAGTATATGTAAATATTGAAATGGTAAGAAAGAAACGAGACTAAGAGAAGACGAAATGAAGCAGCAACTTGGTGAAAGGAACTAAGCCTCAAAAGCATGGAAGAGAAAAAAGCAGACAAAACAACAAGTGAGCAAGAAGGAGCAACTGAAAGTGGTCTTGTTACTCGAGATGTGGATTACTCCATGTCCCAATAATGTCCTTGCCGATGTTGAGCGAGTAGAAATTCTGATTGGCGGAAGACGAGCCGGTAATAATTTCCCAGAAATTATTAATGAAGCAGCTGATATTTGTCAACGATTATTTACAGGCGGTATCATGGACATTAATCTTTATCGGTTTCTCATCGATGAAATCGTTGATGATTACCACTGTGATTGTGGGTAAGCAATTATATACACGGACTAAAATAAGATGATCATACATAGTGCTCAACGTGGAGAGATCATGGTCAGGGTGATAAATTCGCGATCTGCGGTGATTGACTCGGTGTTGTTGTTCGAAGTTCATTTAGAAGGATAGCCCCAAAAGCAATACCGATTGCAAAACAATTATCAATGAAAGCTATTGACGTTGTTCATAATAAAGCTATTGGTGCTGTTGGTGATGCTGCTAGTAAAGCATTCGCAGCAATCAAGGATAGACTATCACGATTAATACGACGAAAACAGCAGCAAATACAATTACCCAGCACCGACGTTATGCCTTCAAATGTTAGTAAAATAATAAATCAAGCTGTAATTCAAAAACTAGCAGAGTCGGCTGGTGTACCACTATCAGAAAAAGAAACAAAATATAACTGCAAGTTTAATAGCAGGAAGTGGTCTTCGTGTTAAACGATAGCAATTATAATGAAATGTTTAAACTTCTATCTGATCCAGCATTATGACCTGGATGCACCATTTCTCAAAGATGATTCTGTGCGCGATTATCAGTGTTATTCTTATGACGCACTTGAGCCAAATCAGCGTGGACGAATCGAACTTCGAGTTCAGAATACGAGTAGATATTTCTTACCCGCTGAAGCATTTATTGAAGTAGAAGGTAGACTTCTACAAGCAGATGATGCAGGAATCAGAATTGGTTATCAACCTGCTTTTGTTAACAACTGTATTATGGCGTTATTTAAAAGTGACATATGGATGACTGACGGAAGACCCACTGGATCATGCCTGGAAAATGTCGATATTGTCACGACGATACTTGGCCTTGCAAGATACTGCGACGGTAACTCGAGATCAGCTGGTACGTCAATGATGTTTGCAAAGGATACAACTGACCATCCATAAGGCAGAAACGTAAATATAGGCACCGTAAGAAACGCTTATGGGGATGGACCTACCGATGTATTAATATCAATGAACGATGAATTCAACTTTGAATTGGCGGCACGTAGATTAATGTTAAATGATGAAGAAGAATTTTCATGTCTGATTCCATTATCACATACATTTGGATTTTGTAGACATCTCAGAAAGGTTATTTTTGGAGACAAGCGTACAGTTGTACTTGTTAGAAAAGACAACGACAATGTTGCAATTTGGCAACCCGACGCAGTTGGTGAGAGACGAGTAAGACTATAACAAATTTCGTTGTGGATGCCAGTAATAGCTTCAACAATAGATGAAGAAGAACGTCTACTCTCTTTTATGAGTTAAGGTGGTAACTCAACATTGTCATGATTGACAATGTCAACAGACAGTATTGCAAGTGAAGTTGTTGGCTGATTTACATGGTAGATAACATCACAGCAGGGTGTTGCTGCACCGTTACATATAGTTATCGCATTTCAGGAAAATGCACGAAAAAAACACAAACACGAAATCCAATGGCATCTGACACGCTTGGAGTTAGTGAAGTTTCTTTAAGGATAAATGGGTATCAGGAATCATCCGAAGAAGAATTATTGAGTTTTAATTGCAATCATGTAGCACGTGCGTATCATCGGTTGATGACATTTATGGGGCGTGATCAGAATCTTGATTCTGGTTTGCATATATCTCAGCGTGATTTTATAACGCTGTATCTAATCTATTACTTTTCGTCGGAACATCTAGACTTACTCGGGCAATCTGTCGTTGATATACACTTCAGAATTCCTGCAGCATAATAAACACCAATAATACCTGGTCCACAAGTTATTCCTGGTGGTTTCAGAGCAATCACTGTTATACTCACAAACAAAACAATGTTTCTTAAAGGTGTTGATGGACGAATGAGAGTTATTGATGCCCCAGAGGAAAACATGTAATAAAATCGCTCATGATATTATAATGTCATTTGATCATGTTAGTGTTAATCTGACCCCTGGCCAGATTAAAAAGCTTCAATCGAAAACAGCAATGAGCTGTGGAATAAATATATCACTTAAAAAGATCATATCGAAGGTGGTCAAAATAATATATTATTGTCAGAACGTCAATTAGGCACTTCCATAAAGCTAAATATTCAAAACCTGGTGTTAGACTTAATCTTTCTTTGGGTGCCATTAAAGACGCAGTCAAGACGGGTGGTATATTTCCACTTCTTGCAGCTATACCAACGTTAATAGGCGCAGCAGCCATACTTTCTGCAAACGAAGCTGCACTTGGTGCTGTTGGAACTGCTGTTGGGATGGCACTAAAGAAATTAACAGGTCACGCAATAAAGACTTCCAAAAAAAGGTTAAAGGTCTAAGACTACGAGGGAACCCCAACTCGTGGTACGAAAAATGGCTGAGGCTTCCCGGGACACTTCGTTAGACGCTAAGCGTGTCCTTCCTATGTCCAATTTTTATTTAAATGATGCTGACACAAAATTAAACATAAAAACTTCAGCGGTGTTTTTTATGCGTGAATAATTACTAAAACAACCAAACCGTGTTGAAACCGGTATCGTTAATCACGATGGAAGTTCTGGTCCAGGTACTCAAAGAAAGAGTCTCATTCGCGATTGATCCCCGCGAAATTATTTATTTTGATTTGCATGGGTTGGCGCCACCAAAAGAATTTTTAAAATATGTCGGCAGAGTCCAAAGCACTCATCTTCAAAACATTCCCGTCTGGTATTCAACATGACCAACACATACAATAACCGATCCTCCAATATGTGGTCGTGAAGTAATTGCTGTAGTCGACGCTGCGTCAAGATAGCTGACACCACCTCATAAAGTCGTGTACGAGTATACAAGTAGACGGTATAACCGTCTACCGTCGTTGTAAACAGATCTTAAAGTATAATGGTAGATATTTACGTTAGATCTTCTCACCTGATTAAAACTCAGCACAGCGACTTAATATGCAACACTTGACGAGGTAAAGGATGAACTGTCTAATCTTTTGAATATTGCAAATATGGACCGAAATGAATTCGTTGCTTTTCAGGATAAACAAGGACGATTAAAGGTGAGTAATGAATGTTTACAGATTTTATTCTGCGGGTTCCAGATGAAACCGAAGATAACATAGCGCTGTTTGCTAAAAACGGTAAAATTAAAACCTCGGAGGAATCAGTATAACACTCATGGAAGAGATTACTGGACGCATCAGAAGAACTGGAAATATTATGTATTATAATCTCAATATGAGCAAAAATACAATTGTTAATGTGGTAGAGAACCCAAATCAGATGATGATGTGGTTACAAAAAGATGCGTAGACAGCAACAACAACACAATCAGAACTGAGATCAATGATAGTTTACTAACCGCAGGTGATACGATGACTGCTTCTCTCAATATGGCTAATAATACAATTACTGGTCTTGGAGAACCAGAATCAAGCGATGACGCTGCAACGAAGAAATAAGTCGACAATAGCAACATCCCGATGATGACAATCAATGATGGAATGACCACATTTAGATCTGAATACTCTAATCATTTACAATCGTTTATAAACTTTTACACACAAAAAATTAACTGGGTTGTTGCGATTTCTTTGGAAAGCCAACATTTATCGGTATTAAACTCTCTGACATCAAAAAGATTACCAACAGTGTAGCGTCTGAACAAGCAATGTGGACAAGCTTAATAAATCCATCGACCATCGCGCTGAGATTAACGGTATGTATAGGTTTTCATTACTCGGCACTACGACATTTACGAGATCTTCCACAATTTAACGGCGGTATCCACTAACTGGTTCCTCTGGATCTATGTAAGTGACACTGGAGCAAAACGACGACGAAACATTTGTGGTGGAACCCGAAGAAAAAAATTAGATTCGTTCTACTATTGGTGTCTTTAATTAGTCGCTAAACTACAGCCTACTTAAACTATAATGAGCTCCCCAATCAGTATTCAACATTACAGATACAATTAAGTATGGGAGAGGCAAACCAAACTGAAAAATATAGTTGACGAGTATACAGTAAAAGTTAAAAAAGTATCGCAGTCGTGTAGTTGTTGTCATAAATGTGTGTTCGGCGTCCGCTGTTATCGCTTGAACCGTGGTATTGCTATCAACAATAACAATGACAACACCAGCAGTTAAAACAATTTGTGTTTCATGTGCAGCAACTATTGCTGGTATTCTTAATATTATCACCCAAAAAATATTTGCGTGTAGCGAAATAAACTATATAAATATACAATAAAGTTGCATGCAGTTAGGCTAGCATACTCCAAATTATCTTCGTTGATATCATACTTCCCAGTTTCGCACATTACAGAAATGATATAAAGCAACACATCATTGAGCCAATACAACATCTAAACCAGGTTGCATCAGACCTCGAGTTTATCAATAAACAAATCCTTGTACTTGTGATTGACTAAGGTGATCATTAACATATCATAAGTTTCCATAACCCAACGTAAAAACATTAAAACAGTTGTTTCTACGACACTACACGATCATAGAAGAACAATTACCAAATTTTATAGTGCCGGGATTTAATACGGACGAAGTTTTAAAAAATCACTCAACGATGTCATCGATGAATATTGTCCTAAAATTTTCGAGTCATGGAGAAACGTACACCCCCACCCACCCCTACCCCCGAGCAGGTATCCTCAAGTATATCAATGGTCCATACGGTGGCGGCAGGCATATTTTAAGAGGAATTGTAAACATAACATCAACGATCGCAGTCAATCCTGTATGTGATGCAATTAATGGCAGCTATCAATTAGATCTTGAAAAATCCAGTCAGGCCCAGCAAAGATACATTTTATATACATTTACACCTCAAGTACTTCCAGGATATTTGATCGTACAAGGACCCATTAATCCGGTTTATCTGCGATATCAAAATCTGCTGTTTTCTAGGATACATTTGAAGCTTACTAACCATAAAACGGACACACTCTTGATTTGAGACATGGAGTTTTGAATTTGAATCTTTATGAAAGATCACAAAATTATAACGTTCGTGATTGATTTTCGATCCTGATTCCTAATTAGGACAAATACAATAGATGATAACATAATTTGTTACTGATTCTCGTTCAGATACAAGATAAAAGTTACTCAAAATAACGAAAATTAGTCAGATTTTATAATTTGATTTGGTAAATGATACTCAGAATAACGAAAATTAGTTAGATTTATAATTTGATGGGGACAATGTTACTCAAAATTGTGAAAACCCTCATGAAACCAACAAAAAATGCTATTTCATAAATATCTTATAAAAAAAATTCTTCCAATGATCATCAGTCAGATTTCAGATAAATGTTACTTAAAATTGTGAAAATCAGTTATATTTTATAGTTTGATGGGATATATGGTACTCAAAATTGTAAACATCAGTCAGAATGTATCATTTGATAGGGTAAATAGTACTCAAAATGAAGAAAATTCAATTGAAAAAAAGAAAATTGCATAAACAATATTACAACCTGAATTCTAAAAAAATCTGAATCAGAATAAATAGTATAATATGAATAAATACTATAATCCCTATAAATAGTATTATTAGAATAAATATTATTATCATAATAAATATAATTTGAATAAAATCAAAAATTTATTATTTACAGCTTATCGAATTTTACGGGTTGAATGTTACTCAAAATTGTGAAATTCAGTATGATTTTATAATTTGATGGGGTAGATGGAACTTAATTACTTGATGTATTTCTCTACTTGACTTCATTAGTATCGCTGACAAAATTTAGAGAAAGCAAGAAACCAGACAGATTCAGAACAATCACGATTATGTTTCTTCAAAAACCAACCAAAAAGCATTATTCATAGGTATTAAAATTATATATAAGATACAGGCTCTACCTTTATCAGAGTTATATCCCTTAACTTTGTCAGATGATAACGTCATTGACGTTGACCTTCTCTGTCTCACAATAGAGTTATACTCTGAATTAAGATACCGTTGTTTGTATCTCTTTGAAAATGCATATTTGGTTATTATATTGGCAACACGATGGCAAAAAATTAACAAAAAAATAACTTTTTATCCTACGATCGATTCAGCTCTGTGTATTTTGTTACCACCACATTGCACACACAACTGCGTTTCTCTTCTAGTCCCAACACCACACTTCAAACAAGGTTTTGGTCATAGGGAGTCTCTTCGTACCCTTTGGAGGTGAAGTCCTCAAAATTCGTTTACGCAGGCTTTGTTACAGGGAGTTGCAGAACCTATCATTAACCATTTACAGTTATTCTTTGCTTGAAACATTTTAAAATATGGAACAGTTTGAGGGATTATCTACAATCGAACCTTCTAAACATATTTTCGATCTTGACCGAAGAACGCCTGACTAGCGGTGGCGAGCTCCGGTTGAACATTCTGATTAAAAGTTTTCATGACGCCAAGAAAAAATTTTGGGACGATGGTGCTTCTTACGTGTCATCAACATTCAGAATTATACGCGACACCGGGGTGTTGTGGGTGCTAAATTGAATGACCAACGAGCGGCGACGATTATTAATTATCTCGACAGTAAGAGATATTTTCTGAGAAAAAGTTTTTTTATGGAGTTAGACGATACTTGGATTATCCGTGACAAACATGACACTGTCCGTCTTCACATTGGAAATATTGTCACGTGAAATAAAAATTCCAAACCAGGAATGTTGACTAGTATTGGCAAACCGTATTATGAACGAGAGTACCCTATGACCGCATATATTTCTGCCATATATCCGCTGATTAATAAACATAGCGTTCATGATCTCAAAACAATGCAATTTTCATCACTGAATTGTGTAGCCGATCGAAATAGAGAACATTTCACAAACGCGACACGTGGAAACAGAGTAACGGATCTAAGACGTAAAACAGATAAATGAGTGGGCAGAAATAGTTAAAGATGTTGCTGAACTGGGAAAGAAACTAAAATTGCAATAATAGTAAAAACAATAACGGAGGTCCAATTGATATTATTGATTTTAATGCGAATGCGTGGACTTCGGCTATAAAATATACCCACGAAATTTAACTGTTAAGTTCTATAACGGTGATATAATTGATTTTATTAGAAATATCAGTAAAAGCGATCCTGTATCCGTGTGCCTGTTTCAAAGTTCTGATGATGGAAACTAGTATCAATTTGTACGACCTAATACAAATATATATGATACGGAATCTCTCCATGAAGAAATGAAAAATCTTGCGCTTAAATGTAACCATGGCGATGCTAAACAATTACTGAGTAGTTTTTTGACCGTTACATCAGTTGCTGATCATTTTTCACAGAAGAATAATTCATGGAAACCTACACCTTTGGAATTTCTTGAAGAAATACAACACTGTTGTGTGGAATACGGACACGGTGGATTGTGAAATACCAGATACGACTATAAGATATTATCTCGGTTGATATGGTTGCATGTTATCCTGGAAGTCTTTTTCGACTGGGAGAGTGTTCTGTATATTTTTAAAAGATTTGGACATCCAACACACGAGATGACCAGAGTTACGATAAACGGACCTTCACCAGATTTTGACTTGACTGGATTTGGTAGTATTGGGTCATTCTAATTTGCACCGAAGAAACCTTCATCCGAATGTTGATGTTTGGTTTGGTAAACATTTTAGCGAACGCGGATAGGTTCCAATAATTTTATTACGATATATGATTGATGATAAAATGCTAGTATTGTTAATAGTAAGTGAAGCAATTATATCATAAAGTCCGCAGAAACAAGTTTGAATACCACAACAAAATAAATATTATGATGATGAAAATCCTGATATAACTGGTTTTGAGAACAAAATCGCAAAAGATCTTGGCAGAAAAATAATTGGCAAATTTAGCCAAGAAGGATCATTTGATCATAATAGACATTGTACAAAATTAAGTATAGATGATGCTGAACTCGATTTTATAATTACTGATACAACGGAGAGAAACACATTTATCAGTCGAAGTAATGTTAATTAATCGGACGGAACTAAATTAGGTACAGGTGTGAGTTACACTGATGGTGATTCACCACAGTTTACTCATTAAAGATTTGCAATGCTCGCATACGTTTCGATAAATGTATTATCGATGATCAATTGATTTCATGATGCCATTGTTAGAGTCGCCACAGATTCAATTAATATCAATAAAAAAATAGTATTGCTAAAACAACTACTTATCGGCTCTGATACATCATGGGGCGAATGGATAATAAACCAAGAAAAGGAACTTAGTTACTATGAATCTGCCGACGTTGAAATTAAGAATATTTATTATAAAAATAATGAAATATCAAAATTGTCATCAGCACCATCGGTATATGATAATGTGACCAGATATAAGATTGTTTGTGTTAATAGACCGTGATAACTGCTGATCATAGAGAGCTTGATAAAGAATTAAGAGACCTTAAGAAAGTAATCAGACTACAACCTAATAGAATTCAGTGTGAAATAATGCGTGAAATAATTTCAGAAACTCCTATTAAGAATTTAGGGAATTTATGTAGAACAGATGATTTGATAGTTGCAAGTAAAAATATAGTTCTTGATAAACATCAACAACAATAATTTCTGTTGCATAAAGTAAAGAAGTAAAGTTTTCAAATCTACATGTACAACTGTGTTATTGCCCAGCAGATACTCGACGGCAAAATATCGAAGTTGAAATTCAAGGTTGAGGTAGTAAAGAAAATGTTGTGTTAAATGATACAGATTTAGTTCCTGTCAGTGTCGCTGACAGCGCGTTAACGATGGACAAAACTCCATGGACGCTAGGACATGCTATAAGGATTCATTTTTCACAAGGAATAGCTATTTCGGATACTAATATTTGGATTGTTGATGATCGTATTGACTGGTCAAACTTAGTTTATCTTGAAGAATATCTCAGCTGCAGAGGGTTATCATAGACTCACTCCACACAAAATAATAATCAAACTCTGGAAATCAGCGATGATGTAGTAAGAAACCAATTAGCTAGTAATAAGCAGTCTGATAAAAAATAAGCGCGACTTTTGATCTCGATGCTGAATTCATCATGATATTAAAACAAAGACAGAATAATCACAGTAATAATCCAAGACAGTTTACAGTACAAAAAATTAACAGTAGTCTTGGTCAGACACGCGAAAATGTGATGCCGAACTGTCTTCACTGTAATCACAAAAGTGATCGCGGTTGTAATTGAATATCATCACGAATTACTTGTAATTGTTCACGCACAAAACACGTTGTAGAGCAGTTGAATCTAATCTGTAGATTGCAGATCTACCCGTTGATCTTATCACGCTGAAAAGTTGATGTGTAGTCACACTCCAAATAGGGTCATTTGCTCTTTTTATAGCACCTTCAAGTTCACAAGGTTGATATAAATATCTGACAGTCACATTACCTGGTACCGGTTGTTTTGAGAAAGAGTCGTATTGTATATGTTTTTGTGATTGCATTGTTGGGTTTTATAGAAGTTGCACGGGTAATTTTATTATTTAACACAGCTATTACACTTGGTAGTCTTGCAACCAATTCACGAGATCTCATATATTTCTGACTTATTTCCTTCTTATACTGATATCCCAATAACCGCTCAACAAGTGTTTGATTAAATCGTAAAACGATTGTCTGATCACAATGAATTGCGGTGTGCCCTCGTCCGATTTTGACGTTATGTTTTTTCACCAGATATGATACTGCACCAAGACGTTCCTTGCCAGGATCAACCTGTAGCAACTGTTGCAATCGTATACCTCCTTGTGGTCCGGATCTTCGTTGATAAATTCGTTCAAACGCAGAGGCAATTTCAGTTGCTGCTTTTGTTGATAATGGTTCTGCTTCTTTATATCTACTTGCAACGTCAAGGACAGTCAACGCGTATTTATGTGTGAGTGGTTGACGTCTACCAATTTTAATAGTATCGTGTGGTAAAAACAAAATATATGCTTGATGACTTCATTGGGAGTGTTCACATCAAAATGTGCGTATTGAATTTGTTTAGGTGGTGGTAGTTAAATTTGCATATTGCCTGTCGTGCAAACAATTTTGCAGCAACACAACGTGTGACATTTTCTGCATCAGCAAGTGTACTAATCGCTGATCTAACCCTCCAATATCCTTTTGGGCTATAATAAATCGATTCCATAATAATAATAATAATCGGTTGAATTACCGGCTCCTAGCACTAGTTTACCTTTCATCGCAGATTTTGCTAAGAAGCTAGGAGGTTTTCTCTGATATTTTTTAATGGAATTTAACGAGTGAATCCATGTAACATCTGCAATATATCGATCCTTATTTTTATATGCTACATCATACGCTTGATCAATCGCATTTAATGTATACTCCCCGGGTCTTGGTTGATCTCGCTCGTCAAGTCGAATATCAAGTCGGGTTCAAGGACCACAATAATTATATCCAGGAAGATGTTTTTCTCCTGGGTATTTAGCCCATGGAGCTACTTGTAATTTTCCAAATGAAGCAGCGATATTACCACCAGACAGTTTATGTGCAGAGATACATATATATTTGCTTCTAGTACATTTTACACACTCACATGTAAGTGTATGCTTTTTATTTTTTATTATTGTTGTTAATCCACTGGTGGGGGTGGATGCTCTGCATTGAACACAATATGAATCCATATTTATTTATTATATTTCTACAACATGTTATATCATTGATTTCTCAGCGACATCATCCAGAAGTACAAAATTATATCAGAAAAAGTATTATAGGTCCATTTGGTTCTGGTAAGACACAATTATTATTTAATATGATAATGAGATGGCTCAGATGGGATACCTTATATATAGTAGCACCATCTGTAGGTGATCAGCGATGATACGATGTACTTAGAGATTTTAATGAAAATGCAAAATTGTTGGATGAGGATAGTAATGATATTATTGATTTTATCACCGATATTGATGAAGCCCCATCTGCAGATGTCCTCGGTGAATTTATTAATAATCTCGTAGTATACGAAGATTTAATGCTCGATAAACAATCAAATCCAGCTCAAATATTTTCTCAATTCAGACACAAAAACACAGACGTGATTTATGTTACTCAGCGATGTACATAAATGCATAAAGTGATCAGAGATAACTGTAATATTTTAGTTGTGTTTTAATGGAGTCGAAACACATACTCGGCGAAATATTTATCAGACTTGGTATTCAGGGGATATGAATATGATTAAATTCAAAAAAGTCTTTTCACGTGAGCAAGCTATCCAACACGGATTTATCAAATAAATTTACTTGACCCTCTCTCGCGATATCGTGTAGGCTTTGATAAAATTGTTGGTTCAGAAACAGTAGCAGGGAGGGTGCGACCAAAAATGAGTGCCCGAATGGTTAAGCAAACACACATACATATACAAATTTGAAAACACGAGCGGCAAGCGATAAAGTAACAAAATGAGCTAACCCAATTAGAGAAAATCTCGGTCAGTTAGAGGCTTCGGCTTGACGTTATTGACCATGTATTTTAATTTTTCTTATGTAGCTTTATTTTCAAAAACGACTTGCTCCAAAATTGGTCTATTCACCCTCCCTGTTGCTACTTACGAGATAATACTGTTCACAAATAGGTAAAAACTGAATTGTGCTGTTCACGTAACAACGACCACCCCACCGCCCTATTAATTCTCGAAAGGACTGTTATCCAGCTCGCATCTGCGACCATTTCAAGACTTTTTGATAGACGAGGAGTTTTAACATCCTACAAATGGCAGTAAAGAGTTTTCCTCACTTCGAATTGTCAGGACTTGAATAAAGATATCCACAAATAACCCTTTGACTGTTTCTGACAGATAGCTATCTTGACAACCGAAGTGTGATAAAGTGTCTAATTCAGTAAGCTGCGAATTTAAATCAAGCATTGGTATTCATTCACGCTAGACCGTCTTATTACCATTCTAGTACATCCGGCGTTGTGCAAAACCACAACATCATGCCGGTTAGCGATACCTTTTGATGAATGATGCCAATCAACTGTATTACGCCTCGGTCGATCTGAGCATGCACCGTAGTCTCGTCTTCCATTTTTATGGTACTCGTTCTGTTGTTACCATGCGACCAAAACCATCTTAGTTATTGTATATGTATCGCTCTATCCTTCGATAGAAAACGTCTCCTTGTGAACAATTGCTACATGTTTCGGACAGTTATTCGAAGTATGTTCCCCTTCTTTACACGTAACACGTTGCTTACTGGCCAGCTATAGCTACTTCCTTTCCCTAGTACTGAGCTATTACTCCAGTGTCTAGCGGTGACTTTCTCTATTTGGGGTCCCCTCAGAGCGCTCAGAAATAAAATTCTTGGGCAGAGACATTCACTGGGATTTAAAATGAATTCAAAAGTGGAATTATATTAATTTGTTTCACCAAAAGACTGTTGGTACAACAAGCTACAGACCGCCACAGGCACATTCACACCTTCCATCAGCGATTGACTTAATTTGGATATTCACTAAAGTTTTTCAGAACTTTTATTATAAAGAATTGTGTCTGTAATTCTATGATTGTTTGGGGATTTAATTCGCAATGCCTAAAAAACCACTTTTAATTTTCTCGAAAGAAATTATTTGATGAATTTTACAAAGCTTGCTGCTTTTTGATATTTTCTGTTTCTTATTTTAAGAGCATAGACTCGTAACGAATCGGCACATTCAAGACTATTGATACATTAGAACATTCAATATAAGAATTCGTTATGGAGATTCCATTTTTTTTAACATTATGATTAGACTTAACTTTATTCACAATGCCTCCTTTTTCTCTTAACTTTTTACTTTGTAACTTAGAGAAAATAATTTTTTAAATAATTTTAAAGAGTGGTTGGTTTCGCTATTTTCTGTTACTTAGTGAAAGACGAAAAAATGGATGCGGTATCGGTGTCTTGATTTGTTCTATTGGCAAAGACAAAACTCTATCACACTTAGACGGTCAGAAAAGACAAAACTCCATCACACTTAGACGGTCAGAAAATAGCGAGTTGGATAGACAATTTCGGGTGTTGAATAACAATCATGCGGTATTTGAAGTGGCTGACTGAGTGATGGTCACTCAATCCTTTTCGTTGGTTAGCACCTTTGGGTGACGGTCACTGAAAAAGGCGTGAAATATATGTTGATTTTGTATGCTTATCTTTCATAATGTGCAAACTTTTAGACTTTTGTTTGATAATTTCTAATTATAGGACAATGTTCAGTCTTCGTTGAATCCTGTCTAGCATGTTTTCTTTCTAGTTATTTAATCAAGGAGCACATCTGGAAATGTTATACCATAAAGCATTTTTGACTATCTGTAATTATTACTTTTACAATTTTGCATTTTTTGAAAAGTTCCTTTTAATCTCCTCTAAATTCCGTATTAGTGTTACTTTTAACCTCGACCATATTTAGAACTTTGTCCAGGATTTTTTTCTGTCCCCGCTAACGTTCGTATAAGTTGTGGAATTTTAGTACTAAATAACATTCTGGCGATCTAATTTTCTTGTGTCTTTTTTCACTCTCCGCTAATATGCGGCACACTTTTGGAATACTATTACCTCTTTTCGTCTTAGTAGTATTTTTTTTTTATTTTTTCTAAATTATTTCACTCGTCGCTTATGTCCTTTATAATTTCAGAAAAGAAACAAATCCGGACCTTTTTCAGTCCATTTCAGATTCGAAATATTAGAATTACATTTAATAACGTCCAATTTAGTGCTATTGAGATGGTGCCGTTGAGGATAGCTAATCATAACATCAGTATATTATATGCACATTTACTGACACCGACAAAATGATAAATTATATAGGTAATACTTTATATATAAATCTCAAACATGTACATATAGCCACTAGGCAGTATGTCTTTACACACAGTGTTGTTGATAGTATAATCCGGGGTGCTGGATGTTGGCAAAACAGCGTTTGGAATATAACGCGTGTGTGTGTTATCGATAGGAAGAGTGTCACTGAAAACGGAGTTTGGATAATAGAAAAGAGTGAAAAGCAACACGCTTTGTCAAATTCAACAAATAGAATAGAAAGCAAAGTAAAAAATGTAAAACGAAGTTACGATGTTACGAAATAAATCCGAAATAATCCATGAATTTCGATCACGATTTCTAATGACTAAAGTGGTAATACAAAATAAATAATCCAACTCTGGAAGCATTGATGTGCCTTTAGTGGCCTGTGTCGTAGTGATGTGCCAACAGGCTTCTGTTGAATCACAATAATACAGTCCAAGAATGTGTCCTTAATTGAGTTTTATAATGAATACAACTCTTATTTCCAAGAATGTTCCTTTTTATCACTTTGTATTTCCAGAGAAAAATCACTTGAATTAAACAAATTAAATAACAAAAATTCCAGCCCAAATAAGATAGTGGACACAACAATTATATGACTAAGATATTAATTACGAATAAATATTTTTTCTAGTAGAAAGATTATGTAGTTATCAATCTGACCTAAGTTCTCAATGAGAATTTTCTGATACAAAAATTATGTAATGGAAGGTCCCTGATTCTTACAAGATATAATCTTAGTTGTAATTGGAAGACTATGACAAATTATAACATAACATGTACTAAACAACAGGCTGATGCGGCATTTCTTGCGGAATTTGCAAAGTTCAAGACTCAGCTTGAGATAAGCATGGTGTATACGAAACCAAAATCAATTATTCAGGTCAGGTAGAAAATGAAATTGAATTTGGACAAGGTCAAGAATACAATTATGCATAGCATATAATGAAAATGAAATAATAAGAAGCCTAACAAACAAACAGTGCAAATTAAATATCAATGGCAGTATAAGGTGGTGTGTTGGATAGCATAAGACTGGCTATTTGTGTGTTGGACAATAGATGTGGGGTACTGGTCATTATACACGGAGTGTTCATGGTACAATAAGGTTGTTGGCTAGTGTATGAATGGGTGTTTGTCACTACACACGAAGTATTGATATGGGTTTTGGATAGTAGGTAAAGGAATGTTGGTCACTACACCCATCATGTTTGAAACTATAGGTAAGATATAGATCACTGCAGACTCCATATAGAAATAATGTTGGCATATAGTAACCCCAAAGATGTTAACATTGCATTTTTCATAGGGTGCTTTTAGAGCTTCTAAATATTAGGCGCTATACAAAGTCCTCATTATTATTATTATTATTATTATTATTATTATTATTATTATTATTATTATTATTATTTATTATTATTATTATTATACAACTAAACTTTTCTTGTGTATGAGAATATGTATATTTCATCCATATTGTTTTATATGCTACCCTCTCTTGTATGAAAGTATGTTTGTATCTTTGCAAAGATAATTCATTATACAAACTTCGATCCGTTTAGGATTATAGTTATGTGTGTTTGAATTCTTTCTTTAAAGAAAACCATTACTATTCCCGTAGAGGTTATAAATAGTACATCATGCAAACGGACTGGCAGACTCGCCAACTTCTCAATACATTTCCCCGTAGAAGGCTATAATGCATCCCACCCCACTAGATGTCAAGCCTATTATTAACATATGATTTCCGGTGGAGAGCTATAACTAATTCAATGAATGTTGGTCAACCACATCTAGCAATGCTACCATTTAACCTGAATGTTAAATATATGGACATTTATTGTGTTTGCGCTTTTGTATGTGTGCTCGTGTGCGTGGGTGTCCTAGTGTGTGTTTTAATGTGGATGTGTGTTAGTGTATGTGTGTGTGTGAAAAATATATGCAAAACTATGCATTTTCAGAGAAACAAGAATTGACATAAATATTTAATGTTGGCAACACCGATATCTAACTCAAATGATCCTGTTTTGGAAACCATATGAAAATGAGAGTCTGCGCTATCCAGACATGTACATTTTTCTATCCTGACTTAACCTGAAAGTAAACAAATAAATAAAGGGAAAGGTAAAAATCATGAATATATCATTTAAGACAATTCGTTGAATGAAACTTCGATAAGCCAAGTAGCTTTTTTAATTTAAGTTTTAGTTTGCGAACGAAATAATTGTTTCAAAATCATTTTATAATAAAATATATTTTCAACTGATTCTTTCAAAAATGTAAACAGTTGTTCCTAATTTTACTATATTAGTTGGCTTTTGTTTCTAAATATACTATAAACAGACGCAGATTTGTAATTTACTAATTTAGAATTTATTTTACCAAGAAACTCTTAGATATCGCATATTTTTCAAAAATGTACATACCAACAATCGGCGGTGGCGAGTTTGCTCCCCACAGGCCACTTTGTTCGGTGGTGTGTTGGACATGGAGACTGCTTCCAATACTTGTATGCCCATCCAAAACTGAATGAGAATCATATAGAACAACTAAGCAGCTTAAATGATTCATATCAGTTTCTATAATCAATATCAAATGTTGAGGATTGTTTTAGTCGTTCACTTGATCCATACTCTGTCAATAATGCAGACTCCTCTACCAATGTAACCGTCATGGTGATAGTTTGTACTGATTGAAACTTAAGGATTTATATCTGTGTGAGAGCGAGAAAATTGGATTTTGAACGTAGCTTTAACAATTGTTCAGTCATACCACTACAATGTCTATTGCGTTGCCGTTTATAGTGATATCTAGCACTAGGGCATCATGCCACAGACATGAAACCTCATGTCCCACCCAGTTCCTTTCTCCTGACACCAGTCCGACCAGTACTAACACTAATCTCTTAATGCTGAGCGCCAAATGAGTCAGCTGTTAGTACCATTTTTTTACGTATTTGGTATGACTCGTCCGGGAAAAGAACCCAAGACCACCCGCAAATGTATCGATCTGCATTAGCTCACAGGTCGTTAGATTAATAATTAGCTTTAAAAATAAATGTATTTCCTGCGGCAACTCACAGACAGAAATTGGTTAATACGACACACCTATTGGTAAATATGACACATCTATAGGTTAATACGAAATTTATCAACGATGATTTCTCGATTATAACCTCTAAAATTGAACAATACTCGTCAAAGAACAACCAGATTTTGTCGTGTTTATTATTAATATTTGGTTACAAATACTCGCGAATTTGAAAACGTACAAGACAAATGCAATATAACAATCATTAACTTCCGTTTTGGCTAATATGTGCAATATAATTCTTTTTCTTTTTTTTTTTTTCGTCAGAACGAAAAATGTTTTCCTCTATACATGGGTTTCAAACTCACCATTCATTTTAAAGACATTATAAGTTTATCCGAACAAATCAAAACCAAATATATTTACCAACCTTATTCATATTTTCTCCGTACACATGGCACGACTCAGGAATAGGTCCTGTCCTAATTGCCGGTAGCTTCGATACTTTAGACATACTGGTATCAATATTTAATTTGCATTGTTTGTCACTTAGCATTTTTTAGTTTTTTCTCATTATATGCTATTGTAATGTAGCATTGTATGTTGGACGTAACCTTTTCCAGAATCAAGTTTGTTTTCTACTTAAACTGAATTATTTACTTTTTTCTGTAAACAACTAAAACATAACGAAAAATTCTCTACGTGTATGGGTTTAATATCAGAATTAGTATTAACAGAAGGAAATCTGTTCATTTGGATCTTGATCTAGGTTATTGGAATATCCCTACAGTTTATTCAGTGTACCCAACATAGTCTATGTTATTTATCATACTTTTATTAACATATTTTCTAATTATAACTAACATTTTACTTTGTAAAATTTAAGACGTTTCCTAGTGATTATTTTCCATTAGATAACAGTTTTGTTTAGAAGGTGCTAATTGCATCCTCACGTCAAGTAGATGACTGTATAATACTGTAAGTGGAAAAATTATTCATTCGCGATTTAAGAGCAAGCAGAGTCAATTTTGCATTATTGTTGTGCCCAGAACTTCATTTGGGCTGGAACTTATCTTTTCAAATTATTTAATTGAGTCATTTGTTTCCCTAGAAATACAGCGCATTCATAAAATATGATTCTTGGAGAGAGATATTCACTGGGATTTATAGTGAATTCAAACCTGGAATTATATTACTTTGTTTGAACAAAATACTGTTGCAAAAAGTATACTATACTGACCGCCAAAGGTATATCAACAGCTTAAGCGTTGTATTTAATTTGGAGTGCGAGCGCAAAGCACATACTGAAAATATCCATAAAATTAAAACCTTTCACGATGCTCCAGTAACCTGTTTCGCCCACTCTACACTTAATACATCAAAAGGCGTCATTCGTTGCCGTGACTTAGCTGGAGTCAGCGACAAAGAAATCGTCGAGCGAGGGGATGAAAAATGAAACTGTCAATGCAATCCGCAGAATTCGTATCAAACGAAACAACAATCTGCAGGACACCAACACCATTATACTCACCTTCAACAAGCCAACAGTACAAGCTAGAATATCCCTCCCCGGCCCGTCTTTCTCAATTATAGTGAAAAGCAACCGAAAAGCAACGAAAGATGCATCAACCCAAACAAACCCACCTGAATCCCCTTCCGGCTGGAACATTCCGCATTACAAACCCCCCAAAAACTCAATATCTACTCTACCAATATTCAAGAACAGTCCACCAACAAGATCACCAAACAGTAGAAAAAGGCTGAAACAAATGGGCAGCAAAAGGTATTTGATGACCCCATAAAGTTGCACAATAGGTTTGGAGACTTTGAGGATATGGATGCAGAAAAAACTCCTCCATGTTCTCAAGGTGGCTACAGACCTAACAACAAAAAATACAACCCTGTACCTCCTCCAGATAAATAACCAAACAGATTGTCTCCGCAAAAGGTCTCAGCTAACTCCAGAATCTTCAATATAAACTTGTAATGAAGAACACCATCATACAATGGAACTGTAGAGGACTTAAACCCAACTACCATGATATTCTTCTGATTTTAAACGAACATGATCTTGCAGTAATATGCCTTCAGGAAACGTTTTTGAAAGATACGGAAAAAATCACACTTAAAAAGTACTCCCTGTTTAATACCTACTCTCAAAATGTTGACAGGGCCTCAGGAGGAGTCTCTGTTATTGTGAACAACAGAGCCCCTCATAGTGTCATCCATTTAAACACAAATTTACAAGCCATTGCTGTAAACGTCACTCCACATCGAGTGATTACATTTTGTTATATTAACATACCACCAAACACCAACCTAGTACCAAACATTTTACGGGGATCAAATCACATAAGTGACAGAGGCCACTAAAATAGAGGCCTTCATTTCTAGACACGAGTTGCGTCTATATAACACCAAATCACCGACATATGTACACCCAGGAACGGGTACATACACATGTATCGATTTGACAATATGTTCTTCTTTGCTGCTTTTGGGCTATGAATGGAAGGTCGTTGATGATCTTCACAGCAGTGATCACTTTCCAATATTCCTTGAAAATATTAACTCTACAATTGATGACGTAATTCCACAATGGAATATGAAGAAGGCCGACTGGGCTAAGTTTGAAACTCTGTAAAACTAGGCTGAATGAGGATACAGTTTTCAATGTTAATGACCCTATTCAACATTTTACATATATTTTAACCGAGATTGCAGAAGAATATATCACCAAGTCCTCACCAAATTGTAAAAGAACCCCAAAACCTTGCTTTACAAAGAAATGTAAGGAAGCCATTAGACAACGCCGAGAAGCATTGAAAAAATGTAACCATCGTCCGACGCCCCAAAACTTGAAGTAAATATCGTATTCTCCGGGGCAAAGCTCGCCACACAATCAAAAGAAAGTAAACGAGCATCATGGAAGGATTGTTTCTACTTTATATTGTCGTTCCTCCGTTAAGAAAGTTTATCACACGATCCGCAAAATAAAAGGAAAGAGAAAACACAATTCTCTCTGACATCTGAAACTGAACAATAACAATGTTAGTTCAAAACGTGACATAGTAAATGTTCTTGCTGCCACATTCTCCAAAATTCCTCATCATCTAATTATTCAGAAGCCTTCCAAAAATTGAAAACTCAGAAAGAAAAATCACGTTTAAAATTCACATCCAACAACTCGGAAAGTTATAACCAACTGTTCTCACTATTAGAGCTTATGGAGGCTTTTGACAAGGCCCATAATACGTCCGCTGGGCCTGACGAAATACATTACCAGTTTTTAAAACATCTTACAGGACCATTATTAACATCTCTTTTGAAACTCTTCAATGATTTATAGATTATTGGTAATCTACCCTTACTAAAGAACCAACTGATTTTAAAATACCGTATACTGATTTTAAACCTAGTGTCAAAACGTCCTTTCGTCAGAAGTGGCACGTATCATTGAATGATGCAGTGAATAACAAACTTCATGCAATCAAGCCAATTCTAGGAGAATGGACTCCTTCCTACACAATCATGCGTAGGGAGGAGGTAGTCATTGCAAGAATCCGAATTGGTCATACTTACATCACCCACTCCCACATGCTAAAAGGTGAAGACCCACCAGAGTCCATTTTTTGCAATGAACCATTCACTGTTAAGCACTTTATGATAGAGTGTTTTGACCTGCAACCTACGCGCGATCAGTATTACAATGTGCATGACATGAAGGAACTTTCTGATACAATAAACGTAAGTAAATATTTATTCTAAACTTTAACGTTGGGAAGTTTTAAGTAATGTATAAACCGTCCTTTCCATTCAACACCTTTTCATCTGTTATCATTAAGATACACCGTTTACATTCCCCGTTGATCGGGAAGCTTTATTTATTTCCTTTTCCATCTTGTCCTGTTACATTCAACTCTTTGGTTGTATATCGCTGGTCGATACGAAACCTTTTATCACTTTTAAATAACCCTACATATGAACCTTTGTTTGGCGCTAAATAGCCAAATCGTGCTGATGTGCCGTAAAAATATAAACAATCAATCAATCAATCCATAGAAATACAGAGCATTCATTAAATATAATTCTTCACTGGGATTTATAGTGAATTCAAACCTGGAATTATATTACTTTGTTTGAACAAAATAATGTTGCTAAAAGAATACGATACTGACTGCCAAAGGTATATTAACAGCTTCAGCGTTGTATTTAATTTGGATTTCTACTAAAGTTTATTCATAAATATGAAAAATGGGGACTTGTGTCTGTTATTATATGATTATTTTGGGATGAAATTCGCAATCCCGTAAGGTCTATTTTTAATATCATTTTCACTTTGTCTCTATGGAAATAATTGTTTTTCGGAATTTTACAAACCTTGCTGCTTTTCATTCTATCCTGATACTTATTTTAAGAGCTTCCACTCGAAACAGAAAAGTAGGGGATCGTCCCGAAAACGAATATCCCTACAATATTTCATGAAACATTTTTTTAAAATTAAAAACCATATTGTTTTAGAATTTCCTGTGTCCCAGATATTATTTCGCATTTTATAATTTGTTGGTGAAACCAACAAGCTTTTACGGTCTCTATAAACTGAAGATCTTACTTTAAATCCTGCCCAGAAACATTTACATTGCCAATTAATGTGATCTTTCTGAGGCAAAGGCTTCTTTAACAAAGCGAGAAATAAAAACTTTTTTGGTCCAGTATTTGGTCGAAAAGTATATTTTGGATAAAAATACTTTGGATTTGATAGGTAATTCCATATTTGTCTCTAAGTTGCAAATTATCAAATTGAAATTAAAATACAAGAATGAAATAGAGTTAAGAAAGCGTGAGCTTCACTAAAGACAAACGCAATTAGATAACCAGGACAGGGAGAGGTAATTGCAGTTGCTGAAAGAGGAGAGAGAAACAAAAGCAGTTACAGAAAGAAGAAAAATAAATATAATTAGACAAACGAAGAGAGAAAAAATACAAAGACAAAGAGAAATGGAAGAAAGGGAATTCTAATTAAGGTTAAAAGAATCTGAGCAGACAAGTATAATGCACTCCGCCACTTTACACACAAATTCAGGTTTGATTGTATCATAAATATCAAGTTAGTACCCCCGTTTCAGAAGTCAATATTTTCAGGAGCTTCTCAGAATATTTTATTACTAGGTACTTTGCCATTTTCTGATAGGTCTTCTTCCAATGAAAGTTTTCTTATTTGGAGAGTATAGTGCGGCTTTGTTAATGTTACTCTTCAATGTGTACATCTGTCATTAGAAAGTCTCCGAACCAGTGACAGTAGGAATACTATGCCTTTACCCATCCAGGGTATTCATTTTTACTAAGCAATGATCTAGATGGAGATACGGTTGTGGTTCATCACTTTGTAACTTACAAATCTTTTTTGAATCAGAAAGTCAACCCTGTTAAAATAGGAAACCCCTGATTTATACCCAACTTGTGCAGTTAGTAAAGCTATGACAAGAAAGCCCTTGAAAATGATATTGCTCAGACAATCATTTCTTTAGTTCACATCTGTGTTGGTCAGGCGTTTCACGGGGTCACTTTTGCTCTTCCTTTGGATCAATCAGAAGGTATTGATCACAGTGTTCCTTTTTTAAGTACTATTTATCTTTATTCCATTCAGAGTGTCAAAACACAATTACTTGTCTAAAGAAAATACGATCCTGAGATCTTCTGTTTGCTGCAGAGGGCAGTAATGAACCTGTATCAACACAAGTACCTGTTGGCTATTATCTTAAAATTGGGTCCTTGTCAGAAAATGGAGACCATCTTAAGTACCTGCTGGTGACAGGTGGTCGGTGAACTATCAAACTGCGTTCCAAAATCATAGAGACAGAGAATTCTTAGTAGTGTAGATCTTCTCATACTTGTCAAATGGTTAGAAAATCCAATCAGATGATACCTAAGTCTCATCTATAACCTATTTCTGCATTTGACGAAGCAGTTAGCAGAATAATGATAGACTTTAACGCTCCATTACCTACGACCTGGTCAAGCATCCAATACTTGTTGACCATAATGTGCGAATCCAACAAGGTAAATTTCAAGAACATTAACACTAAAACAATAGTAATGGTTTTTATAAAGTTTTATTTTGCACCATTTGGACTGCCCAAATCTGTTCAATCTGATCAAGGGTACGATTTTGTGTCTCGAATTTTCCAGCAGGTTAGGCATGAAAATGACATCCAGCGATTTAAATCAAAATGTGAAAATAACGAACAACAGAATCACAATGGAACATTTCATACCGTTGATTGGGTTCTGTCTCTTTTGCGTATTCATTACAAAATTCTTCACCTTAGGTATTATGATTTTTACGAAGTCAGGAAGCAAATGAGTGAGTTAAATAACAATAATAGTAGTCCTGGGATGTAAATACATTAACGTAATAACGGTATGTTGATATAGATAGCCCATTTAATCATGCGATCAAGCAAGTTGTATCTGTCCCACACTTAATGGATTTAAACAATAAAATGCAGTTGGACTGTAACGCGTTCGGAGTAACCAATCTTGGCTTTCAGAAATTATGAACAATATGGACCAGAAACGTTAACATCTGCAGCAACAACAAAACAAAAAAACTAAAACAGCTGTTACTTGAATATAATCACATGTTTCCAGATGTTTCTAAATGAAAAAATACATTCTACCATGACGCTGAAATCCTAGATTCGCAACCTGTGAAACAACATCCGCAGAGGATGAACCCTCTCAAACAGGAATGTTCGTAAAAAGAATGTCAGTATTTGCTGGAGAATCATTTAATTGAAACGAGTAAACGTGACCGGAGTTCACTATATATACATCTATATATACATGTACCGAAACCAGACAATACTTTCCACATGTGTGAGGACTATGGAAAGGTGAAAGGATCCCTCTGATAAATTCTATTGACAGACAGGATAAAGGTATTTTCGGCATTCGTAACTTCTGATGAATATTATCAATAAAAGGTACTGGGATGAAAGGTTATTCTTGTACATTTCAATGTTTAATGAACTTGGTTACATCTGGTCTATAGAATTGTGATGCTTACATCGATGATGTCATGATCTACACGGACATCGATGACGATCAATAAAAACAATTCGGTAATTTTTTGATAGGCTCACAGATGCAAATTTGACAATTAATTTATACCAAAGTGAGTTTTGTCGTAATTGTATTACATTTTTATGACATATTCCTGGGCATTGGGCACGTTATACCTATAGATACTAATGCCAAGGCTATCTCTGAATTCACTGTGCCTATCAGCAAAAAGCAACTGATGCGATTTTTGGGTATGTATGGATACTATACGAAAGTTTGTTGCAAGTTTTCCATAATTACTGAACCCTTGACAAATGTATTTAGTTTCATAGCTCCGAAAAATGTCAGTAGACTTTTGCTAAGTTAAAGGCCATATTAAAGAGTGCACCAGTTCATTCAGCTGCAAAACTTAGTCAATCATTTAAACTGTCTGTTGATACAAGTGATGTTCGGGTTCGTGCAGAATTGATTCAAGAAGAAAGGAATGGTGTGGATCATCCAGTGTGTTATTTTTCAAAGAATTTAAATAAGCACCAGATAAATGACTCCACATTCGAGAAGGAATGTTTGGTTTTGATGTTGGCATTTCAACACTTTGAAATCCATATTAGTTCAGCTTCTTCTCCGAGTATTGATTTCAGTGATCACAACCCCCTTACTTTTATTGGCAAGATGAAAACAAAATCAAGGATTATACGGGTCAAACTTACTATTGCAGGAATACATTATTGACATCGAGCACATTAAGGAAAAGAAAATTTAATAGCAGGTGCACTTTCACAGGTCTTGTAATGTTATACTGCTTCAGGTATAATTTGTGTCGTTCAGAATATTTCATCTTATCTTTGATCACATGTATATTTGAATAATAGTAAACAGAATGCTTTATTTGTATAGATTTTTCTTTCTCGCTATGAGGGGAAGTGTTATATATATTTTATTTGCATTGTTTGTTAGTTGTTGTTTTTTTAAATTTGGAGTTCCACTTAAGTTTATTCAGAACCTTAAACATTAAGATTTGTGCCTGTAATTCTAGGATTATTTTCGGACTTAATTCGAAATACCGTAAATTGTTTTGTTTTACATTTTTACTTTAACTTTCAGGAAAAAAGTATTTGTTGAAATTTACAAAGCTTGTTGCTTTTTACTCCCTTATGTTACTTACTTTAAGAGCATAGACTCGTAACAATAGAGATATACAGGCTGTGCGCGAAATAGTGCTAAAATATATTTGAAATCAATTTTATATTTGGAAATGACCAATATTGACAATTCTTTACCTACAAACGTATGGACCGAACTGTACACTGGGTATATCCTTACACATTAGGGCCAGAATTTAAGAACTATTCAGATTCCCACGATATAACGATATGCATGCAAGCATTTCCTGGAAATCAAATGACCAATTTATTCTTCGAGTTCAGAATACTTAAAAAATTATTTTAATATTTATTTGTCATAACAGACAAATGTATATCTTACAATAGCTCACGGATACGTTTTAACTCCTCGAGTACTTAGCTCGAAATAACTAAACCAGATCTTTTAGTTGACAAGCCGTATCTATATATTTGAAAACGTTTAACACGGGTTCTGGATTAAAGTTTTACAATAATCGAATTAATATTACTGCCATATGCACTAACGTGTCACCTTCGTATGCCAATATTTTCATGACAAGACTAACTTCATGCTAACTTTACACATTGAATCCGCAAACCTACAACAGATCTCACGCAAGCACTGGTACCATATTGAATCGTCTGAACGTCTCATAGGTATATTTCAGGAAGTTCCTATGGTTGCGTACCGTAGACTTAAAGATATGAAGGACCATCCGGTATGTGCCAAACTATATTCAAACAAGACCAAAGATTCAGGCACGATTCATTGCAAAATGTATGTCCTGATATGCAAGAGCTGTGCAATTCAATAAAAGCTACATTCGCAACAAAATCAAAGCGAACGTCGAAAACCACAACAACTTGGATGGAAATACAATCGAGTGGCTTGTGATTTTACTGATTCAATCAAATCTAGGGGAACCGACGTAAGTAACGATACTGGACACTATTAATGAAAACTCAAGGGGAAATAGGCATAAATAAAAATTCTATAACCTTCCCGTCACATCCTTGACAAAATTAAAGCCAGTCATTATTTTTTGCAACTGACGCAAAATGTGCGCAAATAACAACCCAATAAATCCGACATTTTATTATGGCATTGTCTTTAGTAGTAGTAGTAGTAGAAGTACTAGTAGTAGTATACGCCTGTAAAACAACATCCTTATAGGATGGATCCTCTCTGATATTTAAAGAAAGAAATTTAGTATTTCATGGAGAATGACTTCATCAAACCAAGTAAAATTTGAGTTCGCTTTGTATTCTAGTGCCCATAAGACTTTTCTCATCACAAAAAAGTAAACAGTGTCATCAATAAAGATCTGTTTTAAATTCATAGGATCGATGACTCCAATGACATGATTGAAAAAGCCAAATAATAAGTCATCAAGTTTGACTTTTTGAAGGGATTCTGGCAATTCCCACTTAAGATGGGAGCCACGAAAAAGTTAACATTTGTGATACCAAATGTAATTTACCAATTCATGTCATGCCATTTGGAATGAAGGGTTCCCCAAGTTCTTACCGAAGTTTGATGAATATGGTAATATCCGATATAACTAATAGTAACGCTCACAACGATCACGTCATCATGTACAACGACCCCTGGAAGGACCACATGAAAACAATCCTTTTTAGGGCATGGGGTGGGACATGGTCAATAAAAACCTATAAAAGTTAAAGATAAGGTTAAGACTGTTTCTTAGTTCCTGTGCCACTCAGTAAGAGCAACTGCTGCGGATTTTCCAAGGTGCTTTTTTCAAAGAAATTGAATAAGCACCAGAGGATGTATTCCAGTATAGAGAAAGAGTGTTTGGTTTTGATGATGACTTCGGAACAGTTTCAGGTATAAGTTGGTGGCCTTCTCTATTTTCGTCAGTGATCACAACACCCTCAGTTTCAGTAATAAAATGAAGTACAAGACTCAGAGATTGTTACGATGGAATTCGATGTTACAATCATGAAACATTGATATCTGGCACATCAAGGCAAAAGATAATTTGATTGCGGATGCACTTTCACGTACATAAAATTATAGTAATGCATTGGTTTGTATATATTATTGTACCATTCCTTTTTTGTACTACTTACCTGTTGCATCAATCTTTAGTTTCCTTAAGAAACAAGGTATTACGAATATCTGTAATATATATTAATTTAAATTATAGTTTCATTTAAGTCATTTGGGTTATGACCTTTGTAGCTTGATTCATTAATGCATTGGCTGACGTTTGCTATATTGACAATACATGTACGATAAGTCTAGAGGCTAATTCCTAAATAAAGGCCGATCCCTAAGGTCAATTCAAGTCAAATACGCCATAGTTTAGTTTGAGTGTAGGTCACGAAAACACCACGTGAAACTAGGAGTGCATTTGACATGTGGAGTTATCATGCACGCCTTAGTTCTTTATTGGATCAAAACTTTGTGAAGTTCAGAACATAATTGTTAAATTATTTTAAAATCTAATACTTTAAATGTTCGAAAATATATTTAGTGCTTCAGGTTTTGTGATTTGGTGCTCAACTGGAGACTATATTAGAGAATTAACTTACTATATTGTGACGGGTCAGTGATATATAGCTTTTGTAAGATTCGTGAGAGAAAATCGTTATTTATCATTGTTCGTCTACAAGCAGAATGTAAACTTTGAATCAAGCCAGTCGTAGAAAGAGAACAGTAATCTCATTCATGCTGAAGATGTGATTGAGATTGATAAAACATACCGGTGTCGCAGAGCTTTCCTCTCCAGCCTATGTCGCATTTGCAATGGTAGTGTGGGCCAGGCAAATCAATACACTGTCCATGTTGGCAAAGATTTGGGACACAGTCAGGCTTCTCTTAATATGTAATATACATTGTAAACAACGATACAAAACGAAAATGAAACAATATTTAAACGATATAACTATATATTCTCTATTTCAACAGTATGCTTACTTCTGTCTTCGTTTAGCTGTGTAAATTATTTTACCTTTTTTATATCTACAACAGTTTCAGAGTACAATTAATAAAATATGGAATTTTCTCCAATCAGAAAGGTGCAGCAAGAGCATTACAATTATTTTTCTAGAACCAGTAATTCTAGCGGTAATACGATGAAATTACCATCCTCATAGACGACTGAACGTATACCAAATGTACGAGTACTAACGGAGTGTAAAACAATATTACGGACGCTGGACAATGTGTAATGAGGTTAAAAATACAAATGAGATACATCTTGTCAATCAACAATGGCTCAACGTAAAATCTACTGTTTTAAATGGTAACTTGAGTTGCTTATGCTAACATGTATCAAACTGTATATATAAGTAGGTAATTATACCCATCTCGCAGAATTGTCCATAATAGTGATCACTTGCACACTGGCAACGAAACTTGCTTAGATCATCAGCACTTCTTACACACGCACCACTGACGCATGGTCTTCGAAGACATGGATCTGATTATTGTAGAAATTAGAAACAAGAATATTTCAAAAACAAACGCATGTATTATAAATGTAGAACACTGTTTCAGTTAGGAGCTCGTTTAAAGAAACCGATTAAGTGTCCGTTTCTTTGACACACTGCAAGAAAAATGAATAATTCGATGTGAAGTTTAGATACGTTGAGTGCTGGATGGTTCGGTATTATAGAGGGAAAGTTGACAGGCGATTCAAGATATTACCAATTACCATCAATCTACCATCACCACCTACCATCATGGAATCAAATTATAAATTATATTTGGAAAATAATATGTATGACTGAGATATATTATGATACTATAATCGATCCATATCAGTTGGTACCCTAAATGATGTTGGTCCATTCTATTCTATACCCTAAATGAAGTGGGTCCATAATATTATGTACTCTAAATGAACTAGGTCCATACACTTCCGTACCCGTACTCTCAATGGAGTGGATCTATGTTACCCAGTACTCCAAATGAAGTGGGTCCATACTCTCCCGTACTCTAAATGAAGTGGGTCCTTGCTACTCAGTACTCTAAATGAAGTGGGTCCATAATAATCGCTAGTTTAAGGATGTAGTTTATACTATTCTGTACTCTAAATAAAGTGGGTGTATAATATTCTGCACTCTAAATGAAGTGGGTCTATATTATTCGGTATTCTAAATGAAGTGGGCCCGCAATAATCGCTAGTTTAAGGATGTAGTTTATACTATTCTGTACTCTAAATAAAATGGGTGTATAATATTCTGTACTCTAAATGAAGTGGGTCTATATTATTCGGCATTCTAAAAGAAGTGGGTCCGTAATAATCGCTAGTTAAAGCATGTAGTCTATACTCTTCTGTACTCTAAATAAAGTGGGTGTATACTATTCTGTACTCTAAATAAAGTGGGTGTATACTATACTCTACTCTAAAAGAAGTGGGTCCATAATAATCGCTAGTTTAAGGATGTAGTTTATACTATTCTGTACTCTAAATAAAGTGGGTGTATAATATTCTGTACTCTAAATGAAGTGGGTCTATATTATTCGGTATTCTAAATGAAGTGGGTCCGTAATAATCGCATGTAGTCTATACTCTTCTGTACTCTAAATAAAGTGGGTGTATAATATTCTGTACTCTAAATGAAGTGGGTCTATATTATTCGGTATTCTAAATGAAGTGGGCCCGCAATAATCGCTAGTTTAAGGATGTAGTTTATACTATTCTGTACTCTAAATAAAGTGGGTGTATAATATTCTGTACTCTAAATAAAGTGGGTGTATACTATACTCTACTCTAAAAGAAGTGGGTCCATAATAATCGCTAGTTTAAGGATGTAGTTTATACTATTCTGTACTCTAAATAAAGTGGGTGCATAATATTCTGTACTCTAAATGAAGTGGGTCTATATTATTCGGTATTCTAAATGAAGTGGGTCCGTAATAATCGCTAGTTAAAGCATGTAGTCTATACTCTTCTGTACTCTAAATAAAGTGGGTGTATACTATTCTGTACTCTAAATAAAGTGGGTGTATACTATACTCTACTCTAAAAGAAGTGGGTCCATAATAATCGCTAGTTTAAGGATGTAGTTTATACTATTCTGTACTCTAAATAAAGTGGGTGTATAATATTCTGTACTCTAAATGAAGTGGGTCTATATTATTCGGTATTCTAAATGAAGTGGGTCCGTAATAATCGCATGTAGTCTATACTCTTCTGTACTCTAAATAAAGTGGGTGTATAATATTCTGTACTCTAAATGAAGTGGGTCTATATTATTCGGTATTCTAAATGAAGTGGGCCCGCAATAATCGCTAGTTTAAGGATGTAGTTTATACTATTCTGTACTCTAAATAAAGTGGGTGTATAATATTCTGTACTCTAAATGAAGTGGGTCTATATTATTCGGCATTCTAAATGAAGTGGGTCCGTAATAATCGCTAGTTAAAGCATGTAGTCTATACTCTTCTGTACTCTAAATAAAGTAGGTGTATACTATTCTGTACTCTAAATAAAGTGGGTGTATACTATACTCTACTCTAAAAGAAGTGGGTCCATAATAATCGCTAGTTTAAGGATGTAGTTTATACTATTCTGTACTCTAAATAAAGTGGGTGCATAATATTCTGTACTCTAAATGAAGTGGGTCTATATTATTCGGTATTCTAAATGAAGTGGGTCCGTAATAATCGCTAGTTAAAGCATGTAGTCTATACTCTTCTGTACTCTAAATAAAGTGGGTGTATACTATTCTGTACTCTAAATAAAGTGGGTGCATACTATACTCTACTCTAAAAGAAGTGGGTCCATAATAATCGCTAGTTTAAGGATGTAGTTTATACTATTCTGTACTCTAAATAAAGTGGGTGTATAATATTCTGTACTCTAAATGAAGTGGGTCTATATTATTCGGTATTCTAAATGAAGTGGTTCCGTAATAATCGCATGTAGTCTATACTCTTCTGTACTCTAAATAAAGTGGGTGTATAATATTCTGTACTCTAAATGAAGTGGGTCTATATTATTCGGTATTCTAAAGGAAGTGGGCCCGCAATAATCGCTAGTTTAAGGATGTAGTTTATACTATTCTGTACTCTAAATAAAGTGGGTGTATAATATTCTGTACTCTAAATGAAGTGGGTCTATATTATTCGGCATTCTAAATGAAGTGGTCCGTAATAATCGCTAGTTAAAGCATGTAGTCTATACTCTTCTGTACTCTAAATAAAGTGGGTGTATACTATTCTGTACTCTAAATAAAGTGGGTGTATACTATACTGTACTCTAAATGAAGTGGGTCCATAATAATCGCTAGTTTAAGGATGTAGTTTATACTATTCTGTATTCTAAATAAAGTGGGTGTATAATATTCTGTACTCTAAATGAAGTGGGTCTATATTATTCGGTATTCTAAATGAAGTGAGTCCGTAATAATCGCTAGTTAAAGCATGTAGTCTATACTCTTCTGTACTCTAAATAAAGTGGGTGTATACTATTCTGTACTCTAAATAAAGTGGGTGTATAATATTCTGTACTCTAAATGAAGTGGGTCTATATTATTCGGTATTCTAAATGAAGTGAGTCCGTAATAATCGCTAGTTAAAGCATGTAGTCTATACTCTTCTGTACTCGAAATTAAGTGGGTCTATAATATTCTGTATTTTAAATGAAGTTGGTCCATACTATTCTGTGCTCTAAACGAAGTGCGTCGATACAATTATATACTCAAATATAGTAGGTCTATACTATACTGTACTCTAAATGAATGTGGCCCATATTTTTTGCTACTCTAGATGAAGTGGGTCCATACTATTACGTACTATAAATGAAGTGGGCCAATATTTGTTGGTACTCTAAATGAATCGGCTTCATACTAGTACGTACTCTAAATGCAGTGGGTCTGTACTATGCTGTAATCCAAATTAGGTGGGTCCATACTACTCCGTACTCTAAATGAAGTGGATCCATACTACTCCGCACTCCGTGAGAAAGCCTGCCAGTAGTTTCTCGTCAGTTGGTAGTTCTTTCCGGGGTTTTCCCGGGTTCTTCCTCACCCATTTATACTAGACGCCATGTATAGCCTATATTGTGCTGAAACAGTGTTAAACCCACAACGAAAACAACAACTACTGCTCCGTACTTTATATGTACTGGGTCTATATTAATCCATGCTCTAAATTTACTATTTCAGTACCATTCTGTACTCAAAAAGAGGTGAATCCATACTACTCCCTACTCTAAATGAAGCGGGTCCATACTACTCTGTATTCTAAACGAAGCGGGTCCTTACTAATCCGTACTCTAAATGAAGTGAGTCTATCTTATTCCGTACTCTAAAAGAAGTGGGTCCATGCGATTCTGTACTCTAAATAAAGTGAGTTATGCTATTCCGTACTCTAAAAGAAGTGGGTCCATGCGATTCTGTACTCTAAATAAAGTGAGTCTATGCTATTCCGTACTCTAAAAGAAGTGGGTCCATACGATTCTGTACTCTAAATGAAGTGGGTTCATGTAACTTTGTAGTCTGATGAAGTGGGTCCACACCATTCTGTACTCCATATGAAATGAGTCCATAACCTTTTGTACCCTAAATGAAATGGGTCCATAATATTCTGTGCTCTAAATAAAATGGGTTCATACTATTAAGTACTCTAATTAAAGTGGGTGCATACTGTTCTTTACTCTAAATGATGTGAGTCCGTACTCTAAATGAGTGGGTTCCATACTACTCCGTACTCTAAATGGGTGGGTTCTGTACTACTCCATACTCTAAATGTAGTGGGTTTATGCTATTCTCCACTCCAACCAAGTGTCCATTCCTTAGGTACACAAGAACTTACTCTGCACATTTGCATTGTTTCCTCTTTCAGTCTCAAAAATCTTCGTGAAAGTTATATTGAAGGCATAGTCTTTGTTGTGTGAATTAGCTTTGTATTTGATTTTAAGGTCTATTTTTTCAAAAACTGAAGTGTATGCCCAAGTTAATTTTATTTCTAATAGTTATACATGCAACAAAATTATCTATATGATCAAGTCTTCTTGGTATATGCGCTAAATATTTTGATGGTGATTTTGACACTGAAGGATGTGTATAACGTATATTTTAAACATCAGTACCTGGTGGGATTATTTGTACAGTGATGCACGTATCACCAACTCTCCTGAAAAAGATAAGGAGATTTATATCATGATCAATACTGTGTGTGTGTGTGTGTGTGTGTGTGTGTGTGTGTGTGTGTGTGTTATATTATAACTTTAGAAAACCTGAAGGGTATAATATATACTTTAATACATCTAGGAATGCTTCGAATGCAACATCAAGATTCTGGAAGAGCACGCAATAGTCGCGTTATTCCTTATGGATTTTGGTAGACATGGCAACATTATATTACATTGCAACCTAAAACACCAAGAATTCATATAACATACCATTGATATTGTAAATATATTTGAAACCGTCAGTAACGTTATTGTATATATTATGTAAAATCTTGAAATTGAGAGATTCAAGAGGTTAATAATATTTAAATCAAACTTCAGATGACTTTAAATCCGCCAAAGGTTAAATACTCTAACAATCTAAATAAAATGGATTAAAATGGATTATACTATTTAAAGATCTTATATATATATATATATATATATATATATATATATATATATATATATATATATATATATATATATATATATATATATATATATATATATATATATATATCTGCTAATCTGTTGTCAGGTGTTGGCAACAATGGCGTTATACTGTCCAATTAATGTTTGATGTGCAGCTGAAAGAATAATATAACGTCACCACGTCATTGTGCCTTTTGATACTTTAAGGAACCGTAGTGAAATAGACAATGAGAGATTGCACATGCTTTAATGATATCGTTACTTTGTTCCATCTTAACAATGAAACTTGAAATGTAATACAATTTACGACAACAGTTCTTTAAAAGTCTATATCTAAAATAAGATAAGCCCGAGAGAAAAACAATATCAACGAAGGTCAAATGAAATTAAGTCTAAAATTAGTTTGCCTTACAGTACACCTGCCGCAAACTTCAGATTAGATTCCAATAAAATATTTCACCGTCTATAAATCCAATAAGCATAAATGTATGGTCCATAACCAGTGCATGCTTAATATTTTTAAGAGCTTCACGGAAATTATTGTGTGTACTTTTGGTAAGAATGAATGTTTCTCAATACAAATTTTATGTCTTAAATCCTTACTTGGGACAAATATTTCGATGGATTATAGAGCCGTGAATCAATGACAATCTTGTATATGCCTATACGATTTAATGTATTAAATCATTAATTGCGTCAAATATTTCCATGGATTTTAGTGTAGTTAAATCCCTGACAACCCTGACTATGCCAGTACACTTACAGCTATTAAATCCTTACTTGGGACAAATATTTCATTTCATTCCAGTGCATTTCAATCCATTGCAACCTTAAATATTGGCAGTGTTATTGGGCTATATCTCTCTAAATATCCTGCACAGCGACGCAACAAATGTGGATATGGCCATCCCTGCTGCTCGAAATATCCCTTCACCAGTAAATATCCTTATATATCAAAATATAACTTGCCCTGTTGAATCCATCACTTGCAGGCACACTTGTGGAGATCCAGCCGATGTGTGTCGAACCCTTAGGTCACCTCTACCAACACCTGTAGTAATATTACTTTTTATCTCCTTGTCCATCTCTGTCCAATCCAGGAAACTGCTTACAATCCTGATCGACTTGATGTGGGCACTATAGTAAAGATATAGTAAGTCCTAATGGAATTGATGTAGATATTATAGAAAATATGCACCTAGTCCTAATAGACTTGATGTGGGCAATGTAGTAAAGATATATACAATACAAATGGATTTGATGTGGACACTCTAGTAAAGATACATTAATTTCTAATGAAAATGATGTGGGTACTATATTAAAGATATATTCAATCCTAATCGACTTAATGTGGGTACAATATTAAATATATATTCCTATTTAAATGATACATACCTTGTAATCGAATTTTTTGGCAACATAAAGAATTATATTACAGCATGAATTATTTCTACATTATTGTGTTTTAATCATTCCAGGTGCTTGCGAACATTTCAGCAGCAAGATTTCTTTTCACTTTTAGAGTAAAGTAAAAGATACTGGTCTGAATGAGGGGGGAAATCTGATATTTTTTCTGGCTTGACAAAAGTCAATAAACTTTAAGTTTATAAGCCCACGGTGGAAGAAAAAGCAACTACGATGATTTGTAATTCATATACATTAATATTCTCAAATTCAGATATTATTCCAAATCTTCTCTCTATACATGTTGAAAGTTGTCTTTAGCTTCTGATTTGGTTTTGAAGGATAATAAGGTTTTACTCACACAAAAATGAATCACTCGAACTGTTTCAAGGAAGTTGTTAGTGTAAGCTTAAAGGTTAAGAGGGTCCGTATATGTAGGTGCCAACAATGTGTTGGTAATAACTATGGGTTCTGTGTTGTGCGTGACCTCTTTTTGGCAAATAGTTTTAGCAATGCGAATCAGCATAAGCCTAGTAACATATTAAAAAATTCAACAATAAGGTCAAATCGGTCTTAAATATTAACAATGAACGAATTTGTGTCATAGGTTTCCATACACGCATATGCATTGTTTTTGAGAGGAAGAAAAAAGTGTTTGTTAAATTAAACGTTGGCAAATTATTTTTGTTGTTTTTTAATATGTACCACACTTGAGTTAAGTTTCAGTTAACGTGGAATCGATATTGATATCTGTACCATAAGATATAAAATTAAAAGTACTAATTTATTAAACAAAGATTTCGATATAAATTTTGAACTTGTGTAGGTGACTAAATGTCGAAACATTTTGTTTGATTTTGTTAAATTTATTCTGACGAATTACCCAAAGATGAAAGTACCCAAAGAATGGCGTCTTTGCATAGATAGGAAACGTGCACGTAGAATCCACATTACACCAGAGGACATCCTTTCCAGCAACATTAAAAATGTACGGTGTATCCTGAAAAATAAAAATATCATTTTCTTTGTTGTAAATATCGCACCTTACATGAGTTTTCTTTCATATGAAGTTCTGAATCAAATTAAATAAGTTTAAATTTATCAGTCTTGTTTAGCAATAATAAAGTTTTCTAAATAATGTCTTTACGCGATCATTAATATGACGTTTTGTAAATGATGTCTTTAATGCGATCATTAACATGACGTTTTATAAATAATGTCTTTAATGCGATCTTTAATATGATGTAATTCCTCTCCACTGCTCCCTAATTTATTTTCTTCTTTATATATATATATACATATAGACAGAGAGACAAACAGTCAGACAGACAACCAGACAGAGAGTACTAATCAGATGGCAAATAACAGTCCTTTCAAGTACACTGAATCCTGGAAAGGATACTATGTGTCAGAGATTGATTAAGTTGAATGCAACAAACTGAAAACGACCATTGCACAACTAGTTTCATACTAGCCTCGGCGTTTTCGACACTAAGTGAGTCGTTTTCAAAGGCAAATACCAATCAAAGACAAGACAAACAGAAGACAACATTTGACATGATATTTCTACAGGAATAAAAGCTTGATTGTTTTGATAATTCAGCTAGTTGGCTTTAACTTGATGCTGATATTTTATGTTCAACTAAAAATCGATTATTTATCTAGCCACCTGTTTTATTTTAATGTAATTTGCGTAACCGCATATGTTATCCCCTTTATTTCATTATTTTACCATCGTAGCTCCAACAACAGATATTAATTTTAAAAAATCCAATGAATATATCTCTTTCGAGACCAACAGAGTATCAAGAATGAATGATTCCTAATAATAAATCACTTATATAGCAAGGTAATAAGCATGTAGTAATACAGTGTCATATGAGGCTTTATAATAAATCATTATGTTTTTCGAGTTTCTCAAATTCAGGATACAAATCAGCTGAATTGCAAATGGCTCATTAGAAAATAGGTCAAGCTGACTTTTTAACAGTACCAATGTCCTCGTTGGAGCAAGCGATGTTTATTTGAACTGTTCCAGGGCATCGACCTTAGAAGTTTGTGAATGAAATAGTTTTACGCATTATACATGATGTAGCTGATTCTATGAATGCAGATTACAGTGTTAGATTATTAGCAATACAAATTGTTTAATTCAAACCATGTACGACATTGTAAGTTAAAATATGTAGGACATTGTTAGTTAAAATATGTAGGACATGGTTTATAAAGTTGGGCAGAATAAGGAGGAAAGACATGGTCAACTAAAGAAAAAAGTTCGATTAAAGGTGAACATTATTTCATGAATGTAGTCTTGAGCAGCAGTGGCGTCACTAGGGGGGTGCGGACCGCACCGGGTGACATCATCAGAGGGGTGACATAAGAATGACTGTTAAACCACCTTAGTGACGCCACTGCTGAGAAGCATTGTTGCATCAAAGAGTAAAAGAATTGTACAAACACAATGTTGGAATAATTCGGAATAAACCGAAACAGGAAATATTCCAAATACTAAAGATAAGAGCAGCTTCATGACAGACAAATCTGAGCATGCATACACACTCAACGTATCATGTTGACAGCAAATACATACCAATGGAATTTGAAGTGGCTGACTCATATTTGGGAACTCTGAAAAGAATTAGTATGCCTCGTTTTGTCAGATATTTTTTGGGCTTAAAACAGTAAGAAAGTTTCATGCGAAAATATACAAAATTCATCTAGTACTTCGAATTCCAGTTACTTCATTATAGTCACTACTATAAACTTGCTGTTACAGCCAGACACAAAGGTAATAGTTCCCAAAGCGTAATTAATTGCACAAAACTGCATCTTATTCAAATCAGCATTTCCACAGACGTGATATAAGTATTTCACGAGTGAAACGTGAAAACAGATTTGTCGACATGTAGAGATAATGAGATAATGCACATTTGGGTGGTGTTTTAATTGGATGGTCAAAACTTTTCTGATTTTGTGTATACTAGCAAGCTGTACAGAATGAGACATATAACTAGGAACGCTTGTTATAAGTAAATAGTTAATAAATTCAATGTGATAAAGAAGAATGCTGGAAAATTACCTGTTTAATATGTTCATGTCGATGGCTTGTTTATAACTCCTAACAACAATTTATTAAGCATTAACTATTCTCTGGATGTTCTTCAAATGACAAATAACTATAATTTGAGACATATTTATTATGATCCGGAAAGGACTGATGCCTATACAAATATAAATCAATAGTGGGAATAAATGAGACGGGAGAAACATGAAATACGTTAAATAGAAAGAATGGTTAACTGAATGCTCTACCCACAATACACAAGCATATGAGAAGAAGGTTCTGAACAATAATGTTTTAGTCAATCAGCTGGATAGGTAGTGGCGGGCAGATTTTGTTGAAATGAAATCGTGTGAATTCGCAGCAATTCATAGCAGTACATTTTCACACTGATACATGCTTTTTTTAATTTAGTCATAGCTAAAAGGAGAGATGACATATGCGATGTTTGTCATTTCTTAACATAAATGCACAATGATATTTTATCAGACAATAAAATAGTCGTATGGTAATGTATTTACTTCTGAACATTTTGTAATCCAATCCATTCACCAACTGCTTCCTTCAATATAGTTTCGCTAGTCTATCGTATATTTTGTCAATTTAGTTTTCTTATTTTCAATCTAAGATGATCTGAGCCATCGCGAGAATTTGTTCTGCTAGCAAATGGTAAAACTTCTGAGATCTGAAATATTCATTGTCATCTCTACAAAACTGAGCTTCTTATTTCCTTTTCTTCTCAGATTTGTCATTTGTTAACTTTGGTTGCAGCTTTTTCGTAGATCTTAACAAATTCGTTCTCAAAATTATATTGTGTTTCAGGCATAAATTTATATTCAGGTTAGAATTTTCATCATGACTGTTAATCCCAATATACACTTCTGTACATCTCATTTAGTTCGAAGCCTATATGAAAGTAAAAATTACGTTTGTTAGTGAATGGCACTTTTTCCTTTTCTTCTAAATGTGGATTATATCCTTGGCCTAGTTGATTTTAGTACCCATCGAATTATTTTAGTAATTTTATAGTATTCCATTGCAAGAGAGACACATTTATTTATATGAGGGCAAATAATCAATCATTGAAACAACCACAACCGAGCAAGAAAATCTTAAAATCCACTTTAGATATCCAAACAACATGGTAATCATTAGGTTGATTTAGCAAATGCTTCTCTGACACTTCATTGTGTTCATCATGTGTCCATTAATTGCTTTTATAAGCATATATTTCCTCACATTCGAACCACAACCATTTTCAGGGATAAAGTTGCACAAGAAATCCTTTAATCTTGACCCATCGTAATTATTCATTTTTATCTGTCCATTTTTGTGCAAGTAGTGTCCGTCATTTGCCTCGTAGTATGCATGTGGTTTAAAACAATTCCACCACCTTTATAACTCTCAATCGTTATGTTAGTCAAGTTATACACCTTTAACATGACTATCATTATTTGCTAATCAGGGAGCATTATACTGATGGACAGGATGCTGTTTGCATTTACCGATTCTAACAATGTATATGTCTTTACTTTAATGTTGTGAAGGTTTCAAGGTTCAACTATTTCCTAACATTAATGTATATAATATTAATAATCATTTGTTTCCTATAACACAAGTTTTGTTTTGATGGTAGACATTTTATAATTAAACTTACAATAGGACACCTGGCGGTTTATGATACAATTATGATTTTAAAAAAATCGTAATTGTGTTGTTTCCCAGTGCACCATCGACAGTGGTTACCTCCGTAACAATTATACCTTAAAAATTATAAGAAACAACATACGGAACATCTACTGGCATTTATAGTTTGTTGACTTCTTATTAGTGAGTTTTTTCATGCATAGTGGCTGTTGCGGTATCAATATTGTACCATATTAGTTTGTGCTTAGACACCATTTAAGCGTATTTACAGATATATTGATGTCGTTCATTATATTTACATAGGTTTACACTGATCGTGAAAAAATAGATTCCAACTTTATAGTTATTAGGACTATCATGTTGAACTACAAAGAATATATCAAATATATCATTGTCTTTCTAGTTTCGCTGCTCTAAACGTTTTGAATTGAAATTCTTTAACACATTCAGAAACATTTACAAATTTATTCAAATTATGTCCGAATTGTTTTGATATCATATTTTACCGAGCTTCCATCAAACAACAGAAATGTCCGTTTAAATCATAAACATTTCCATTCTCGTCTTAGAGGCCGTCCTGAATGGGTTGTTTCTTAAGTCTTATCATCAAACTGAGCTTTCACACAGTGCTAAATTTGTCCAATTAATTCTTCAAATATGTACCATTAAAATTCTTGTGCAAATTATTATTGGTATGGTAGTGAAATTAATACTAATTCCCAATTATCATATACAATCTTCATTTTTAGAGTAGCGACATCAATACTCAATGCCAATCATCATAAAAATCTCTAAGTCTCTTCGATGCAAAAATTTAAATATTCAACAAGTCTTTCATAATTTAGTTTATCTCACCAGCATTAGTGTTCAACTACGTAACTATTTTAAGTATCGACGGTTGCTTGCGTTTTTTAGCTCTGTCACGTACCACACATTATTTTGTCATTTTAACCTCTTCATTACACCACTGCTCTATGCTGTAATGCAGTCCACTCTAACAATAATTAAGAAACGACAATTCCCCCTAAATAGCACGCTCGTTGTGTATTTGCTTATTACATATATTCCCTATGTATTCCTTTACGTCAGATTATATTCACGTTGTAGCTAAATGTGAATATTTTGTACCGAAAGTAGAAAAAAGGTTCTTGAAGGGAAGTAATTCGTAAGGGAATAACTGTGCCTTCCAACACACGAGGAAAGCATCTCCCTTTGCCATTGTTGTCTCTGTGTTCAGTCATTATTTACGATGTGAAGGAATGTACAAAATTATTGTTTTGTGTTCACTAAATGTCTTCATAATTGCACTCGCTTAGTCTCACGGATTGAATTTTAAGTTTCTCAAAACAATTTTAATATGTTTATTTAATTTTCAATAAAAATCAAAACGATTGAAGATAATCAATTTGTAATTTCATTGAGGTAATGTACGGTCTTAATTTCGCCTTCTTATAATATGCAGACACTATTTCGCTGAAGAAGATCATAATTTCGTAAATATTAAAAATCAGTTTGCATTATTCGTCATCAATATCCTCGGGTTACGTGAAGAGTTAAATTTTAGTCGTTACTTAAATTCAGGGATTCTATACAGGGGCACCATATTTCCTTCAGTCAATCTTTATTTGGTATTAGAATCGTTGTTTGTAGCAAATACAATATTTAGCAATAATAACATGCAGTTAGGTCCTTTCTGTTTGGTTTTTATTAAAATTATGATAAAATTGTGTTTTAAAAGAATGGCGCTTCATTTTATATCTGGTTCAGTTATCTTATTGATATTCCATTACTCATCTTAAAACGAATACAAATTTGTTATTCCTCTTATAGACAAAAACAGTGAATTATGTTACCTATCAACCACGCCGACTATTTAACTTTAAAAGTCAGTTGCATACAAGTTTTCAACAAATGAATGAGATCTTATGTCGATTTGCATGGTTTCAATTATTTCCTATAACAGGTAGATGTGTTACAATCCTTTGTAGATTAAAAAGTTCTTTTTCAAATTCGATGAATTGTTTAAACGGTCGATTCAGTTTATTCTCAAACTTTGAATTAGCGAAACATTTCCTATCTCCATTTTTCTGACACCAGTTTTGTTCTATATCATGCAGTAACAAAAATTCCGCATATGGAGAAAGACATCACATATAGCCAAAAAAAGCTTTCACATTCTGAGGCTTTTTCATTGTTCGTTATTGTTGACCAAAACATAAATATCAGTTACATCTAAGCACCAAAGATGATCTCTTTAGAACTTTAAATAAGTGACTAAATTTTATGATTTGTAAGTGATATTAATATCATTTTGAAACAAGCAATATGAGGTCTCCACCTTTTCGGTCAAATACCTTATTTTCACTCTCGCCAAATCTCTTTTGATGTGATAGGCACGTGTTATTCCGTTTTGGCATTGCAATATCGATTGAGGATTTATATAACGGTAATCTGCTGAAAAGTCAGAGCAAATGCGTGTTTTGTATATTTGGCTCAAGAAAAGGTATGAAATCAAGGAAAATGTATTTACAGTGGAATAAAACAAAATAAAAACAATATAAACTTACTCCTGACTTCTATCATAAAGCATCGTTGATCAGAAGAATCCATGCTGTAACGGACAAGAAATAAGGGTGTACAGAAACAAAGGTCACTCAAACATGCATGCACGATAAGACTCAATTCACCTATGCAATTGCATGACAGATTTTATGCAAATCTACAAACACATTAACTTTGTATCATATTAAAAATATTTAAGCATTGTTCTCATCATTATTATCTCGAAATTAAAAATGGTTTGCTTTAAAGTTTTAAAACAAAACTGCGAATGAAAAGGTTAGATTTAAATACGGGAGTTCTTTTAAGGACGTTAGTTACCTAATATGAATCATTACATTTACTGATTGACGGTGAAAAAGAAGGTATTTAATGGAACAGGCAATCTGTTATAAACAAGGCAGGATAATGAAATAGCAAGCTAATGTTGATAGTATCACATATCGTCTTGTAAATATCGATCTCACTGTCTATGAATTTGTTTTAGATACCCTTTGCAATAATGATGCTTTAATAATATGACAACACCGAAGTGCAAAAGAAAATCTAAAGCGCACAAACCTGATCTTTGGTTGAAATGTAGATCTTTATTAAAGACAGTATGTGCCATTTTGCTCCCCTTTATGTATTACCATGTATTACCCAATGTATTGACTTGTTTACTAATATGCCCTCTAAATATCAACAACGCCTCTAAACATCTTCGAGCAGGTTTAGTCCTTGTTCAAACACCTAGCCTCTGGATTAAAACTACCCTCCATTTTACATGTAAAAATTGAAGCAAAGTATACAAACCATGAACATTATACTCCTTCATTTGCACCCTCAAAGGGATTCTTACCCGTTTGTGTCTTCTACGTCAACACATACAATGTGTTCACCAATATCAGTGTCAAGAGGGATCCACGTCAGTGTAGCCATTTTCACATTCTGGTGGTTTAAATACAGAGTGTCCCTCACATTGATGATTTGCACGTTCTCTTGATGTAGACCGAGAAACGAGAAGTGATCGATGAGTCTATATATATATATATATATATATATATATATATATATATATATATATATATATATATATATATATATATAGCCAAATGTTTCAACTGATACATTTAAATTTCGATGAAGCGGTGGAAGGTATATGTAAAATGTAAAATTCTGGCAAAAATTGTTTCTTTTTGTCATATACTGTCAGCTGGAAGCTTTTCAACGTAAATTTAAACTTCTTTCTTGCTTGGTATTTATTTGTGAGGACAATTTAGAGTTAATATATTTATTGACAAGCCTTGTCCGAAGCAGTATGATACACATTTGATACGACTAGAACTTTATCATTTAGATGTTATAAATCTTAAAATAATGCAACCTAAAACATATTTTGTTTCAAAACGGTTAAAGTAACCTTTTTGATGATGTGCTAACGAAACCTTAACTTTCAGATTGATAGATACATTGGAAAGAAAAGGAAATATAAATAGTTCCGTTGATATTCTTCGAAATGTTTATTTCCTCCTTCTACCTACAGTTTAGAACAATTGAAGACCACTATACTGGGTCTTCACCATGACTATCCTTTGTTTTCATTTCAGATACCAGTACTCCAACCCAGAGGATACAATTATGTATCAACGAAATATTAAGCCAACAACTCCTCACTACTTAAATAAAAATCCACACAAGGTCACCAAACTAATATCACCATTTTCAAACAACGCACTAGGTCATCCATTCTATATCCTCCATTTGTGTTTTTAAAAATAAAAAACCTATCCATATCTGCCATTTGTGTGAGGTTTTTGATGATCCCAGGGGAAAACAACACCTCAGGCCACCTACCCATGTGCTCCAAATATAAAAGGCTTTATGCCCCCAAATTAAACATGAACAACACCTGATCTCTGTTATGTATATTTAAATTGTATTTACTTGACTGTTTTAATGATTATTTGGGACTTAGCTCATTATACTGTAAGGTCCTCTTTAACATAAGGAAAAACATTTACTTTCTGATGTTTCTAAACATGTTGGAAACATGTACTTCTGTTACATATTTTTGAGACCATAGAGTCGTAAGAGACACTGTGGGCTCGTACGAGATTTCATATTCTGTTAAACATTTCAGAGATTTAAAAAATATTCTTCTAAATTTAAATTAACATTGTTTCGAAAGATTCCTAGTCACTGGACCGGGTTTAAGTTTTACATATTTTCGAAATCTTATCTGAAACCATAAAGCTTTCATAGTGTCATCTGAAAGGGGGAACTTTCTTTATAATCCTACCCAGGAATGGTTAGATTGTTTTGAAATGTTGAATAAGCTTGTTGAACATTGAGATATCTCCTAAATGAAAATTGCTTGAACAAATCAAACTATGCAGAATATTTTTATTCAATATTTGCAGAAAAGGAAGTTTCAGGATCCTAGTATTTTGAGTTTGATCAGTAAATATGGATATGAATTTGTTCGGAAATTGAAAGAATTAGAGTTCAGAAAGATGAACAAAGAGTTCAAATAAAAAGCTTCAGTTCAGTAGGAAATAATGGATATCCAAACACAGAAAGAGGAAAAGGAAAATTGGAGAGAACAAAAAAAGAACATAAACGTTCAAAACAGAGGGAAATGGAAAAAGAAATACAAATGCAGAGAGATCAAAGAGGGAGATGTAGAGAGGACAAGACGAGAGGAAAATGCAAATGCAGAGACATAGAGATACAAACGATATGCAAATGCAGAGAGAAAGATACATGAGAAAGAAGTACAAATGAAGAGAGAGAAATGAGAGAGGCAGAGATGAAACGAAGAGAAGTAACTACAAAAATAGGAAGAGAGAGAGAAGAAATGAAATTGAAATATGGAATAAAAGATATGTGACGCAGGAGTAACACATTCCGGTCAGCTTTTTCACCCAAGCTCAGGTTTTAATGTTTTAAAAATATTTTTTTAAAAACACATTTCTCGCTTTGACCGTTCCTGTGGCCCAGAGGCTAGAGAGTCCGCTTAGGATACAGGATGTCGCGAATACCATACCAAAGACTTGTAAAAATGGTACTAACAGCTACCTCAATAGGCTCCAAGCACTCAGAGATTAGTGTCAGGACTAGTCGACCTGGTGTCAGAATAACTTACATGGCCAAAGGAACAATGGACTTATTTATCGACAACTGTATTTAATGGCACATCTCGTGCATTTTACACTTCACTCTCCGTGAAATAAAGTACTGATTATGATCTGGTTAAGGAGTTAGTCTTTAATGGTTATGAGTTAGTACCTGAGGCATATCAATAAAGGATTAGAAATGATAGAAACGAAACTGCACAAACCTATGAGCACTTAGTTTTTAGATATAATACGACAAGAATGTTGACCAAACTTCGATAACCTCTGATAGCACGTATTAGTTCAAGAGTTCATGAAATGAATCCATAGTGATAGCAAGACCTATGTTCATGATCAAAATGAAGAAACTTTGGAAACTAATGTTCGAGCAACTGACGACTTTTTCTTGATTCACAAAGTTTCATTTCTCAATAAGTCTTCCTCTCACTAGCTTTGTTTTTGGTAAACAGATTATCACAGTCCCATACGAGCACTTCTAAACATTAATCTTTCACGACTTTTAAACACCATATTTCTATAAGGACTGATTAGAAATCCTAATCGCTTCCTATGTATCTCAAAACAGAAGGCTACATATTTCTGATTGCTACATGTTGCTCAGTAAATCAACGTAATAACCGCCGTTTAAATGACCTTATCTCAGAAAGGTCAAGAGATCAGGGACAGGTATTGAGAGCAATACAATACACTGGTTTGGTGAGACAAACCAAAGTCTGATTTTATCATGAAGAAATAACAACAATTCATGTTGAAAAGTTCAGAATTACATATTGGTGATTCTGCCAAGTCTACTGCTACTAAACAAATTAGGGACTCAGGAACTTCACTTATTCTTATATCATCAGGTGTTCGATTTTATCTGAGAGGTCTAGTCTTGTGAAAATGTTGTTATTCAGGGAGTAGAGTGCGGCTTTGTTATTCTCCCTTTCCATTATGTCAGTTTGGTGTCAGACTTATTCTCGGGATATGTGGCTGTTGGAGACGTGCCTTCTTTACTTATAAAGTGTATTCGTCTCTCACCAGAAAATGAGCAAGTTGAAGATAACGTTATGGTTAATTCACTTATAACTGACTAGCCAGGTTTGAACCAGAATTGGATCATGTCGGAAATGAAATCCCTGATTTGAATCCTGCTTGTGTAGTTTCCAGAGAAACGGAGAAATGCTCATATAAATATGATGAAACGTATTCATCTACATAACACGTTTATTGATCAATAAATATATATTTATCACTATGATCCTTTTCCTACTACCCATTCTCTTTATTATAATCAAGCGTGACAAAAGACAATCATTCATTGTCGAAACAGAGCACCATCTTGAGAAATCCTGTTTGGTTCAGAACGCTATTAGTGAATGTAATCAAACTCAGTTCCTAATTTGTTATTTTGTGAACAATTAGGTCCAGATGTAAAAATGGAGACGGATGGTCAGGTAGCTACCAACTTTTTGATCTGAAGTCATATCGACCAAAATATTTTAATCTAGCTCCTGGAAATCAATCGGCAGGTCGTTTAGGAGTCAATAACACTCATCACATGATCTTGGATCATTTTTATTTGCCGATAATTAGAAACGATATTTCTAAGTACCATACATCTTGTCACACTTGATAAATGATAAATGATGGGAAAACCGAAATTGAAGATACCTAAGACTCACTTGCAACATTCCTGCATTTAACGAAACATATATCAGAATAATGGTAGATTGTGTCAGTTACATACCTAAGGTCAAGTTAGGAAAATAATACTTGTGGCCCATTGTGTCTGCGTCCACGATACTTTCGGTAGCAAATCCAAAGATTAAAACTAAAATATTGTTAAATCTTTGATGCAACTTCTTTTAAACGTCTGGCCTTCCAAATCAGTTCAGTCAGATTAATGGTCAAATTTTATGTCCGGAAGGTTTCAAAAATGTTATTGTGTGCATTGGGGAGCCAGCAATTGAAATGTCCGCTTGTGTTGTGACTAAAGAACAGTCAAGAGTGTCATTAAAACACATTCACTTCCACTTTGGATTTGTGACAGAACATTAAAGACTTTTGAGATTTGTTTCACAATTATGTAAGTCGCTCTTAACTTTGAACTTTGTAATTGTATTTCCTGCTTTTACTCAGCTTGTAAATGTCGCTACTTTAGAACCATAATAGTCATATTAAATCAACGGATACCCATTGTCTACTCAAGACAACAATTTTTGCTTGCAAACTACCAAATCGGCATTTATTATAAGTAATAAATACACTTTGCCAAATAAATAATATTTCGACCACTTTTATGCTACATTTTTATGTTGCATCGTACAATTTATTTGTTCTAGCTGATGTTTTCGAGACAAAGATACCGTCGGGTAACTCGTCAGAGACAAGGTTGATTCCCGAACCATTGAAGATAGTGAATAATAGAGCAAGCTCTTAACATAGAACTAAGTCACATTTGTTTTATTTATTACACCTTTGTTTGACATTGCTATATAATTAGGTTTAATAAACTCTGCCAATTGTAGCTCATGTGCAACATTTCACTTCACCTCACTGGTCTCTTTCAACTCTCAACCGCTTTGGCTGCTAGAAAATTGATATATGCCACTAACAGTAAAGGCAATATTCCTTAACAAAGACTGATCACATAGAATATCTCAGATGACCACTGGTTACTGTAGACAGAACATTTGGGTCCTCTAAACCGGAATCATGTTGCTGCTTATCACATTAGGTTCGTGTTCGCCTTACATTAGCATATCACAGTCGAACATAAAGTAACAATAACTAAAGTGCCAATCAATAATGTCGAAGACAAACACCTGTTTGTCTTAATCTGTTCTCTATACTTCTCACTTACACAATCTTATACCTCGATGCTTGCTCTTGTAGAATCCAAACTAATGTAAACTAATGCAGTTTTTTTTTTCAAAATGACAGCTCGAGAATTGTAAAACCAAAACAAATAGATAAATATATGTAAAATGTATTCCAACTTAAGTACTTTCTCTAGCTATATAGTTCTCTATGTCCTCACCCACACCCCAGAATTTTATTTGTACAAAGATTGTCTATCGCTTGTATTCTTCGAATCATTGCTTTATGCGCCAATGCGTTATATACGCATTACGTATATTATTGTCAAAAGGTTTTTAGGTATACGTCAAGACAATAAAGTTATATCCAGTTAGTTATACAATGACTGAAGACAGAAGCGTGTTATCATTGTACTAAGACCTCACTCTGTAGCAAATTAAACATACAGCCATAGACAAAGATGTGTGAACGTACGCTGGTGAGTTCGCTTCTGCATAAACCTCAACTTTCCACATCGAACCGCAATAAACGCTGAATCTGTGGTTGCCCTCAGGGGTCGGCGGAAGGAATACTGGTTCATGGACTTCATCAAGGAATTGAACTGCAAACTGAATAAAATATAAAACCATTGAAGTTAAACACATATGTCCACAAAATAACTTATAATCATTTTCAGCGATGAATAACTTCTAACTAGGCATGTAGCGAGCGAGTGCTGTAAATGGAATAATTTGACACATAATATTGTCATATGGGACATACACTCTTGTCAAGTGTGACGGTATTTCCTTCGCTAATCTATATAAATCATGGATGCCCATGAGATAGTTCACTTTTTTGCTTGATACAATAGACATCCAGTTAAAGAGACGAACAATCTCGAAAAGTTCAGATTTTTTTTCAAAACCCACCACTTCTATATGAACATCGTGGGACTGTGAACATTTTGTAATAACCACGTACATCCGAAAAATGAAGAACTTGCATGAACGCAAGTGCTACAGTGAGGCTTGTGGACTATTACCGTTAACAAAATCACTTATTAATACAATTGATGAGAAAAGAACTTAGCTTAGTTAAACTTGCAATTCAATCATATCTCATTGTGACTTACACGAGGCAACACAACAAAATACATGGTTCAAGTGTGCAGAACCTTTTTTATTGGACATTTAGCAATCACAATTGTATGCCAAACTAGGTGGCATGTTTCATCTTATGCAGGACTTGGTGTCTAATCATGATACAAAATCATGCTAGTTTTCATTAGGTTATGGAATTAAGTTCTTCGATATAAAGTAAACAAATGTGTACCAGACCGACGGACGTAAAAGATGATTCTAGTACAACCTACCAACATTGTTTAAAAGAGTTTTTGAAATCTAAAGTTGGGTAATGTGATCCAGAGGGTTATATTGGAAGTAAATTGAAACTACAAAGGAAGGAAGACTATAGATAATATGTCCATTATTCGCCAAGCTTGAAATGAATGCATTTTTCCAATATGCAGACAAAATGTTAACTAGATAATTGTTATTAAATAAACAAATATTTAAATATGTCACTCTGACATCTAACTCGATGTCACTACAAGAAATATTAATTATCTACATGTTTCTTGAAGTCAATAACTGATTTTTGTGTAGGACAATATTATTGTCCGAGATTTTATATTTCTCTTATACTAATGTTTCATTTAATATCAGAGGAGCTAGCAATGAATTCAAGATGGATTCTATTATGATCCGATACATAACTATTATTTTTCCTACCGCGTATATAATGGACACATCATGATCAAGAACCAGTGAAGAGCAAATCAAATATTTTCAATAGAATTCCTTACCATACTTAGAGTCCCATTTCCTGCATATTTAAAACGAATAAACGTTGGAGAATTACCTGTACAGTACTTGCTGAGATACTTTTAAAATTAATAGGAAAGTCTCTTCTATGGTCACGAAGTATTATAGCGATGGCACCCCATTTACCGTTCTTATATCCTAAACTCCTGCTAGATGGGACCGAAATTATGCAATCCTGTGAAAATAATAATAATAATAATAATAATAATAATAATAATAATATGTATAATCATAATCATAATATGTTCTCACCACATGACACAAAATTATAAAGGATGAAGAGGTATGCATGAAATAAGAACTGAGAACAACGAAATATTAAATTCAGAATGGAATGTTTAATTTGTTAATTTGAAGATAACGAACAGCATAACGTTTTATTTATACCAGGCTGGTTATGTAAACATCTTTTTGTCATTCTATATGCAAAAACATGTATTAATAATGGTGATTTATAAGAGACGGACTATCATGGTTCAGAAAGATTGCATTTTAATTACAATTTGTAAAACTACAGAGCTTATGAAAACTGGAAATGGAAAACAAATTAATACTATATGACCGTTTTACAAAAAGTTAATAGTCACAGAGCTTTGAACTGATTCTCTTTTAGAGCCTCTGAAGATCCTGGTGTATATTGCTTTAATTTTCCCATTTTACTTATAACGTAGACTACATGTCAGAAACGATGGAATGTGTCATGCAACTTGCTCTCTGTAATACTGCACGTATAAATCTTCATAAAACAATTTCCTATATAATGAAATAATTAAAATTATTTAATATTGAGGTATAAAAAGGGATTTATTTTACCCATGTTCCTAAACTATTTATGTGGGACAGATAAACATCGTGTAACAGTATGTATGCGTATCTATTGTTATAGTGGATATTTGCATCTTTAACCATTTGGGTTTTAAAAATTTTTATATAGGCTCGCACAAGAAAACAGTAGGTAAACATTTCTGTTTTACTCTGGGTCCTTATCTGTGCTCATAGTTGTCGGTCATTTTCCATTTCCTCCAACATAGTTTGGAATTCTGTCATGCTAATTACTTTATCCTCGATGACTACTGACTACAAGTTTATAATCGTGATGAGACTACGTTATGTTGTTCCAAGTTTTTCTCAACAGAGTAACCATATAGAAATGATTTACTAGCCCCACCCAGGGAAACGGTTTCTGTCAATATAACCCCCAAAACAATTCTGGTTTGTATGCCTAAAGCAGTTGTTTTGATTTTGATTCCAGCTACACAAAGGTAAACAGTTCACGTTTGTATTTTACACCAAGTACAGGAATCTTGGTGATTTTATTTTCAAGTTGGTGCTCAGGTTGGATTTTATTTCGTGTCAGTAACATTGAGGGTCCATAGTGCTTCTACTAATAATAGTACTTGCATAAGACAGGTAAGACAGTCTGACTTTTTTCAAGTGCAACAAGCACACGCATTTCTATCGATTTATCCCTCCTGAGTCGCACTATTGTCAGAGAAATATATACTTGGGGAATATTTAAATGTGCACGTTCTGTGTGTCAAGCACACTTTTAAGTTCCAACCGAAGCATCTTACGATACTGAATGATGAATTAAACGTTTGTTCCTGACAAGATCTTTTTTCTGTTGCGTTAATGTTGGTTTAAAATATTCGTTGGTGAAAGTAACCGGGTTGATATCAGCATTAAATTCCACTTCCTCATTACGGAAACAATGATTGTGCACATAGTGTTAAAGACAACAATTGAACGATTTCGCGTTCTGATGCAATGGGTTGTTACTGTTATATCGTGGTTGTTCAAACGGTTGATTTGTATCTGTCTTTCAAAACGAATATATTTTAGCATTGATAATTGTTTGATAACACCGTTTTCAAGAAGGTGGAACAAATCGAAATAATTTTATTTGGAAAGTCTCAATGTAGTTTCACAATTGTTTATTGTTGGGCTTTACTTTACCCAGCTGATTTTCACTAAGGCCGATCGTCAATTCATGATAACAAAATTGTTATTCAAAGATCTAACTGGTTCAAATACTCTATCCATTTCCACAGGAGAATCAAGGACCCTCATGCAGCCACCCATGCTATCCAGGAACTTATTCGTGTCAGAAAGAATCACAACATAACATCTGTAATTAGCATTAGCCGCACATACACCTGCATGAAAATACATATCAACAACGACTTGTCTGAAAACTAATCCAGGTGCTTCATTGAAAAGAAGTAAATCGGGTACAACGTATTGGGGTCATGTTGGTAAATTTGGAAACCAGTGTAAATGTTTTGATTTCGGTCCAGATACGATCATATATTGTGATATGCAGTATGATTGTATTATGGTCAAGCATCGTTTATTCAAAAAGTTGACGATGACCCTTTAACTGCAAATAGACCTCAGTTACCTCTAAGTTGTCAAATATTATCTTACTACGATCTTAGCACTTAGTATCTAGCTCTGTAAGCTGGCACGTCTTTTGGAGCGGTAAGACATGTTAAGCGCTTATGTATCATGAGCATTGTACCGCAATTATTACGTGATTGGTGCACATATGTGGTATTAGCGACAAACTAAAGCATCATTCAATAAACGGCAACAAGCATGATTTTGTAGACATCAAATGCAGTGATCCACAATATTAAGTTTTCTAATACAAATCTACCATTTGCGACACCTACACCACGACAAACATATTTCGCCCCCCCCCCCAAAAAAAAAAAAATTAAAAAAAAATTCGAACATCTCTACAAAACCCAAATATGTGACTTAGTGGGATTCCACGCGAAAGTCATAAGTCTAAACGTAGTTGTCCGAATTGTTACAACCACCATTAAAAGCGTTTTGGAGAAAAGGAAAACAGCTTGCACATCTGCATCAGCCTTGTGTAAATGATTTTTAAAGTCGTGTAATTTTATATGTTGAGAATCCTCATTATCATATGTTTCCTTGATAAATATCAATGCTGGACAAGGTGTTCTCATGTAATCGTGGTTGTATCTGGCGAATTCAAGACCGGTCATGGCAATGTCAAGATTACCATCAAATGAATAGCATTCACCTTTGAACAACGCCATTTTTCAGCTCTAAATAAATGCTAAAGTGATATTGGCTGGATAATAATCACGTGCCTTTGTTGTCTTGAACATGATTGCTTTCGATTTCCATGAAGGCCCAACATGGAAGAAAACCTATAGACGTGTCGTGTACTTCTAATTCTATATTTTGTTGATAAGGGACCCTAGCAGTGTACGAATAAAACCGAAAATCTCTTTTGCTTGTATCCACCAATACAGGCAAGTCCATGTCAAACGTAGGATCTGATATATCTTTCAACTGAGTTATTCTGATACGATGTTAATTTTGCCTAATGCCATTTGCAGGACGGTTATAACCCCTCCTCATTACCAGTTTTGGAATCATCTGATCTCACATTTGTGTTTGAGTGGCTTTATTAATAAATTTACCAATCGCGGCTGGAATAATTTATGTTGACTATCATTGTAGTCGGTCTCGAGACTTCTGAATCGCTCAGAATCACAGAACTTTCAACCGATCCACAGCAACATTGTTGATGTTATCAACGAATTGCATTATATGATTAACGATTTATGCAGCAAGTGATCACTGTGCCGTGAGTACCAAAATTCCCTGAACTACTTTATTTTGACCGTTCGGTGATACATTTTTTGAACAGGTTTCAACACGTTTACTGCACGCACTGTTATTATACTGGATCAGTGATGAATGTGCAAATTGAGTCTGGAAAAACGGATTTGCTACCATCACATATATTCTTCAGTGGTATAGGCTTAATTTGTACAGAGAAATCAATGTCGTTGAATTGAATTTTCGTTTTGAGTAGCGGTTAAATAATACATTCTTTTGTTTATAACACAACCTTGTCTTCATATTTTGCACGATGCTGTATTAAAACTCGAACTACAAATTCAACTCGAGTTTAGACACATAATGGCAAAGCCACAATTTCAAGAACATATGGTCTGCATATACTAAAAAGCATTAACTATTGTTGAAGTTGCAAGCAGATATGAAAAAGCGGCGATCTTAAATTAAAAAGATCTGCAAGTGTCTCAGATGCACTCGAATACATTTATGCACATTCACCATTATCATGGCTACGATTATTACAATTATATTCAGGTAAATAATGTAGAATGTATTGAGTATGTTGCTGGATTATTCGTAAAATTTCATGTGTGGTACAGTGATGGACCACACGTTTCCCAAAGGCGAAAGTCGTAACACCGTTTGATAATATCTATCGCCTGGCATCAAATATCGACGAACTCATAGGTAAACGCACATGTGATGTTTCTTCAACCAGATCATATGTTCTGTATGTATCAATGGGCATTGCTCGCGAAGACATTCCACGTAGGTATCTTGCCTGAGATCCCATGCAAAGTAACATGATGAATCACCTTTGGCTTGTTTAATGTTCTTGAATCCATCCACATATGAGCTCATTTTAAGACGAAATCTAGCATGTTCTTCGATTGGTTTACGCGAGCATACGTCTTTTTATTGTTTTTACAAAACAATTCGTGTTCTTTTGGATAATAGATTTTATTCAATTGTTTTCACGAGTGTCTTTGATGGGATATCCGAATAAATGTCATCGGAGGTTGTTTGATCAGCAGCTAGTCAGTGTATGTATAAAGAATCGTGACACGATCCTGGTAAGACTGTTTGGTATTGCCCCAATAAAACTCATAAATTAGTAGCATTGAGCTTTGCTTTTTACTATGAACTGCAATAAGTTCACCATGAAAGTTCGTTCGAGATTCACTTACCGGACCAGCAAAAAAGGCTTCAAAGTTTATGTTGTCCAATGTTGAATCTACTTTGTTATGGTAAATTCTCCATTGTCCTGCCAATCATGAAATTATTCGTGAAATAAATCATGAAACTTATACAAATCTTATATTGCAAAGGAGTTGCTCCCATTTGTTCTAAGATCAGTATTCATTAAATGTACGGGGATATCCAATCTTGCTGACTAAATCTAAGTACTCCGTGGACTTTACTTAAACTATTCCCAAGAATAGAAACACCAGCAGATTTAATTCGTCCACTACATTCCTGGTTTTGGTCCTGATATTTGGAACAAGCCTAGTACATTCTGTAACTTAACGTCCTGATTCATCAACCATTCTGCACTAGTAAGGAGACAGCAACTCAACAGACACTGACAACACTTTTGATGCTAATGGATAATTGTGATTAGCACTGTGAAGACATTCAGTCTATTCTAAATCAACTTCAAAGAAGTTTGTCGCAATTGCTGTTATAATCGTGTACGTGTTTTTGTATTTAAGTATATGCTGGATCAAATAAAGAAAACCTAACCATAATGGTTATTGAAGTAAAGATACATGGTGTAACTGTTTGGATCAGAAGGATTATACCCGTCTATGCTTGCGTTGTTGGCATTCTCTTATCCATTATTATCCATTCTTTTTTTTTCATAACGAAAAGGGCGCTCGAAAAGCAGGTCAAGGTCAATCAACATTCCAACTCTAATTTTGTTTTGTATAGATGAGCAGCACAAGCCATTCCTGGTGACGAGGTGCAATGTGCAGCGTCAAAATTCAACACTTACAAGACTGTGTGCGAAATGTTTCAAATACATGAGCGAGCAACAACAGATAAGTACGCAAATGCAAATCATGATAGCCACACATTGTTTTGCAGCCAATTGCAAAAATAATTATGTATGCATGTTCATAATCTTTTTCTGAAATAATATTTACGTGACACTGATGCAAAAAGTGTTCAATCGGTGGCAAATACGTTTCGGCAAACTTGTCCCGATTGTTCATTTACTTGTATGGGTACACCCATTTTCTTGTTAAAAAGCCAGTTTTAGTGACACCATAATGACTGATGAGTTTTGGCGCTTCCTGTCGCAAAATACCTAACTAAATTATCCCATTAAGAATTCAGAAACTATACCGACTCGATTAATTGTACTTATCCGACTTCAAACGTTATGAATTTTCCCATATTGTTTGGAATAACATTTACTGTTGCCTTTGACGCTGATGTGATTCATTGCATTATATAATAGATATCTTACGCAGCTTATGAAGCATTACAAGAATTGTTATTTGTATTTAAGCTACTCTCAACGCACCATGGATGTGACAATGATTAAGAGCTTTGAAATTCTTGAAGAAGGCAACGTTTAGCAGAAATTACCAAAAAATGTACAACAATACGTTTCCGTATAAAACTTCTGAATATCATCACCTGTGACGTCGGGCGAGGAGGGTTGTTCTCTAATCAACTTGAATGTATCTTCGAACGATTTAAGATGCCCCTCATTGAATCCTTACCACGATACTACACTTGTGGCTCAGTTTTGCCTGTCACATCTGATCACATTGTAATAACCTCCGCAAGGAAGTTGTTCAGCAAGTGGTGTTGTATTTGTTTAATTCTAACTTTGTTTATTATTATTTTAGCCCATCAGCCCCATGTTGCTGATTGGCTAAATAATAATTAACAAAGTGATGACAGACATTTTCAACACAGTCATGACAGCAGCTGCCAAGGACACCATTGGCCTCCATCGCCCAAATAAAAGATTCTGAAGTTGGGTGATGCCCGTAGAGACCTCAAAAACACCAGACACACAACAGGGCAATGGAGTACCGAGAAATAAATAAGAATATCAGGGGGAAAAAACCTGAAGAAAGCAAAAGAAGATTGGATTGGACAAAAGTGCACAGAAATAGGGAGCAGTCTGAGAACAAAATAACAGCAAAAAGGCATTCCAAATTGTGAAAGACCTCACCAGACAGAAACAACCAAGAGTCAGTACCATCCAAGACAAAAATGGAAAATGCCTTATAGATGGACTGAGTATTGCAAAGAACTCTACAACCATCAGTCCACAGGAGACCCAGACGTGCTTGAAGTTCCAAACTCCTCAAATGATGATGATTTCCCCATTCTCAAAGAAGACGTGGAGTCAGCAATAAGAGCACTGAAGAATGGGAAGGCAGCCGGAATAGATTACATCCCAGCTGAACTTATCAAGAATGGGGGATCAGTGAAAAAGCTACTAACAAAAATCTGCAACAAGATCTGTCAGAAAGGTGAATGGCCAACACAATGGACGCAGTCACTGATTATAACACTCCCTAAAAAAGACAATCTCCAGCTGTGCTAAAATTACAGAACTATCAGATTGATCAGCCATGCTAGTAAGGTAATGCTGAAGACCATCTTGAACAGACTGAAACCACAATCAGAAGAAATAATCGTTGAAGAACAGGCATGTTTGCCATTTGCCAAACGAAAGTTGTATTGCCCAAATCGTTCTTTTATTTTAAGGTGAAAGGTGTTACATGTATCTATATTATGTTATTCGTATAACGTACTTACATTTGACTCATTTGAGCATATTTATTTTAACTATTTACTTTTGTGGCTGACCTATACTATAACATTACATACATGTTTTTTTATTAAGTCATAAAGATTATTGTCAAGTTCATGTAAAGAAATAATTGGGACAAAGTACGTTCGGAAATAATTAAATGGAAGACATGTAAACGACACATGATGCTAATAGAACTTCGGTATTCTAGAGGTGTGATACATACGCTAGTTGCTGATTCAACATCATCATCATCAACAGTCGCATGATCTAGTGTGGTCGTCGAGGCACTGTGCTGCTGAACATCTGACCAGTTCCTTCCACTTGTCTCGATCATGTGCCAATGCCTGTGCCTCCGCAAAACTTTTCCTGGCCCATTGTGTGATGTTGTCAGTCCACATTTTACTATGTCTACATCTCCTTCTACCACCCTGGACGGTGCCCTGCAGGATGTTGTGGATAGACTGTTGGCTCTAGTGATATGGCCATACCATTTCAGCTTTCTCTTTTTGACGGTGGTGAGGAGGTCCTCATATTGGCCTACTTTGCGCCTGATGGTGTTACGCACTTCTTCATTTGTGATGTGGTCCATGTAAGAGATGCCAAGGATGGTTCTGCAGCATCCCATTTCATGTGCCTGGATTCTTCCTTGTAATTCTGCTGTCAGGGTCCAGGACACACATGAGTACAAAAAGATTGAGATGACTAATGCTCGCAATAGTCTGATTTTAGTTTTCAGACAGATATTCATGTCTCTCCAGATGGGTCTTTGCTTCGACATAGCTGCCGTTGTTTGTGCTCATATGGACAAAATGTATGCTCTTGATCCCTCTTCGGTGTTTATGGAACCAGGATATTTGAACTGGCTCACTGTTTCCAGTTCATGTCCTCTGACTTTAATCTGGCTGAGATTTGATTGCCACTATTTGTCATCAGCTTTGTCTTCTCAGCGCTTATCTCCATGTCAAATCTGGAAGATATTTCATCCATGTCCTTCACTAAGGTGGCAAGCTCGTCTTCACTGCCTGCCAGCCCATCAATGTCGTCTGCAAAGTGGAGGTTGGTGATGTTACGACCTACAATTTTGACTGTTCAACAGTGGGTTTCCAGAGATTCGCTCATGATGCGCTCTAAATAGATGTTGAAAAGCGTGGGTGACAGGAGACAGCCTTGAAGCACTCCGACTGTTGTCTGGAACCAGTCAACCACAGAACCTTGGGCAATTACTGCACTGGTAGCCTTGGTGTACAGCTGCTTGATAGTATTGGTTAACTTTTGCCCCATGTCGTACTTCTTCATTGTGGTTCACGCTGCCTCATGCCACACTCTGTCAAAGGCCTTTTTGAAACCTATGAACATATGATAGTTGTCTTGTTGGTGTTTCGAGTACTTTTCACACAGAACTCTGAGATTGAATATTTGTTATGTTGTGCTTCTTCCGCTCCGGAGCCCGGCCTGTTATTAATATGAATGATACAATCATCAATTTAAAACAATGCAATAATGTACTTCTATGCATGTGAAAGTACGTTTGCAATCAAACTTTCCTTTCGTTTGATGTATTCGTTATTAAATGAAAATAACATCGGACTCCATTATAACCGTCTTCTATTCTTGTTCTTCATTTATCACTGAAATTGAGGGGACTGTGATCGCTGACGACAACAACTGGTAAAGGAGATGCACTAACTTACACCTTAATATTTTTTAAGGCAATTATCAAAGCCAAACACTACTTCTCTATCGTGGAATAATTTATCTGGTAAATGTTCAATTTCCTTAACATTAGCACACTGGATAATCCACACCATTGATGCCTTTCTGTATCAGCACTCAAACAACCACTAAGTCACTTGCATCTAGAGACACTTAGAATCCACTAGTGTGAAATATGGAGCCGGGAGAACTGGTGCACGTTTGAGTATGGCCTTTAACTTATCACTTCCTACTGACGTTTGTATGACCAGAGAAATTCGGTCTTCTTACTAAGCAAATTAGTCAGGTGTTCAGCAATCATGGAAACATTATGGCAAACTTTCCGATGCTAACCATAACCGAAAATCATACCAACTGCTTCGTATGGATAGCTAAAGAACCTCAGATATAGCCGTAACCTTAACTTATATAGATTTTATTTGACCTTACCCAAAAACATGTTCTATAAAGGTAACACAAGCACAGGAAAATTCATCTTCACCCATGTTGAATGTCAAGTTTTATTCACTGAACCTTTCGAAATATTTATGGATAGTTTCCATGTGGTCGTTCCAAGTGTCGTTGTATGTTATGACGTTTTCGATGTAAGAGTCACAGTTTCCTATACCGGATGTTCACATATTCATGAAATGTTGGAAGGAACAGGGAGAACCCTTCATCGCAAATGACATGACTTTGTATTGGTAACCTCCATCGAAAGCTACAAATTGAAAAGGTCAAACATGGTATCTCCAATAATTCCACTACAGTCATTGATTCTGGAAATGGGCAATGAATCTGTCTTAGTGACATTGTTTACCTTTCTGTAATCAGTACACATACGGAAAGTATTATCTGGTTTCGACATTATAATACAAGGTGAATATTTACGTGGTTCGATGAATTCATAAGAATGTTGTTTTACAGGTGTAGAATTTTTTATTTCAGTTTCTTGTTCCTTCGTGTTGGAATATTTGGAATGACGTGTTCATATTCTTTTAGCAACTGTTTCAGTTCGTTCATTTCTTATGGCAGCAGAGGCGAACGTTTTTGGTACAGATTGTAAAAAAATTCAGAATCGTGAAAAATAATCACCTCAAAGTCACCAATGTCCGATTTCTCATCTCGTTCAAATCTTATGTGTGGGAGATAAGTACTACTAATTTAATTGAACAATTTAAATGCATATCTCTGTCAACATATTCTTGTAGCATGTTAGTGTGGCAAGTTGTTTCTGACATATCTTCCCGAGGCTTGTTATAATGTAATTCAAGTCAGTTACTTTCTTTCTGGTATAAGGACGGAAATACTTAGCCAGAAAGAGATTTTGGTGTTTGGGTAACAGAGCAAAATTTCTTTCACCTTGCTGAAACAGTCTATCATATTAATGTCTGTCATTCGTCAAATTCATCCTTGACTGACCAGACTTAAGAATAGTTGTTGCCTCCTCGTAAGCCTTTAACAATCTGGATTTAAATTCAGAGACATAGCAAAGAAGAGTGATGTCCGACTCTTCAGTTGAAAGAAGTCTCTGTTTCAATAATTTTAATCGTTCACGAACAGTATGTCCTAAAACAAGTTCATAGTGGCTAAAACCTAGAACCTATTGCACTGACTCCCTAATAGCAAACAACAACAGCAATTGCACAACCAGTCTTTTCCCGTCTCAAAGTAATATGAACTAATCAAACACTTTAAAGCCCGATGAAACCTCTCCAAAGCACCACGACTCTCAGAGTGGTAGGCAGAAACTGATAGATGCCTAATTAATACAAGACATACTGGGAAATCTTAGGCATGAAATTAGACTTTGGATCGGAATGGATAGTCTAAATAGAGTCAAACAAAAGCTTTACCAAAGCGTCTACTATGGTTTTAGTTTTTATGTTCCGTAAAGAATAACTTCTCGAAAATGTGTGTATATACACATAATCGTCCACAAGCATTGCTTGATAATTTGGTCTCAGGTAAAGGGTCAATACAATCTTACTATTATTATATTAAACTGTTCGCCAAAGGCAGGAATAGGAGACAGGTGAGTTTTTGGTAGATACTTTTGGGGTTTTCCTACCATTTGACAAGTATGACATGATCTACAAAGTTTAGAAACATGACTTTTAATTTTCGGCCGATAATAATTGTTCAATAATCTTTATTTTCTCCTAAATGACCAGACAACCGAGTTGCATGGGCTAGACAAAAAATTTTCTGGATCAAGGAACAACAGTTCGATAGCTTATTGACGACTCATCACCAGCGGGTGCCTCATGTGGCATCCAGTTCCTCATATGGACCACATTCTTCAAGAAGTAAAAGTTTATATTTGTGTGGCATCCGTTTTGCTACTAGCCATCTGAACAAGTGGGAGATCTCATCTTTTTTCCTGTAAGGCAACTAGTAATTGTCTTTAATAACCCTGATTAGACACAAAAGAATGTGTAACCAAAAGAGCATTGCTATGATCGATGCTTCCTGATTGATTCAAAATAGCTGCAAAAGGGGTCTCATTAAAACCTGATCAACAAGTCATTCACAAAAGCATACTTTAGTAAAGCTCTCGCAACTGCGCAAGTTGGATATAAACCAGGGATTAATACCTCAATAGGATCAACTCTTCTATTCATACAAGGCTCGTCAGTTAGTAGTGGATTAGCCAATGCCTTATGTCCAGTCAAGTCATTACGAAATAACAAAATAACGCCCTCAGTAGGCAAAAAAGTCACAGCTTCAATGCTCAATTGTCCCGAAACTAACTCTTATGAGAACTTAACACAGCTGAGAGGAATATTGACGAATCCTAATTCTATTTTCTGTATTAGAACACTTGCACTTGAAGAAGACTTCTCATAAAAGGGCAAAGCACTTAATAACAAAAGACTCAGAGAAGCTTCTGCGTCAATATTACCTTAATAGGAGTAATTTTATCCAAATCACCAAAGATTGATACTGAACCCATGGGCATGAATGTATGGTAATTATACATAACACAATCAGATATATCTCTTTTAATACATGATCATCACCTCTTGTTAACAAGGACATTTGGAGCAGTTCAATATCTGACTCTTGTTTATTATTAATGAGCTGATAAGCAGCTATGAAATGCGTGACATCTCTAGACTAAATATGTTCTCCTATACGATGTTGCCATGATCTACATTTAACTTTTTCTTGGCAAATATTGAGCGAATGGGTTGTTAAGGTGAACTTGCCAAATCTCTATACAAGAACTCTATGGTCAAAGACTGAGCAATATAAAGGTTAAAACCAATACGTTTTGTAAAAGTTAGCAAATAATTTATTTACATAGAATTCAAAGAGATAATTTAATACTAACTTACAGTATTGTGAATTGAATCATAAGTAGACCTCAAAGTTCTATGGCAAGTCCAAAAGCATAATGTCTTTCAAATAAATTACACTTTTTAATTTATCACGATGATTTAATCTAAAACGTTCTTAAATGAATTCGCAAAAATCCCAAATTTTGATTAAGTCTGAAATGTCAAAAAGCACTTTGCAATTCCAATGAATAATTTAAATAATAAATAAATTCCAATTAAAACTGAACACAACAATAAAACTGATTTTACTTCTGATGTTAAGAAAGCAATTAATAATTATGAAGTCAACAACATCTATAGAATCACAGAACCAGGATGATGGCAATTTTCCAATTCAATTCGTAAACAACTTGCTTCTAGATCATTCCGATTTTCCAAATAAAGATGGACCTTGAACTCAACATATGTGAACTTGCTTACCTCCAAGTTATAATAATCTTAAAATATAATATAAAATCATAGACATTTGTGAATTGTGTAATATGTTGTTTGCCAAACAAAACCCAAAAAAGATGTGAGTAGTCAGGTACTCCTCTAGACTCAGTTGCTGACTAAGGTCAGCTACAGAATACAAATTAAATGTACATAACATACAATCATGGATAAAAGCACAATCGAAACTAAATATGCATAACTATTTAATCAGATCCTCGAAACTGTTGGCATGGTGAAATATGAACTTCAATTTGGCGCACATTTATTAAAACGTCTATCCCGATGTATTGTACCAACATCTCGAAATTCTTTTTAATTCCGTTTTATCATCGATAGCTTTGTGTTATTGCGATACAAGATTCTGCAAGCACAACTGTAAATCCATGGTACTGTGATTTTAAATCCATCCTTGCCATGTTTAAGAGGCATTTTTAAATGTGTACTAAGAACAATATCCGCGATAATTTATTAGAGTTACAGAGCGCTACAACAACGATATAAATCTAGTAATCGAATCTAATAATAGTTGTACAACATTACCTAGTTTGTATGTGTTTGGAGTAATTGCCACGTAATTTTCTAATTCACACTGCGCTATCAAACTTAAATTTCGGTACTCGTAATCGCTATAACTTTTCACGAGTATAACAATTTCAGTTGGAACAGTTGGTACAATACAGTGATGACGGTTTGGGCATTCTTAAGAACGCCCAATAATGCAAGTATGTCAGCTTTTCTTGCAATTTTCGGTGTTCGTGTCGTACGCTACGTACATATTGTTTCATTTACTGTACGGTTTTATTTCCAGACGGGTTTTTCATGCATACTTGTCGGTGTTTCATTTTTGAAGTCTAAATAATTGAAGTATGTCGGCTTTTCGCACACGATTTGGTATCCGTATTGCTGTTGTGCCATTTGTTTTAACTGATCCACAGTCGGTATGCTTATAAGTAAAGATAGTCGTTCTCTTTGTTGAAAGTCCATCAACAACTTGTTTTAATTATTTTTCTCTACTATAATCAGAACCTGCAATAGCTTCATATCTACGTTTTGTGTTTATTTATGTGTCTGTTTCCACATCAACATTATGCCACCACACGTGTGTGTGCAATCACAGGGTCAGCAGATCACACTCGCTAACTGGTTCGTACGGCCGTCAAAACAAATTATATGAGTTTACTCCGATCCCTCATTTACGAAATGGTAGAGCACCTGTAACAACACGATACGCGAGCAAATGCGGCTTGCGATATTTGTAATGGCATGTTCTGCAGCGTAATTTTTATTTTCCAGGACATTCAAATTTGCAGTTATTACATCCTACTGCCATTGAAATATTTCTATATGTGAAGGTGTATCAAATTACGCAAAAATAGTGCAAACATTTTGCTAAAATATTTAATTATCTCATCAAAGTATTCACTCTTTTCATATGTACTAGGTGATCTAGTCAACGTCAGAGATTTCATTTCTCCTTGCGCAACATCAGATAAACATTTATATCTTCTTCTGCTATTAAGCTTAAAAAAGGCTGAATCGCTGATGTTTTGAGGTAAATCATATGTAACATTTTGGGGGTCTCTTTAGAGCATTTTGTGTGATTAATTTAACAAAAGATTGATGTAATCTTTTCTTTAACGTTTGTTAGATACCAAAATAATATTGTGACCAGATATCTCCATAACCTCTTTCAAAATACTATGCGCATCGATCTGCGATTTTTTCCCCATTGATATGAACAACGGCTACTCTACATTGGCTGATATTTTTAGCATTTAACATCAGTACAAAATATTCATGCTACAGGAAAGTATTCTCTGCAGCACAACAGTGTAATGGTAATGGAAATGAATAACATTTTCTCTACGTGAGGACAATATCAAAAGCAGTGTGGTTGCAATCAGTGATACAGATATGTCTGAAAACTGTACCATGTGCATCACTGTCCTAATAAACAATCTTGTAAACCAGAGAAGTGTGATAACAGGGGTTCTGGTGGATACTCATCAAGATCACTGCCACCAGCCCATGACTCTGTTCAATTGTTTTGTAATTTCCAAGTTTCACTGATTATAATCAATGAGTTTGTCATATGTATGTGGCATTTTAACAATGAGCAAGCAAATTATGAGATTTTGAAGGGCGCGACCTATTAATAGATGGCAGATATATATATGCATATCTAGCGTGCGTGTTCGTCGGTATATTGGTATATATTGATTTATAAAACATGAGGCCATGCAAGTAATTAAAGCTTGCAGAATTTGATACTAACTGAAGGTAAATAATTCTAAATAGCATTCCATCCGATTTATGAATTTGAAACTTTAAAGCTTTAAACTTTAAAATAATAATTCCAAGATACCTCTGTTACTGTGACATTCGGAAGAGGACGCGTTGACACTTTCCCAGCTTCAACATATTCAGCCATAGAGCATTTGACATAATCTCCGTCGGGATCTGAAGTCGGTATTCGGATGTAGTTATCTTGTCCGAGAAGAAGCCTAGATTGGAATAACAATTGTCATTTTTAGCTGAAATATCATCATGAGCTTAAAAGTGATATTTAGACAGACATTATCAGATGCTTTCATTTAGCTGAGATAGTGTCCTTCATAGACAATACTTAGAGTTATGGCAAAAGTTTGTTGAAGACCATATTTTATTTTATCTATCTCGAACCGATGTATGCACCCCCATCGAAATTGATTTTTCAATTAATCTAAATAAATACTATAATTTATTTGAATATAAAATATAATAGGACATGCATACATACGTACATGCGTGCGTCCGTGCGTGCGTATATAAGCACCTACGTACCTATATACATACATATGTACACATCTGATTGGAAGGAGCTTTTACAGAATAATATCTAAGAGAATATATATATATATATATATATATATATATATATATATATATATATATATATATATATATATATATATATATATATATATATATATATATATATATATATACAGAAATACCAGCAATTGTAATGACTTCTATTATACAGGCTGCAGTCTGTTTTTAATTATATACAGGAGTATTTACACAGTTATAAACATTAGTGCGCTGTGTCACAAAGTATTTCATTAGTAAAAAACACTACGTCAGTTATCCTCTCAGTGTATTCCACATGCATCACTGCACACTTTCTCAGCTTGATTGTCCTAATATTACCGTCATTCAGTTTTCACTCTTTGGTATGTGGTTCATACTTTGTTCATACGCTGGAGGAAAAAAAAGCACTTCCAAATGCATTGCAGAATTAACACTGTTTTGCCGTCAGCGAATCTTAGACAATGGGATTCAGCCAAATAATAACTTGGCGATAATTCGGGATATATGGAGGATTCAGGAAGTTTTCACGATGGTGAATTTATGACCACGATCTCCTTCAAATATTTCTGGTCACTTTGTCATATTCTATGAGTAGCTTTTTGGTGATTTCAACAAGAGTTTGGTTTTGATCCGATTTGAATACATATGGGACTCGTCTTGCACAAACCTTTTGAGGGTCAGATGATCATTTAGTATATTAAAAGCAGTTGAATAATGTATAGCCATTGTATTATATATATATATATATATATATATATATATATATATATATATATATATATATATATATATATATATATATATATATATATATCCAGAGTGTACGGAGCATCTTCATTAAGTTTCCGCTTCACACCAGTCACTTATTTCCCACAAATCGTAGACGACAACATTCTTCCAGACTGTGAATTAACTTCAAGGGACTCGCGAACATCTTTAAGACGATGAAATCAGCTCAAATTAATAGTATATGAACTAGAATTGCATATTTTATTCAAGGCCTTGCCATCAGTCAGAGAGTAACCTAGCCGTTATCTAAGCCTTGATATCAGCCAGAAAGTAACCTAGCCGTTATCTAATGCCTAGATATCAGTTGAAGAACAACTTCAATGACAGTGGCCTTTACAGTAGGATTACTGCATGAACAGAAATTATTACGACTGCAAGATTCTCACATCACTGTCATTATGCTGTGTTAGGAGCTGTACCTGCAACTGCATGTTAATTTTTAAAACGTTATTTTATATATCCATCAGCATTGAAACTACTGAGCCGTTAGAAGAAATGAAAGAATTACAATAAAATATTCCCACTGTTCAAATGCTCTTATTAAGTATTATCTATATTGAAATCCAAACTGTTCTAAAAGTAACAATAATGTCTTTCCAGATCTTTATACGATGCATGTAGTTGTGCTTGCTAAAAGTGTCTTTTCATATCTGTATACCATATCTGTAGTATGGCTTGCTAAATGTGTCTTTTCATATCTGTATACCATATCTGTAGTAGGGCTTGCTAAACGTGTAGTTTGAGATATTTATATCATACCTGTATTAGCGCTAGCTAAAAGTGTAGTTTGAGATCTTTATCCCATACCTGTAGTAGGACTCGCTAAAAGTGTATTTTGAGATCTTTATACCATACCTGTAGTAGGGCTTGCTAAAAGTGTAGTTTGAAATCTTTATACCATACCTGTAGTAGGGCTAGCTAAAACTGTCCTTCAATATCTTTATACCATACTTGTAGTTGGGTTTGCTAAAAGAGTCCTTTGCGATCCATGTACCATACCTGTAGTAGGGCATGCTAAACGTGTCCTTTGAGATCTTGATATTATACCTGTAGTAGGGTTTGCTAAAACCCTTGGGACTGTTGTTCGGTTTTCCTGTATCGTTTCGTGTATCCGGAAAAGCCTTCGCTTGTAAATGCCATCCGAATTGTGCTTCTAAATGCCTCCACGCAGAACCGTGAAAACTACGTATACATACATACATACATATATATATATATATATATATATATATATATATATATATATATATATATATATATATAAGTCGAACAGATCGCAACCGACGAAAGGTATCAGCCGAAAAATCAGATAAGTAGTGTATCAAAACAGTTGCGTCAATCACATAATTCTAGATAGCATTAATTATAAGTATCACAGTTAAGAAAGTGACGTGGGAATCGAGGTTAAGCATACTAAAAGCAAAGTAGCAATCCCAACAAAAAAAGGATTGAAAATAGTTCGGGACTAGGTGGAAATAACGTTACTAAAGTGAACAATTTTTATGTTAGTTACCTACCAGCCTCATTTCTAATATAACTGTTTGAAGATTTGCTCCGTTAGAAGACGGTGATGATGAAATACTAATTTTATCTGCAAAAATAACCCTAAAACCTCCCAATTATGTTTCCACTCTTGCCTTGGCGCCCAGTGGTAAATGAACCCTCCGACCCCCCACCCCACCCACATCCCTACCGCTCAATCTCTCAAAACGTTTTGAAGCTTTAAAGACGGTAACTCGTAAATGTATTAATGTTTCCTTGAATATTAGACTTCAGTCGAGAAAAACTAAACTGAAATAATTTTAATATACATAATAGTGAATAACATCAATATTTGGTTACCAATGAAAACAGTCATTACAATTAATTGCTGAAACTTTTACAGAATACAAATTGATTATATCATTGTTTTGTTCAATTTGCTAACAAGTATGCAAAAATATGTACCTATCTGCATTATACAGACAAGCAATTCTTTGTGTTTAAGCATATTTGGTTACTTCATGTGCGTTGATCGACTTTCCCGTTTTAGATATCGTTCATTTTCGTTTCGTAAATACTCTTGACATAATATATTAGCATTAAATCAACTACTTGGGCCGACAGTGTGCATATAAAACTCATCTCCACAACAACCCCGTTGTTTAAATACTGTAAGGTGTACATTGCACAGTTATTAGAGCCGAAATCAGTTTTGTTTTATAATCTGTAACTAAACGACTTAAATTTTCAAACAGTTGGAAACAAGTTTTATTATAAAGAACTTAGTATATGTCTAGAAATATATCCATTATCTTTTCAAAATTTTAAAATTTTCCCTATTTAATCCTTTTCTTTAATCTATATCTCCGTTTTGACATATCAAGATACTAAAATATAAAATACAATTGTGAACTTTTGCTATCATCGGACGCTAAATAACTTTGTACATGAATGTATGTTGATCATACCAGCACACCTGCAAATCGTTTTCTTACAATAATTTGTCCTGTCTAGTTCCAATAATTAACTAATGACCAGACCGAAGTAAGGAGTTATTACAGTAAATGTACATATAAAAAGAGATAAATATAATTTAAAAAATTATAGGAGAGAGATAAATATAAAGAGTTTCTACAGGAGAGAGATGAATATCAAGAGTTATTATAGAAGTGAGATAAATATAAAGAGTTATTATAGGAGAGCGATAAATATGAAGAGTTATTATATGAGAGAGATAAATATAAAGAATTTTTCTAAGAGAGAGAGAGACATAAATGTAAAGAATTTTTATCGGAGAGATATAAACATAGAGTTTTCACAGGAGAGAGAGGAATGTCAAATTATTATAGTTGATATATACATATAAAGAATTGTTATAAGAGAGAAAGATAAAGATAAATAAAAAGAGTTATTATAGGAGAGGGATGAAACGAAAATTACAAAACTTCTTGGCTAGTAGTTTCTCCAAACTTTGAAATATCAATGTTGATAAAGCAACTCTGGCTGTGCTTTAGTAGAAACTGAGTTAAGGGCTGTCCAACTTATTTTCAATCAAATGACATCAGAGTTTTCGTCTGCTGTAAAGATCATACAAAAGTCATCACATGTCAAGACTGAAAGTTAGCACTTGTGAAATTATACTATTTTAAGTAGATAACATGTTACCTTGATTTTCATTATATGCCATAATAAAGTCATGATCTCCAAGTAAACATTGTCAAGCTATTTAAAGTTAAATGTAACCTTTTTGAGGAAATCGAATGAAAAAATCTGAAAGCGCATTATAGATTCGAAAATATTCAAAGATTAGAATAATAAGATAATGCAATGTTAGTGTTACATGCCCTTTTGTTAATCGCGTCTTTATTTTGTATTCGCTTTTCTTCAACGGGTGAAGTATATTGAACTAGTATCATTAGCTTTGTCGATGAATGAGACTCAAAGCAATCGAGTTTAATATTTGGCTTTGAATCTTTTAACCCTACCATGACACAATACCCAGTAAAAGTCAAACTTGCTACGCTTCTTACATGATATCCATGTAGCTTGCGTTTGTATTTACTGGAAAGCACACAGCCATCCGATCCTGCTCCCAAAGCGCTTTCTCGTTTACTGCTATCACATTTTCTTTCATCCCGTCATAAATATTCTGGCTAATATCGCTGTCTCGCGAATATCCTTTGCCACTGAATTTGTATTCAACTGTCCAACTTCCAAAGTAGCGATCGTTATTCTCTTTTAAAACGAATTCATTTCTGGTCAGTCTTGTGTCCGAATTTATGGATCCCCTAGAGCAGTGAATGCCACATGGTCCCAACCCCAATACCCATCCACTTATCAAGTCCAGCTGGATCTTTGGATAAACAATAATGATAGTGGTATGAGCAGACAAGTGGATATAAAAACGGTATTCAATTTAATATGTCTGCTTTCGCTAGTCTTTAACATTTGTTTGTTGTTCTATACTAAGGTAGATGTGTTAGCATTGATGGAATTCGTTATGATTTTGTGAACAAATGACGCAGATATAATATCTGTCTGATGAGATGACCATGTTGACAAATATAATTAAGCAGAGATTGCAGAACATAATGATTTGTTGCATTTATAATTAACTGCTGATTTAAACAATATTTGTTGAAATCTTACAGTTTTCTTTAATTGTCTCTATAAATGTTAACATCTTGAAATTCCAACGCACGTGTTTATCATCGTGCGGTTTAGTTCAACATTTATTGATGATGGTACGCGGTCAGAACATGTTAATCAAGATGTCCATATCAGGTCAAATTAAAATGATGTTAGGACCGCAGTATTCTACACGACAATACTCTGCTTAGTATTAGTCTATCTGCTGCACTATAAACATTACTGTGCAAAATAACCACTACGTCGTGCACGACAAGATTTTGGACGATATGCATTAAAATATGCAGAACATTGTCCAGTCTTTAAAAAAACTCTGTCATGTTTCCAGCAAACAAAACACGCAGGTCAAAATAAAGTTCCAAATGTTTGGTTCTTTATTGTTCACCATATTAAAAAAAAAATTTCCACTCACTCATCATTGACTTATTAAAATGGCCGAACCAAATAAAAGCAGGAGACAACGGTCCTACTTCATTATGTTCAACTGTTTCCATCTTTGCAGTTAAATAATGTCAGCCATGTTGATAATTGCATGTGAAAACATTTTTATGTATTCTCTGAAAAACAATTGGTTGACAAAATTGCACATCAATGCGGTTGTGTGTTGATAATGAAGTCCACTCGTTTTTGGAATGAGAATGTAGAAGAAAAATATAATAACTTATTTAAATTACGATGAGATTGTGACACACGTTATCCTATTAAAATTACAATGACATTGTGACACACGTCGCTTACATTATATAGTCCAAAAGTTTTAAGAACAGACGGTGTGTCTTTGAGAAAGAAATAGACAGGAGGGGGAAAACAAATGGTAAAAAGGGGATACAACCTCTAAACCATTCGTTCCATTTATGATGGTGAAACTCATTGAACCTCCCAGGAATTGCCCAGTCTCTGTAGTACTTCCCTCTTGTCCAAGGCAAAACATAATGACCAAGGACAGGAAAGCTTGAAGATGTCTCATCCTAGAAGAAAAGGGACAAATGGAGCAACAGCAGTATACTAATTATACTCAACGTGCACAGCTCCAAAATTATACTATATGCCAATTTATTTTAGATACCAGCCAAGTGCCACGCCCTTAAAAATATTTTTATAAGCAACTTGCTACTTTCTTTCATGACTTATTACCCAGCCGGAACCAAACTCAGTATGTTTCTTACATGACCTATTACACAGTAAGAACCAAACTAAGTGCATTTTGTATGACTTATTACCCAGCGAAAGCCAAACTCGGTACGTTTCTGACATGGTGTATTGCCCAGTAAGTGCCAGACTAAGTACGTTGCTTACATAACTAAGTACTCAGTAAGACTCAATCTCAGTTCGTTAGTAATGTGTTAATCGATGATTGAGATGTGTAGTGTTCATGTAGGTTACCGCCTTCTTTACCAGATGACTTTATTATTTTTTACGCGATCGTCACACTCGACTGTATGCACTTTGAAACAATAAAATGGAATTAGAACAAAAGTGTGAAAATTTTAAGTAGTGATATCTGTATGAGAAAAAAGTATTCATTGTTTGGGAAATAAAGTTAATATTCCTTTTGATCTGGTAAACGAAATTGTCAAGAGCAATCAGTCTTTCCTTTAGAATTGATCGTGGTTATCCTGCATCTTTTCTGTGTGAGCAAACACTACCTCAAGAAAAAGATTACCGATCGTCACTAAACAGTGACATTTTCTGTGGCAGATAGTCTAAGAATATTTTATCCTAGCAGAGATTATTTTATATTAACATATCTCATTCTGGGATTAATATAACAGATCAGTGAAGAGTGTGTAACGGTGCAGAAACGATTAACACACTGTGTCGCTTACATACATGAAAAATGAATATAGTAGCAGTAGCGAAGATCACAAAGGGTTTTGTATAATAATCAAAAGACTGATGGCACTATAACGTACGCACAAAAAAAAATGAATTGTCATGATAAAGAAAACTGGGAAATAGCACAACATCCTAAGAAATGGCGACGGAGTAATTTCGATGCAAAGATTATAAATACTTAGAGTCAATACCCGATGATGATATACGAATTGTTAGCAGGTTACCAGTCTGGAAACAAATACTTTAATATATCTGAAATTCATGTATGTGAGTGCATTGTGTTGCATTCTCGAGACTGTACATTTACATTGATTTCAACAAATATCTGTGCTAATAAAATTTCATTTGCACAGGAAGGTCGTGTTTGAAACTACTCAGTAAACGATCTTACTTGCTAGACCCTAACGTGCCTTGTGACAGATACATTAATAATTACTGAATGACATCACATAAGCTACCAGCCAATAAAGAAGAATGTGGAATGTTCAGTGGAATTAGGAAGCAATTGATATAAGTATATGACTTGGAAAACTATGCAGCAAAACATGCGATTACGAATGTGTGGTAAGCAGGGTGATTGACTGGTTTAAAAACAAACATTTTATAAACGATTGGGGGTCAGGAAATATACAACATATACTACTAAATTGCGGCTCTTGCGTGAATCGTGTAACAAACACTACTCCAAACTTGCACCGTCATTCCCTTATCTCGTCAAACCCCTGGGTCCTTTTCCTCTTGGATTTCGCATGAATAAATTTAACACAGATACAAGTGTTCATATTAATTTACACATACCAAGTGTGTAGACAGAATAAGACTTCGTACAGAAATATGAACTGGCAAAATATTTAACAAATTGTTCAAGTTATACAACCCGTGTAGAGCTTTTGTATCCCTGTTATATTTTAATATCCATTTTATCGTCAGTAACCAGTGCATGGGACTAAAGGAAATAAATGTTATGTACCAGGCTGTTTTTCTATGAAGATACCTGAGCGATTTTGAATCTATAGATCGTACCTAAAGTGCATACAATGTGCGAAATTAAGGCACGCGTTCTTCCACAATATCTACACTGTTCTCTATACTAAGCTCAAATTTGCAAATAGTTTTTACTTACATGCCACGTTTATCTCTAGCACCACGTAGAAGTCCTTGTTACAACTGACCGACAAAACTAATTACACGGCTCGGTATCTATCATATTGACCTGTTGTTCATCAAGATAAGCATAGACATTTTCGCCACTGCACATTTCTGCTGCTTGTACAACATATTCTAAACCAATCCACTCAGTCATATCCCGATTCTCACCCCAACACCCTGACACTCACCTATAACATTAAACACCTAACATGTATGACACATCTTCATAAGGTGATTGGATAAATGAAGTTTAATCAGATTTTTCGAATGTCAGCATTATTGACTTCTTTTTTCAATGAACCTTCGACACCCCATCCACTTCGCAAAATTCAGCGGTACTGTTGCCAAGGGCAAGATACACATAAAGTTTCGTAAAATTCCATCCAGCGGTTTTGGATGAGTTTTGATAACGTACAGTGTGAAGATGATATCACAATATATATCCTACAATTTATACAACAGAGTGGGGATCGTGAAACTGATGACAAAACAAAACTCGTTCACAATTTGACGTCATAGACCTGAGAAAAATATATGAGTTTGGTCTTCATTGTTTTAAAGGATTATTAATAATATCAGACCCATATCACTGAAACCACATATCAACATGGCATGCACTAAAGGTGCCCAAGACTTTGCGAGACTATCTTCTGAACTTTTGGGAGCCCTGGGAAGACAGCACATTGTGATATAGATAAAGGTATATCGACCTAATAACTGACACTATATTTCTTTATTATTTACTTTCATGCATTGGAAATAATACAACACGTTTACACATTTTCATATTCTCTTGATATTAATAAAGTTTTCTTTCTTGTCATTCGATACGCATACTATTTTAAATTAGACTATCATCGAATATGGATTATCATATACACGTTTATTATTCAAAAACAACACTTTTACAGCTCGTTGCATATCCTATCCATGCCACGTAGTTTTGCTCAGTGTATGAGCGTTTTGTTCAATACAATGTAGACACACTCATTTAAGTCTATTTCTGTCTATTTATTTACCTATTTAATTAACCATCCTGTCCCTATGGTTAAGTTAATTATAAATATTTCCCTATAGTTAAGTCGATTACAAATATGTTACTATGGATGAGTCGGTTACAAATATGTCCCTATGGTTAAATCGGTTAAAAGTATGCCCCTACGGCTACGTCGATTACAACTGTCCCTATGGTTAAGTAGGTTAAAAATATGTCCCTACGGCTAAGTCGATTACAAATATGTCCCTATGGTTGAGTCGGTTAAAAGTATGTCCCTGTGGTTAAGTCGGTTAAAAGTATGTCCCTACGGCTAAGTCGATTACAAATCTGTTCCCATGATTAAATCAATTACAAATCTGTCCCATGGTTAAATCGATTCATTTATTTATAATGTTGTTCTGAAGCTTCGTCATGCTTTCTATACTGTGACAACGGTGTCAGATAAGTTTGTGATAGTCGATTCTTTTTAATGCTAAACGTTTGTGATAGTCGATTCTTTTTAATGCTAAACGTGTAGAAAATATTTACTGAAGGTATGCTTCTGGCAGTGTGGTAAATGATAATATTTCGATTTAGTTTCAGCCGTCGGAAACATTTCCGATATACAGTACTTTTCTGCACCTGTGTCATTCTTTAGTCTATTCCGGTTCTGCGACAAGATGACAGTCGGTTTTAAAGTTATTTGAACTTTTAAGAGTTGAGATAAAGTTGGATTTAATTTGATTTTGTTTGAAAACATACACGTCCTAGTATATACGGTAGGGTTTTGATTATAGGTTCGTCATACGTAGCGAGTCATTTATGGGTATTTTGTGTAGCGAAAACAGGTGTTTCTAAGGGTTGGTTGTGCTAATCTACCATCTTTTTAAAAATATTGTTCCACGTATATCTTCATAACCTGAAGTTATCTTTAATATTTACTACATAGTTTAACATCGTTGTTCGTTTGAATTTTTATTCATTTACAAAATGTACTTTATTGCAACAATGTATTGTTAATAAACTAGATGCGACACATTAACGACACAACTATATCCATCATTGTGTCATTCATTGTAAAAATGTTTGACGCGAATTCTTATAAATTAATTGGCTGCGTCTTGAAAACTGCTCATTAGATTCAAACAATATGTGACTTTATACTTCATTTCACTAAAGTATGGTATGTTATTTCAAGGCACAAATGAAAAAAGAGTTTATTTTCCTTTAATCCAACAGGAGTTGGAGGCAAGACATGCATACGAAACTGTCGTTGCAAAGTGTAGTTTTAGGCAATATATTGCATGTTCATCTCTCGGTATAATACCACAGTCAGTAAAATTTAGAGAGGATCAAGGCAAATATACAGTGCATGTATCTATCTTTTCAAATACCTTTCTGTTATTTGCCAAATATAAATTTTGACTGAACTTTCACAAAGTTAATACCAAAACCTGCTCTAATCTTATTTCATTTACAATCGATACAATTATCTTTTTAAGCCTTCAATCAGGTATTATTTCAAAAAGTATATAATTTTTAATGTATTTCTTCAAAATCTAAATTCCATATCAATACTACCAAGGATAATACGAGAGATCTCAAAAAAATCCCATATCAAAATGTAGAATGCATTATTTCCTCTCTAGATGTGTTGATTGGGTTTGTGGGTGTTCAAATGGAAAAAATGTTTTATAGAGAAGAACTAAAGGTGGCTGTATACATTGATCATGATGAATTTCTGACACGCTTGCCCTATTAAAAAAAAAACACATCACAAGCACATCAAATGATGTATATTGCCTTCATTAATCAACCTTCACTTATCTCTGCAAGAATGAAAATATATATATTCGTGGTTATGCCGTTTCTGTAATATATTATTTTCGGTACACTTCCCATTGACCTACTCATTTTAATTAAAATTAATGTAACCGGTCTTATTTGTTCATTGTACAATTTATGTCCGTTTCGGTTTTTCTACACTACATGCGATTTCGTAATTGCAGCTTTGTTTAATTACGTCAGGGACCTTTATATAAAAGGGAAATAAAAACTTCGTCCAGTCTCATCTACATACTGCGAATGCAAATGTTGTCAATGCGAAAATGAACTTGTGGCAACTGCCAACATCCGGTTATTTTGACAACTGTTTTTTTTGCGGGAGGGGGGGAGTTTGTTTTGGGGTTTTTTTTGTATTTGGTTTTTTACAGCAATTGACATATAAACGAAATAGAAATGCTTCTGTGTTTGATCTTTTGTTGATGGTTTTCGATTTTAAAAAAAATTAAAACATCGTTGTGTATTTTACTGTTTATGAGAGCATTATGACGTCAAGTGTTCAAGTCTTTTGTTTGCGCGTTTTTTCTTACAAGATATATGTTTTGATAAATTATATAGTTTTAATACGAGCTGCATTTTGCCAAAGGTGTATACTTGTTTCAAAGGAAGGAAATAACCATCACGCATTTCTAATGTCACAATCTGTCATATGATACAGATATTGTTCTCGATGAATTATTAAGAGAATATAGCGAGGACGACTAAATTTTAAGTGACATGTCTGACAATGATGACTTCAAATGTTTGAGAAAACGACGGAATATGGAAAATACTGGTGATACTAAAACACAAAACTTAAGGAAAGGTTATAAATTGACATAGAGCTATGGAAAATGTAGGTGATACTAGGACAAACAACGTTAGGAAGGGTTATTCATGTCATTCTTGTAAAAGCAAATGTGGGAGATATTTGAACGCGGAATGTAAAGAAGGATTATAAATGGCATACATATATGGAAAATACGGGTGATGTTTGAACATGAAACATATGGAAGAGATATAAATGCTCTTCACGTGGGAAAATTCTGGAAACGATGTATCGGGTGTTTTATGACGCGTGTAAGCAACATGGGTTAAATGTAGGAGTAAATGATCAAAACTTATCAGAGAAAAGCGGTCCAAACCAGAACAAGTATGGATTTAATTTTCAGGTTTTTTTTGGGGTTTTGTTTTTTTCAAAAAGAACTTCTTTTCTTAAATATTAATATTAGATTTAACACTTAAAAACAGTGGAAGATCCTTTACTCAAGTAAAACTAGGAGGTAAACAAAACATCAGTACTTGCGGGGAATGCTCAAAAGTTTCTGGGCGTTTCATTTTTTCAAAGATATTTATTTAGTTTATTTAACGTTAACATTGATTCTGGAAACGATGTATCGGGTGTTTTATGACGCGTGTAAGCAACATGGGTTAAATGTAGGAGTAAATGATCAAAACTTATCAGAGAAAAGCGGTCCAAACCAGAACAAGTATGGATTTAATTTTCAGGTTTTTTTTGGGGTTTTGTTTTTTTCAAAAAGAACTTCTTTTCTTAAATATTAATATTAGATTTAACACTTAAAAACAGTGGAAGATCCTTTACTCAAGTAAAACTAGGAGGTAAACAAAACATCAGTACTTGCGGGGAATGCTCAAAAGTTTCTGGGCGTTTCATTTTTTCAAAGATATTTATTTAGTTTATTTAACGTTAACATTGATTATGGACCGAAAACAACTTTTCAGGCATTTTTACAATTCTCGTGCTTATTGTTTGTTAAAACAAAGGTTTATATCTATTTTCAGGGAAAGATCTCTCGTAGAGTTGTCTATAAACAGAATTCTGCAACTTATTTATGAGGATAGTATTCGATATTATTTTCTCAGGAGCCAGGTTTCCTTTCTAAGGACACGCCGAAGCACAACGACCCGGCCTGTCCTCGCGTAGAAATGAAATCTAAATATTTTGATTACGAGTCATATATATATATATATATATATATATATATATATATATATATATATATATATATATATATATATATATATATATATATATATATATATCGGTAGATACAGTGATTGCTTTCAATATGAAATGAGAGAGAGAGAGAGTTGTGTAAATAAATACTTAACATGCTACATTACAACATATATCCCTCTGTGTGTGTATGTGTGTGTGTGTGTGTGTGTAAAAACGGAATTGAGAATCGGCTTAAATATATGTGCGTTGCTAGGTGCGTAATATAGATGCAACTGAGACAAAGACATATCAAATGTGCAAAAAAACAAATTTGCCTGTGTACTGGAACAAGGTTTACTAACAATATTCAGTATCTACTGTATGTTTTAGTGCCTGGAAGATACTTTTTACCACATCTGTCAAAATAAATCAATTCATTCAAGTAGTTTCATTGGTAGCATCTCACAAGAGAAATGCTTTATAGCCTATTCTTGCTTATACTCATTCTAAGTTTGATCACAGACATGTTAGTTCGGCTTATGAAGTTTTAAATATATTTATTTAGCTGCAATTGTGATAATGAAATTTTGTATGTCATGGTTAGTTCGTTCATTTTATTCTTAGCAGACTAATTTGAAAAAGTGGCAGAAAGCCAATGCAAAAAGCTAACGAATATTTAGCATTTTATCCAAATAAATAAAAATGTGTTCCTTTTTTCAAAACATATTTAGAAGAATGTAATTTCGATCAGTATCTTTCTAAATAATTGATCCATTAGGATTTTAAGACTGAATATATCACAGGATTACAAGTACAGAGTGAGGCAAATTAGAAGAAGTAGGTCTTTCATTTGTTAGAACTAGACTTCTCTATTTACGGTTTCGAATGTTTCATCATTTCCACCTCCACATATAAGTGAATAGAGATTTAGTGGAACATGTCTTCTGTATTTACAGTAGTCATTGTTTCAACAGTTCCAAATCCTTCGTATACGAATAGTATTCAGTAGTATCAAGAATAGTGCTCATATTATCCCTATCTACCATGGAACGATTATAAACATATCCAACTTTACCAAAGTTAGAAATCACACCTTCCATAGTGATGGAATAAGTAATTCATTTGCACAAATTCGGTACTGTCGCCCATAATTACAACTGTACAATTGGGACTTTGAGTTTTAAGATGGACATAGGGTATCAATAGTGTATCAGAACTACAATTCGAATCATCAGCCTAATACAATCCCGCTTTTGATATATGGTAATAGGATGAAGGGGATCGGGGACATGTCACAAGAGACGGTGAATAAAATGTTTTTTTATGTTAACTAATGTAATTTCTGACACCCTAATTGCTTTAATCTCACACAAAGTGCAAACCGTTAATATAATAAAAGACCTCAAGTACACAAATAATAAACCACACAAAAGACCTAAAATACAAATAGACCCAACACAAATACCCAAACCACACAAAGACCTAAACAAAACAGAGACCTAAACTAAACAAAGACCAAAACCACACAAAGACCTAAACTACACACAGACCTGAACAACACAAAGACCTAAACTACACACAGACCTGAACAACACAAAGATCTAAACAACACAAATACCCAAAACCAAACAAAGACCTAAACTTCATAGAGATCCAAGCAACACAAAGAACTAAACTACACAGAGATCAGTAGTGAAGTGGGGCGGTGTAGGCTCAATGGGAATTAGCATTAAAAAACACCTTGGGGTAATCTAGCCTCAATGGGAAATTTAACATTACGGAAAAGCGTGGGGTAATCTAGCCTGAAGGGAATTTAACATGGGAAAAAATCTTGGGCATGTTGAGCCTCAAGGGGAATTTAACATGGGAAAAAATCTTGGGCATGTTGAGCCTCAAGGGAATTTTTAAAAAATTTTTAAAAAATAAATAAATAAAATTAGGGTAGGCAATTGAAAGTCTATCTCTTTTCGAGAGATTGGAGTGGCCCTGAAAAGGGCCTTTGGGTTTCTTCTACTTCTTCTTCTAACACCTCCACTTCTTCAACCATCTTCTCACTTTTGTCACTATTCCTGTCTTCTTTTTCTCCTTTACTGGCATCCAGTCAGGATGGCCTAGAGCTCTAAACTTTTCCTGAACTTTTATTCAATTCTGATTCAGCCTCTCAAACTGCCTGTTTCTTTTTGTTTTCCTCATCCTTTCTTTCTTTACTCCATGTCTCCTTTATCTTCTTTACTTCTTCCACCATTACTTTTCTTATTAATTCTTCAGCTTTCCTCAGCTTTTCCAGACCTCTTTTGACAAAGGGCCAATCTAACCATCTCACCATTCCTTCCAAAAAGCACCTTACTTCTACAACATTATCCAAGGCCTCTTTTAACATTCCAATTTTGACATATTCAGGATTAATAAACCCTCTCAACTTCTTCACTTCTTCTTCAATTAACTCCTCTATCTTCTCCCTGGCTACTTTTAGTTTGTTAGCAAATCCAGACTGTTTCTTATCCTCCATTCTCTTTCAATTCTTTCCACTACATATTCACTATCATCCAGTAGTATGTTTCCTTTAAGTTGTTGAACAGGTCAAATACAGCTACCATTTTCTTTCCGTTATTCCGTAGAATGGTGCGAACGACGAACACTGTGGGTTCTTATAGTTAAAGCGCGGACATGATGGAAAACATCCCCCTAAAACAAAAGTTATATTACCTAGATCATAAGCAAACAACGCGCGGACATGATGGAAAATATCCCTTACTTTTCTCATTTCATATTATCTACTATCCACATACGTGAAGCATCAATAAACAAACCCCAAATCTACTATCCACACACGCAAAGCATTCAAAATTAAACCCAAATCTACTATCCACACAAACCAACTTAAGCTCTTACAAAACCCAATAATCTACTATCCACACAAACGTACGTGAGCGCTTGCAAACACAAACACATACACTCACACTAGGAAAAAAAGAGTCAGTGTTTATATTCACACTACTCTACATACACACACTGGCAAATCGATTGTTATTTCTTTTCTAAAGGTTTGGGTAGCCCTGAAAAGGGCTGTTTGTTTTGAACTCCAGGGCACCTGGTTAATGGTTGCACCTTCCAGGCCTGGCACCACACACACATCTCCTACTCCAATCTCCTTTCACTCTTTTTTGGGGGAGAGCAGAGGCGGAATGAGTGGCTTCAGAATCCCAATCTTCTGTCTCTGGGATTCTGAAATTTCCTTCATGTGTCTGTGTTACAGCCATTCCCCTCTCCTTTTCCTCCTCTTCTCTTTTTCTTCTCTCCTCCTCTTCTTTCTTTCTTCTCTCCTCCTCTTTCATCCTTCCCTCTTCGACGATGGCCTCCGCGGCCAGTTCGTTTAGTATGAGCCTGGCATATTCCAGGTGCATATGAAGTTCTAACAGTTTCGCTAGCCTTCTACTCATTCTCTAGTGTTGATCAATCAACAAGGGTAGCTAGACTGCCGAGCGATTTTCAATTTATATCTAAAGCGCGGACGTGAACGAAAACATCCGATAAACCCAAAACTTATATGACCAAACAACGCGCGGACCTAAAAGAAACACTCACTTTTTTATACTACCCATCACTATTCTAAAAATTTTTACAAGCAATTTAAATAAATATTATACTATTCACATATGCAAAGCAATCAAATCAAAACCAAAATCTACTCTCCACACACCTCAAACAGCAAAAAAACATTATCATTATCTACTATGCACACAAACGTACTTGATCGCTTACAATCACAAACATATACAATCACACCAGAAAAAGAGTCAGTGTTTATATTTACACTACTCTACATACACACATTGGCAAATCGATTGTTATTTCTTTTCTAGAGATTGGGTAGCCCTGAAAAGGGCTGTTTTTTGTTTGCTAGGGCGATCTTTTATATTCTAAGAATGCGACGTCCTCTGACGATAGACTGTCTGACGATAGGTCTGCATCTTCGGAAAGAGAAGAAGAACTCTTTGCTGTCGATACGACAGTCGACAAAGCCTCTGTCAGGTTCAGGTTGCTGCTGCTGCTGTTGTTGTTGCTGTTGCTGCTCTCTCTGCTGTTTCTGAAGTCTGTATTTTTCTGTCCATTCTTCTTTCTCCCTGTTCATTTCTTCTCTAAAGAGCTCTTCTATCAGGTCTTCAGTGACTTTTAACATTCTCACATTCTCTATCTCTTCTGGCTTCGGTATCAGACTGTGTCTGACCCTATGCAAATTCACGTAGGCTTCGTTTAGCTTAGCTAGTCTGGAGCACATCTTCGTAGGAGGATGAGTGACAATGGATGGTTAGACTGGAGGCTACCCCCGGCTTTAAAGTCAAAGCGCGGACGTGAAGGAAAACATCCCTCTACGGTTTTCGAGCCGGAACGTTCAATGAGTGTTATGAGAGGGATAGTACGAAGTCAAAGAGCATGAATCAAGATTCCTATAGCCAAACAAACCACAAAGGCATTTTTTCAAAACACAACATTTTTTTATTCAAAATCACTTAACACTAACAAACAACTATAACATTTTTAACAATAATCAAACAATATAACATCAAATATTTTTTTTTCAAATACCAAACATTTTTTTCAACTAACACATTATTTTGGACAGGGCTGACAACGTTGTGAATGAAATTGTGATTTCCACTGTTGGAAGTCATTAGGCCATTGATGGACACTACGTTTCCTAGCTTGAGACAAAAGATAAGCATAATGGTCACAAAACCATCGATCTACTTTCACATCGTTTCTAGAAGAAGAACGAGGATAAAAATGAGTTACTAAATGTTCTAAGGAATAGCCCAGGCTGCGATGATGCAGAAAATACACACAATATTGTCCACATACCAAGGAATCTGTGCCTTGTAATTTCACATTATTGAATCGGGTGGTCTGAGCATTTCTTTTCATAAAGTCAATGATATCGTCATCCAAAGGGGGCAATCCATACGAATCGAAATATTCCATACATCCTTCTTGAGGAAAGTAGACGGCTACCCAGTGGGTTCTTGGGAGATGACTGTCGTCCGTGTTGATCACATAAGCTTGATGGTCTTGAGGTTTGCGATGAGGGAGTTCATCTTTAGCACAGAGGACAGGATTCCAAGAAGCAGTGTACGAACTGTGGTTCAAAAGATAAAAAAGTTCCCAGGTATCCATTTTTTGTGTGTTTTTTTTTTCTTCTTCACAGGTAATGATAAGTGACCAATTCGATCCTGACTTTTTGCTTGAAAATGTCTGACAAGTAAAAGGCGTTTTGCTCCGACTTCTTATTCTGGTCAAAGAGAGATACGATGCGTCGGCGCTCCAGAGACGTTAATGGAGGAGAAGAATGTTTATCCAAGCCTTTATACCACTCGTTCAACACGAATTCTATCTCGATGTGACCCCAAGCTTTGTCCAGATATTCGTCAAATTTTTCTTCTTCACTCAACATCAGACATTTGTCGTGTTGAATTTGACTGGGATGATCGTTGTGACATCCATAGCACTCTTCCTTGATCAATTCATTCATTACATCTGCCAGGAATGTAGCAAAACAGGAGACTAAATGGGCTTCTTGTTCTGGCCACCTTGACTTCATCATGATAACTTCTTCGTCTTGGGATTCTTCTTTTTCTTCTTCTTCCATGGTCTCCTCACATTCCATGTCCAAAGTTTCTCCACTAGGTAAAGAGGGATAACAGTCTTCCATAGCTTCTGATAATCTAGAATGACTTCTCTCAAACTGTTGATTTCTATGGTATTATCAAATTCTGCATACAGGATGACGTTTACTGTGTTGTCCGGTGGGTCTGCAAACTGAAGTTGCACACGAATATGGCCAGATTTTATAGGGTGGAAATGTCCCTCGTCACTGCCCTGGTCAGGGGTGAAATCGAAAGCCCACAAAGCATAGCCTTCTGCATAATCGTCGTACGTAATACCGTGACTGATGTTGGTTCCTAACTGACCGGTGGCTTCGTACAGGGACAAGTAAGACCTCAAGTAATTCTTCTTCTTAAAGTCAGGTTCGAAATGTCTGGTACACAAGGTCTTGCCATCGCGACTGACTTCGATTTTCTTCACGTTGAAGTGTTGAAAGTTGAAAGGATTTTGATCGAAGTCTCCGTTGAAGGGTTCATTGTTGACCATACCAAGGATTAAACGCCTGGGTAACTGTCCTTGAAACAGATGATCTTCGATAATGGAATGATGGTGAGCGGGAATGGTGAACGTTTTCACTTCCACGCGTCGTATCGGATACTTGGCGGTCGTTCTGCTCAACGTGTTACTGATGTCGTTTCCCACTTTAGGTAACACTTCCACGCGTCGTACGTAGAGTTTGGCCTCCTCGATTTTGCTTTTGGGATTGCCAGTACTACTAATAGCAGCACTATCAGCCAACAAACGGAAAGCGGTACTGCTGAGATTCAGTCTCAAGGGGACATTTAAACCGTTCAGCAAATATTTCTCTTGCAACCACATGTCCAAATGCAAACGATCCATCAGTTCTAGACTCTGTCCATCTTTGATTTTGTTTCGTCTTTCCTCAAAGCCGTCATTGTCTTTACTTATTATGTCAAACTTGGTCGCTTCGTCAGGTTCCCATAACACAAAGGCATTGAGATGAGTATTCTTGGCGTCTATTCCGTACGTCAAGAGATTTTCCAGGTAGGCACGGTAAGGGTAAGTATCCATGCTGCTGCTGACCAGTTTGTTATTCAAGTACAAGTCCACTGAGCTGAGCAAGGAATGCATGAAATTGTTGACGGGAGCTACATTCTCAGTGGCTTCTATTCCACCATTATCCTTATCTAGAACTTTGACTTTCAATTCCAAGTAACTGCTATTCAGATCGATGTAATCGTCGGGCTGTCCTTTGATTTCAAACTCGATGGGAGCGGAATCTGTCAATGAGGAGACAGGGTGAAATTCCACCCACTGGGATTCTTGCATCGTCATCATGGTAGGTAGCATGGCAAACAGATCCAGCTCCGACTTGGTACAAGCGAAAGACTCTCGGTGCATCATTTTTTTCTGTTTCTCAATAATCGAAAACGTCTAAGTCTCGGACGGTTCTTCTTTTCTTTGTCTTTCTAGCTTTAGAAGTGTGAAGTCTGGTGAAAGGGTGTTTCTTCGTCGTCTCTTTCTGCCTTGTCCTTGCTGAATGCCTGACTCGGTAGCGTGCAGGGCATTTATGGTGTTTCTCGTTTTCTCAAAAGGTCTTTACCCGTTTGCAGCAAGACATTTTTGCCTGCCATCATGAAGGCTTCTTTGGGATATTGTTTGTCGATGATGACATTTTGGAGAAATTCTTTGCCTTGCGTCAGTGCCGCATCTTTCAAGGCGTGCAATCCGCGTGTCACCATCGGTTTCAAGACTGGGGCCACCGAACGAAAGGCCGATTTTAACATATCTCCTAAACCGTGTCCTCGCTGTCGAGCAACCCCTCGGTACACTGGATACATGACTTACGAATCGTGAGAGAACCGTTTTCTAAAATGGAGTTTCACCGTGACTTTCCCTTTGGTGAATGGAATCTTTTGTCCTAGATCTCCTTTTATAGCAATGTTGACCGTGTCCAAATAAGACTTACTGACAGGCAAATAGTGAGGATGTACACATTCGCGGTGGACGTGGCAGGTGTTTCCACCTTCCTGGTCATTGGTTGTGGCACTATCCACTTTGAAAGGAATGACACTCAGTAACGGCACGGAGGTGTGTCCCACAACGTTATACTCCACCACATCGGAGTACACAAAGATCAAATTCAGTCCTTGGTTCAGTTCTACAGGGAATCGAAAAAAACTTGTAAAATTCCGTATTGCTGTTGATCTTCGGTTTACAATTTGGAGCCATTTTCGTGTCTCCACCTAAAATATCAAACAAGTCACGATTAAAACTGATGGACAACGTTTGGGTATCCTGAAATTTCATCGGTAAGCGACGAGCCACTTTATGGTACTCCAGGGTGACACTTTTTTTGATTTTGTTCAGGGCTTTGCCAAAGGCTGACTCGAACGTGGAAGCAATGGTATCCACCAAATGTTGGCCACTAAAATAAAACCCTGACGGAATCTTCAAGGTGTAGATACTGAAGGGTGGATTGTTGGATGGCCTTGTGTCCCTTGAAAACCCGATGTCATTCATGGTTTGTTGCAATTGTTCGTTCAGGATTTCGACCTCAAAAGTGTTTTGCTTTCAGTGATATTTTGGATTTGTGTAGGGTGAATCATTTCCACTAAAACCACTTCCCAATGGTCTTCGTGATCTAATTGGATGGCCTAAGGTAATTTGGCCGTGTAACAGCACAACGTGTTGTGGGGAAACACCTCCATGGAACTGTCACTGGGTAAGGTTAAGTAAAATTGGTTTTGGTGATTCCAGAGTTCTGTGACTGTCCGAGGGGTTACTGGACGTCAGAGGCGTATCTCCGCCCAAAATGGGGATGTTGTTGTTGGGATGGTGACTGGCACTGGCACTGGACACAAGGTTCCCGTGGTTCCCGTTGGAAGAGAATTTCAGGGAGGGATTGGGAAGCAGGTAACCGATGCAACTGCTCAATAAAATGGTCCGCAATTGTTTGTCTCCTTGTTGCAAACTCAGATTGGCAATGGCTGCCCCGATGACACAATACACCACAAAGATTTGGTAGAAAAAGACGATTTGCGTTTTAGGCACACGTTCTCCACACCACACCCACAAGGGTTGTTTTTGTAAATCTTGCAGAGAAGAACTGGGTGAAGGAGTGGTAGCAGTAGTAGCTGTGTCTGTGTGAAAGGGCATGATGGTCACTTCTTTTTATAGTCGATGACTTGCGAAGCGTCGATCCAAGAATCAAAACTGGGTGGATATCCTTTCCAACGTACATTGACTTCTTTGACACGTTGTTTGCCCACTTTACGGATTCTGCATTCGAGAATGCTTTCGATGTCGTACACGTCGTCTTCTTTTTTGGTGACACGTTGTAACTCGAGCAAATAAAACGTTCCTTTCAGCACTTCTCCGTTCATGTCTTCCAATTTATAGACGGTAGGATGACGGCCATGCACTCGTCCAGTGACACGAAACAATTCGGTCGTCCAGTTAGGTAAGTAACCTTTGTCGAAAGTGCGTTTGGTTTTGCCAATGCGTCCCCAATCTCCTACGACCAACACTCCACTTTTCTTGGGGACAGCCCTCGTCGGGGACGTACCAAACAGGCGCTCAAACACCAGCACTTCGTTCTCGGGAGTCACTTCTTGCGGGGCACGTCCAATGCTTCGATGGTAAGATTGGTTGTACGCTTGCACCAGGTGCGGTAAGATGTCGATGTACTTCAGAGTGTGATGATGCGTAAAATATTTCCACATGCGTTCTTTCAAAGTGCGTTGAAAATGTTCCACGATGCTGGCTTTGGTTTCGGGATTCTCGGTGGTAACAAAATGAATGTCACGTTTATTTAATTCTTTTTGGAAAGCTTGGTTCAGAATTTCGGTGCCTTTGTCCGTTTGCCATCGAAGAGGGTGACGACCGCTTTGTTTCAACACTCGTTGCAGGGCTCGCACCAACTCGCTGCTTGATTTGGAAGTCAAGGGTACGACCCAGGCAAATTTGGAAAAGACGTCAATGACACAAAACAAATATTTGTAGCCACGATTGTAGCTGGCCAAATGAGAGACATCGGCTAAATCGGCTTGAAATTGATGATCGATGCCTTCCACTCGGTGGGACTTCTGGAAAACTTGCGTCGAATGGGTTTGTGTAAAGTGTAGGTAGCTTGTTCTTGTAACCATCGTTGTACTTCAGGTAAACAGAGACTTTTCAGTCGAGTTTTGGCAGCACGATACAATTTTTGAACTCCTGCGTAACCTGCAGGATGGGAGGGATCGTAGTAAATGCTGGCTAACACCTTCTCCATTTTTTTTGTGTTAATAAGTCACCAACTCTTCGGTGATGCTACTTTGGGTGGGTCGAAAGGGTGGTTTGGAAATGGATTTACGTGTCCGATGGGCTACGGGAGTAGAAGTCGAAGGTAGTGGTGGTGGAGGTGGCAATGGAATGGCTTTGGTGTTCTTTTCTTTTTTCACTTCTGGTTTCCCTTCTTTCTTTTTCACTTCTGCCGAAGGAGGAGTGGACATCATCTTTTTAACCCAAGCTTTCATTTCTTCTCGTTGGGGTGTGGGGGACGGGGTCAACAAGGATGCTGCAATCTTACTTGAACCGGGATCTGCTGACGGTGTTTGAAAGACTTCTCGTATCTCTTCTTCCTCAGGTCTTCGTGGGGTAACATCTCCGGTGACCCCTGGGGATGGCAGTAGTGGTGGTGGTGGTAGTGATGATGGTGCTGGACTTTTCATCAAGGTCTTAAACTCGTTCAGAGTGGGTAGAGCTGTTTCGTCTAAAGCTTTCTGGTGAAAGAGTTGCAGTCGTTGCAAGAGTTGACCGTACTTTTGCGATTTTTCTGTTTCGGACAAATCTTGGGGATTCCATCAAGGACTGCAATTCGTGTTGTAACTGGGACATCTCGCTCAAATTGGGATTGGGAGGTAAATGCGGGTTGCTTTGTTCTTGCCAACGATGGTATTCCATCCATCGTTTGTAAGGCACTAAAGCTAGTTTTCGTCCTTCCATGGGATGTCAGGATCGATTCCGTGGCTCTTTTTCTTCTTCTTGGAGCTTCGTTTGACTTTTTTCTTGGGGAGAAGTTTGGTAACATTAGGATCCCATCTTAAGAGAGAGCGAACGATGACCCCTTCTAGAGTACGGCTCCCTCCAGGTTTCAAAATGATTTGTTTTTTGGTCTGAGTGTCGATGCGGGGATCGGCCAGTTGGGTCAAAGCGACTTTGTTTCGATCAAAAAAGCGTTTGGTTTGATGAGGAATCTGAATGATCTCTTGTAGTGATTGACGTGCTGTCACCGTGAACCATCGTAAGACTTCTTTGAGACTAGCTTCTAAGACACGAGCTCGTATTTGTGGATTTTTTTTCTCGACTGATGCCATACAAGGCACGAATCAATTTGACGGGAAGATGCGTCTGAAGGGACGTCATGTTCAAACTGTGTGAGACAGACGAAAAGTGTCTGAGGTTTTAATAGATTTTTTTTGTTGAGTGAAGTTAAGTCGAGGACGGAGACGTGTACAGGACAGGCCCTCCGTCTTGGCACCAGTGGTGAAACAAGTCGGTACGAAATCGCAAATCATCGGGGGTCGTAGGTTTCAAATCGACGAGTAAGTAAGCGTGTGGAGTTTGAGTGGCATCGTCGTACGCCTGAGTCAGCCAAAGCGTTCCTAACTGTTTGGCTAAGACTTGCACTTGCGATTTATCTCGAGGGCTTTTAAACAAGACCACGTAATACGCATTGAGACTGATGGTGCGATGGGCTTTACTTTGTTGAAACAAATTTTGAGTGATGTAAACGACACTGGCAATTCGGTGATGCCCTTTGCGCGTAAACCACAATTTAATGTCTTCTTCGTCTTCTCCTGACATGTCGTCAAAAATGACCAAATGGGTTTGACGGGAGTCAGAGACGATGCCGTAGTCTTCTTTAGGAATGCCTTCCACAAACACGATGGAATCGCCTTGACTTTCTCGCAAGAGGCTGTACGCCGATTGCCACTCTTTGTAACACCACACGATGCATTGAGTTGGACGATCGATCAAATGATGTTTATGTTCGATCAAACGTTTGACGAATTCGGTTTTGCCTGAACCGCTAGGTCCAGCAATGAGCATGTTAAAGGGATGGCGAAGATACAAAGCCTCCCAACTGGCACGATCTAAGTGTTCGTCGATGACTTTGACAGTGGAGGAAGAGGGAGCAGAGACAGCAGAGGTAGCCATAGTGTTAGGAATGTCACTTGTGACACGAAAACAAACAAGACAAGAGTTTATATACCTTTTTCAGGACACGTTTATTGAATGTTTTAAACATGAATACGAAAGACAAAATACATAAAAGCCAAAGGCTTAAGTACAACGATAAAAGGCACATGAAAACCATCCACGTGGAATAAAAACAAGTGTCTCTACAACATGTTTTGGGTAATGTTCTGACCAGTTCTATAGGGGGTAAGGTCATACAAGTGTCCTCCCGAAAGGGTCTTTCAGGCATGTCCACGACAGTCCTGTCCTGGGTGACGGATTCTTCTTCTTCTGGAACTGTCACTAACACAGGTTGAAAAGTAACTTTTTTCCTTGAACAACTCTCGTGCATACTGGGCCACTTCTTGGGTCCAAGCCTCAAAACCCCCATTTTTCCAGTCACGGACATCTGTCCAATGGGGGTGTAAGTCACAAGCTATACATATATCGTCATACACGTCTTCGGTAGCTAAATGTTGACGAATCTTTTTTCTCATAAAGGCCGAGAAGTATCCAGATGAAAACGCAAGGCTTTGAGCAAAAGGAGTCTTTCGTGACCATTTAAGGACATTTGGGTGGTAAGTACTGTTCGTAAAGAGTCCATAAGGAATCGGCTGGTAAACGAAATCCCAGAAAACAAGTCACTAAGACACACACTATGCGTCGTCCCAAATTGATTGCATACAGTTTTTGTAATAATTGATGGTAATGATCCACGGTTTGAATATGGTCATTGAGTTCCTTCCACGGAATCTGTTCAATCACATGTGATAAAAGTCGTGGCATGGCAACCTGTTTTTATACTCTCTTTGTTTCGGAAACAATACACGTACTTTCTTGCCAGAGATCTTCGTTCTCCAGTGGGAAATCTAAATGCTCCAAACTGTAACCTAAACTTCAAAGTTCGTTTAGAAGTTTCCTCTTCCTCTAAGTAGATTCCACGTAAAATATGTTGGTAATCCTTTAATTTGTCTTCCTCAATGCGTTGCACTAGGTGAATCTCGAAGTAACCAAAATGATGAACACGTGGATCATCGGGGGCCTGGAAGTATTGAACAAGGTCTGACCACTGAAACAATTTCTGACGAATCAGTTCTCTTATACCATTCAGCTACCAATGGTTAAAGATATGGTGACGTAACGGATGAAACTGTTCTTTACGTTTGACTTGTATTTCGACAATGAATTAAAACCATGTCTGTGCAAACGGTACATTTCTTGTGTCAGAAAGAGGATTTAGTACGACCTATTCATGGATACTTTACAAGAGAACATTCGTGCTTTGCCTGTGGAGTTGAGAGAACGCATTTACCGAGAGTAAATGCGTTCTCTCAACTCCACAGGCAAAGCACGAATGTTCTCTTGTAAAGTATCCATGAATAGGTCGTACTATATCCTCTTTCTGACACAAGAAATGTACCGTTTGCACAGACATGGTTTTAATTCATTGTCGAATCTAAATCGTTTAATCACTAATTTACACATTACAATTCGTTCAGAAGTTTCCTCTTTCACTAAGCTGACATTGTGTAAAAGATGTTGGTAATTCGTTAACTCTTCCTCTGGAATTCGATGCAGTAAGTTCACAGTGTAGTAGATAGAATCATCAATAGCAAACCAATCTTTTTTAAAACTAGGGGATCGTTGATCAATGTCTGTCCAATGGAACACTTTCAACTGAATCAGTCCTTGTATAGCATTCAGGTACCAGTGGTTCAAACACCGGTGACGTAACGGATGCAATTGTTCTTTACGTTTGACTTGTATTTTGACCAGCTCTCGGTAAATGCGTTCCCTCAACTCCACAGGCAAAGCACGAATGTTCTCTTGTAAAGTATCCATGAATAGGTCAGTCCGTACAATTCACAATCTTCTCCTAGAGCAAAAGTAATCCACATAGTGAGTAATTTCTGACCACTGCAGTTCAGGGTAACGTCCAAGAATCTCATTGAACTCTTTTGATGTAAACGGTCTAGAGTGATATAATAGGATGAATGCACCCTTGACCCAGAGAAATCTAACACACTGATTGACTTTTTTCACTTTCCTCTTGTGAATTTCTCGGCACAAAAGTTCTACAGTTACCCATTGAGAATTCACTCTAGCAAGTCCCTGCCAAACTTCCTTGTAAAACTTCTCTTGCAGTTCTTTAGGTAATGATTCAATATTGTTTTTGAAATGAAGTTTAAATACTGGTCTCGGTGATGTCCAACATTTGATTCCTAACCAATCTGGTTTCTTCTACTTCAACGACATGGTAAGTTACTTCAATGTCTCGGTCCCACTAAGGGTACGTAATGACAATTCGGTGACCATCGTGCATGTTCTACGTAGGCCGAATCTTGTGGTTCCCAGTGGTGAAGTGACACATCGCAACTGAAGCACTTAACTTTCTCTCCTTTACCCAAGTAGAAAAATCCGGCTCTGGCTAATTCTCCGGGAGTCGGACCTCCCAAATACTTAGGCCATTTTCCTTTGAACGATTGAAGACGATTTTCAAAGTCGCAGTATTCAGACAAACGCACAGGGAACGAATATTCGTCTTTCACATGTTCGTTTCTATCAGGGTTGGGTGACATGGACAGGAGTTTGCTCAGGGCTGGATGACATCCGTAGGGGGGTAAACGTGAAGGTGAACATACACCTTTAAAACGAAACCCAGTAAAGTGTCCAAGAGGACGAGCGGCATCGCTTTCGAATCTCTCAGGTTTGACATGCACAGCATCACTTTCCATGATAGGGGTAGTGAGAACAAAGTTAGTTCCCATGATGCTTTACGGCATCGCTAAGGTCACAGCATACAGCATCGTTCCCATCGCAAGGCTCACAATCGCATTCCACTTCAGAAGCCCCAAACTTGAATTGTGCCTGTCTGAACTTGTTTTGTGTTTCTCTGAAAGTATCCATCTTGTTCGTTTGGTCTTGGTAGTCGCAATGAACTATCGATCTTGCCTAGGGTTCCTTTTTATATACAGACCAATACCGACGTGTCCATACGGTAAGGTGAAATGATTGGGAAGTCGCACTCGCTTCTGGTACACGATTTGATAGACTTTTTCCAAGGGTCGACTGATAATGTGGTTAGTGGGTAAACGTACAATCTTGTTGGGTTGATAGGCGGTCACTTTAAAGTGGTCATCTTCTCTAGACCGCAACGCTTCTTTCAATACATCAAAGTTCACCACTCGACTGGTACGATAATTCAGAGTCAATCCTTTCACTTTACACTTCGTGTGCACTTCTCCTTGTTTGTCCCGGTATTCGTAACCGTAAATTTTAGGACCTTACAATCTTGTCGTCGGGGTGTTCGTCTGTCCAGGCTCCTAAACGGTCTCCTTCGATGTCAGGGTGCTGTTGACTCGGGTGATGAATGTAAATGCAACTGTCCGTGTCAAAGTAGAAGACACGTTCCCCTAACAGTTCTAAAGCTTCGTACAATTTTAAGCGAGCATGAGCTGTCACGTAAGCCGCAATGATGACATTTCCAAAAGGGGTCGTCTTGTACAAACTCCAGATCTTCTTCGTAAATGACTAAGATCAAATTCTCGCGAACGACGTCCACGTGTTTCATGAATTTGGTTTTGTCGTGAATCATCTGAAAGTAGCGGGAAGGTTCGGTCAAATATTCCGTCTTGGGTAAACACGGTCATTGTGCCATTTTGCCCCACAAGGAATTTAACATCACTTTGGCAAACGATCGCCTGACTTCGTTTTTCTCGATGTGGTCTAAACTGATGCCTTCTTGTTCCCGGTATTTCTCTTTGAATGTCTTTTGGTCTACGGGAGTGTGACACCGCGACAGATAGCCGCTGACTTCTTGTTTCAGTTTCAAAAAGGCATCCACGTAGTCTGCGAAAATGCCTTTCTGACTGGGGTCACCCTTGTTGTATTGTTGTGTCTTGGGAAAGTGACAAATTTCGTACACTTCTAACAGTTGGTATCCCATGTCCAGAGCTTTGAACAATTATACGCTGACCCAGGTTCCCGTCAAGGCCCGTTCTTCCTTGGGTGTGCTGACAAGGTTGATCTTGGTTGCACGTTTCAGCACAAGTACGGCACAAAGGAAACATCAGTTTGCCTTGGTAATGGTGAGGTAAGACGGGGTGGTACAAGTCCGTGGGACGCAAAACTTTGCACTTGATCAAGCCTTCGTATTGTCGAATGTTTTTCAGGTCGATGTGTTCCGTCAACAATTGTGGGTGTCCTGCAGGAAAGCGACAATATTTGCACACGTAGGGATACAGCGAACACACGTCCAAGTATTTCATTTCTTCTCCTTTCTCTTCGTTGGCTTGGTACAGCAAACAGGTGGCATTGGTCCTTCCTCCGTGCAAACTATCCCTCGGGTTCAGCGGGTCCATGAACTGGTAACTTTCCACGAGGCGTTTAAACTCGGGATCGGTTTTCAAACGGTGATCGTACTCGTGTTCCCACATTTCCACCACTTGGTATCCTTCCTGTTCTAACTTTAGGCGTCGCTGACAAGTGTCCTGGTACAAGTCTTCCATGGTCCGTTGTAAAAACTGATTTTTACTGCCACGGTCAGGGTAACAGACGGGACATCCGTGAAATAAGCAACCGTTAAACTCGTACACGATCTTGGGGTTTTCTAAGTCCCAGCCATCGACCGAATGCGTTCCGATGGTCGCCTCGCCCCCTCCGTTGCGGGCATGCTGAATCTACTTGTCTTCCTTGTCGCACATGTAATGTAACCAGCGTAGAGCTTTGACCGAGTATCGACGTTTGATATAGTTGGTCGTTTCAGGACTGATGACAGCCACGGTATTTTCAGGCATGAATCGTTGCCGGTACACTAAGGAACACGCTTTGGCAATGGTGCAAGCTTCTTTCAAAGGATCGACCCCTCCGTGTTCCATGAACAGTTCTCGAAATTTTCCACAGCAACGTCGTAAAATGCCCACGTCGGAACGACAATACTTTAACATTTCTTCCTGAAAGTCGAAGGGGTCTGAGGCGTGAGCCTGGTACCAAGCGTAGAAAGTTTCTCGTTGTTCGGTACGCATGTTGTCGGGGTCGTAGAGTGAGCCTCAGGCAAATCGGGTAGAACGGCATGTTGATTGGCTTCCGTATTGAAAAAGTATGGAAAGTACCCTTTAGCCATTTCTGTCATTCCAAACGTTTTAGGCATTCGACTCAAAGGCATGGCCATGTAACTCATCGAATCTTTAAACTGCACTTGTCCTACTTGAATGAAAATGATTTTGGCTCCGTTCAAAGTCACTTTAGGACGTTCGGTGCCATGTTCCGTATAGCACCTCAAAAGACACTGTCCATCGTATCCGGAGAAATTGTGAGCCATCACCGTGGCATGACGATGACAAACTCCGTAACGTTCGATGTCCTCTTGGCTCCATGTCTTGACGATGGGGTGTAAGACCCATTGTGCAAATTCGGCTAGCGTGTTCGGTCCCCGAAAGATTTTTTTCATGCCCTCCAGGAATCTTGCTGCAGTGAGGGCAATAACTCAAGATAGGTTCTTGAATGCACTTCTCACACGCTCGATGAGCCACGCAGAAATTAGGAAAATTAGGAATGTGAATGCCGGTCTCTTGCATGCATTCAAAATCGAAAAAGATGAAATTGCCTTTCTTCTTGTGACCATCGTCTTTCCCTGGTTGGGGTCGGTATTTTTGCACGTAGCATTGGTGTTCCAAGTCCACGATGTGGTGACAAATGTGACATTTTTTCTTTCCTCGACATACGTGTGCCTTGGCATTATTGGTAAGGATGCCTTGTCCACACGTAGGGCACAATCTCAGCAATTGACAAGCGCATTTCTTCTGTGAACCTTGCGTCTTCAAATGTTGTTGGTAACAGGCAGGGCTGACAAACGTGCGCAGACAAGCTGGACAATGCACTGGTTCTTGCCCTTCGCTCAGACAGGGTGAAGAGGCCAAACATCCTGAGCATTTCGATCCGCAATGTTTGTGTTGCTCTCGATTTTTATAGCCATTGTCACATTTCTCACAGTAATAACTGTATCCCAGGAATCCAATGATACTGGTAATGGTATCGAAATGGTCATCGTGATGATAAAGGTGAATGTATTTTCCATCCTTAAAGTCTTTCCCTCGAAACAACAGAGGCCCACGCACTTCTTGAGGGTACACTTTAAAGGTGCAGCGTGGAGCTAGAATATCTTGCAATTCTTGCATTTCAGGAATGCCACAGGGTTCGTCTTTGGGTAAACCGACTTGTTGTAACAGGAGTTCTACTTCACTTCGTTGTTTGGCTCGGTCCGATTGTCGAATAGTTTTCCAGGCTCTTTTCCATTCTGCCGTGTCGTTTTTGTTGGCATAGGTTCGTCCCACCACGATAGCCCTGGCTAAACACATCTGGTCTTGAGAATTGTGAATTTGGGCGAGACTTGTTTTGGTGCTGCGAAGGTTGTTCACCAATAAGGTCTTTCTGCGTTGTCCGGTCCCTTGAGGAGGACAGACGTGGGTCATGTCCAGTGTAGCTTTTCCATCGGTGATGTCAAACTGGTCATTGGATTGTTGCACGTGTTGAATCTTGTCCATGACTTTGGAAACAGTCAATTCTGCAGGGCTGCTAAACTCGATCCAAACAGGGGATTTCAAACCGTCGTGTTGTATGGAAAGTCCAAGCGATCGTCTTCTTTGGGTTGACATTGTCTCTTGAGCGTGGTGAGCAAACAACCCCACATCTCGATGATGAACCCTTCTGCTTTCTCTAACGGTATTTTGGACTTGAAATCTTTAAACTTCACCGTGTATTTGTAAGCCGTGGTTCTAAATTTTCTAGAGAGACGCTTCTCGGTCTCTTGAATGGAATAGTATTTTTCAAGGTTGACTAAGCGTGGTGAACTTTGTTTAGAGGGTTCTGATTCTGGTTCACTCATGTCCTCTTCAAAATCACTGGCATGAATTTGTGCCAAGACTTCAGCCCTGGTACGAGGCGATAGATCACGTTTCTGCCTCTTACTTTCTTCTTCTTTCTCCTCAAATGAACTGGATTGTTTCATCTTGAAAGCAAAAAGTCAAATGACTAAAGTTTAAACACTATGGGCTACTTTACAGTCATGGCAGACCAGCGTATATAAAGAGTGTGTGTCTTGTCCTTTCACTATTCATTTCACTCTCTAACCGAGCACAACGATGGAAGAGACTACCCAAATCGAACGTTTCATCAGAGCTTTGCGAGGGGTCATTAGAAAATTTTCTTCAGACCAGTCGTCGGACTACTCTCCTTCCTTTCGAGATAAAAGTGAAGATACTTGCTATATCTGTCAGAAGAAAGGGCATTGGTCTTCAGAGTGTCCAGACCGTCAAAAAAGAAAAAAAGGGGTGAGAAAAGACAAAAGTCAAGATACCTGTTATTATTGTCAAGAAAAAAGACATTGGTCTCCAGATTGCCCAAAAAGAAACAAGAGGAGTCAGAAGAAGAGAGGGATTCTTCAGAGGAAGAGGAAGAGGAAGAAAACAGACAGGTTAAGAAAAATAAACAGGAGAAGAAAAGAAGAAGGGAAGAAAGTGAGGAGGAAGAGGAGGAAAAGACCGTGACTGTAAAGAAATTTAAAAAAACAGAGAGAGTGAACAATGAGACAGATGAAGTTTATGAACTTTTTAAAGTGCTATGTTGTGAATTATGAATTGGATTGTAAATATTTATAAAAGAATAAATTAGGTATAAAAAGGTAAGTGTCTTTGGCTTTTGATTTTAAAATAAGAACGTACACTCACACATTCATACGCAAGTACTATAGGGGTAAAATGGGTTTTTTGAGTTATTGGCAATTGAAAGTCTATTTCTTTTCGAGAGACGTGGGTGGCCCTGAAAAGGGCCTTTTTCTTGTTGTAGGGGTGAGTTTAAGCAATCATCTTTAACTGCCTTAAGCCTTTGCCACGGCCAAGGCCTACTTCTGGACTGCGTACTGTTGATAATAATGATTTGGTTGAAATCACTAAGGGTGGCACGGTAGGCTTAGTCACAGGGTTGGAGTGTTTAGCTCGGGAAGGTCGTATTCTCTTCGGTCGTAATAAAGAAGTCTCATACATTTGTTTCAGACTTAACTCCGCTAAAATGTCTAACAGTACCGTGACCGTTTGATTTTCACACCCTTGTTTCTTTGCTGCTACTTCTTCTTGTTGCTGTTTTTGTCTTACCTCTTCTTCTTGCTGTTGTTGCTGTAGAAGAAAAGCTTGTTCCGCTTCCTTTTGCTGTTGTATAAATTTCTCCAATTCTTCTTTCTGTCTCTGTCTAAAATTCTCCACGTGCGGTAATGAAGAAGGTGACGAAGGTTCCGGAGCAAATTCTTGCGAGGTAAGAAAATCCATAAAATCCCAATTCACCTCTTCTGAAAGGAACTCCGGGTTCCCTTGGGTGCTCTCCACTGCTGGTGCGCCCCAATTTATCGTTTTCTGAGTTTCCGTCATGTTGAATAACTGTCGCATGAATTGACTGCGCACAGGCGCTACCGAATCTATATAGACCACGTGACGTCACAGACTGCTCTCTTCGGATTGGATGCGGGCTGACTGAATTTTGTAACGCGTGTTTGGATTGGTCAACGAACTCAATCCGTTTCAATCCTTCCTTTCCCTATAAATAAGTGCAGTTCACTGCATTCCTTCACTTGTTATCGGCGCCTCAACATGTGGACCGACGTCCAATCTTCAACGCTTGTGTCAACGATGATGTTCCGGACGGACATACCGATGTATGTCCGATCCGAGTGGACAGTTGTCCATAGGACCGACACGAGCCTATGGATACGTAGGATTTACGTGGAGAGGCAAGGATGCCTCAAAAGAGTTTTAATCTATGGACCTACCATTAGACGAAACCTAAGAAGAAGAAGATTTCGCAGATGCCCTTTATGTTAAGGGCATATTAAGTTAAAACCAAAGGCCCTTTCCAGGGCCATTCCAATCTCTCGAAAAGAGATAGACTTTCAATTGCCTACCCCATTTTTATTTATTTATTTTTTTAAAATTTTTTTAAATTCCCCTTGAGGCTCAACTTGCCCAAGATTGTTTCCCATGTTAAATTCCCTTGAGGCTAGATTACCCCACGGTTTTCCGTAATGTTAAATTTCCCATTGAGGCTAGATTACCCCAAGGTGCTTTTTAATGCTAATTCCCCTTGAGCCTACACCGCCCCACTTCACTACTGAGATCCAAACTACACAAAGACCTAAGCTACACAAATACCCAAACCACATAAAGACCTAAACTACACAGAGACCTAAACTACACAAAGACCTGAACTTTACAAAGACCTAAACAAAACAAAGAATTAACCACTAAAAGACTTAAATTACACAAAGACCTTACTAAGACCTAAAATACACAAAGATCTAAATACACAAAAGGCCTAAACCACACGAAGATGTAAACTAAACAAAGAGCTAAACCACGAACACACCTAAACAACACGAATACCTAAATTACACAAATAATTAAGCCTCACTAAGATATCAGGTACACAAATATTTAAACTACACTGATATCTAAGCTGAACATGAGATCTACTCTTGCACTAATGATATCTGTGATCGTGATAATAATGAAAACAGTAACATTTAATTGATCAAATTGGCATATACGAAACTGCTACTAAAGGAATTCAACAATTGGGACTTTGAGTTCTAAGATGGACAAAGTGTACCAATAATGTATTAGAACTACACTTCGAATCATCAATCCCACTTGATATATTGCATTAGGATGAAGGGGATCGGAGACACGTCACAAGAGACGGTGAATGAAATGTTTATTTATTATGCAATCTGATGTAATTTCTGACACCCTAATTGATTTAATTTCACACAAAGTACAAACCGTTAATAGAATTAAAGGCCGCAAGTACACAAAGACTAAACAACACAAAAGACCTAAAATACACAAAGACCTAAAATACATATACACCCCAACATAAACACCCAAACTACACAAAGACTTAAACTACACAGAGACCTAAACTACACAAATACCCAAACCACACAAAGACCTCAAGAAAACAGAGTCCTAAACTAAACAAAGACCAAAACCACATAAAGACCTAACCTACACAGAGACCTAAACTACACAAAGACCTGAACTTTACAAAGACCTGAACAACACAAAGAATTAACCACTAAAAGACTTAAATTACACAAAGACCTTACTAAGACCGAAAATACAAAAATATCTAAATACACAAAAGGCCTCAACCACACGAAGATCTAAACTACACAAAGATCTAAACCATAAACACACCTAAACAACACGAATACCTAAATTACACAAATAATTAAGCCTCACTAAGATATCAGGTACACAAATATTTTAACTACACAGATATCTAAGCTAAACATGAGATCTACTCTTACACCAATGATATATAAGATCGTGATAATAATGAAAACAGTAACTTTTAATTGATCCAATTGGCATATACGAAACTGCTACTAAAGGAATTCAACATTTCCAAAACCATTATTTACGAAAATTTATTAAACATTATGAGTATTCAGTTGGAAACTCCTTCCTCCACGGAACTTACCTTAACATATGAAAACCGCAAAAGTGGTTCATTGATGTCCTACATTTTTTTTAAATACTGAGTTCGGTACACCCCATTCTGCACGAGCAAATGCCTTTCAAGGAGAAATACCAATAAATATTAAGCTCACTGGCCAGGGTACTGAGACACTCGAATAGACAGTAAATTTAAACACAAAACTTCTCTTCATGGAGCTGTCCATTTTACGGGAGGAAATTATTAAGCAGTAGAATTACATGAATTATAAAATCATATTGTTTTCCCTATCATTGCTTATATGATATTTTGTTTTGTCCATTAGATGCTAAAGTATTTCTTCTACATTTTACAGATAGTCAAACCTACGCCATATTGTCTGTTTTCAAGTTAGCCGTTTTATAACTGAATAGGTAGGCGAATTGAATTCACCTAAATGCTACATATAAAATGAAGAGAAAACGTTCCAGTTCTTAAAGCTCTAAGATTCTTCTCGTCGGATACAGACTGGCATACGAACCTGGTTATTATAATAATAATCTTGTATAGTAGCCCGGATGAAACTATTTAGAATGTAATAATCAACTCCACATACCCGCATGAATAACGTAACTCGTAGCATTTCATGTGACCGTGTCGCATTTACTACATGATATTTAGCACTTGTGTTACTGTTTAGAGAGGATGTATATTTGAGATCTGAAGTTCTGTTTGGGAATTTGCATTCGTCCCACCTGTGCATTCCCAAATAAAAATACCTCGCCTAAGTGAGACAAAGTGGAATAGTTTTGTCAGTCGTGGTGTATATAATATTTATAAATGATGTACATGCGAAAAATGACCTTGAAACAAACATTAGATCCATAGCTGTTGAAAATCCAATTCTGGCTGATGATATACCACTTCTGGATACTTATCCTAGTAGTATAAATTCAGGGGTTTCTGGCTCAGATCCCTATTTTGTACTTGGGCGTCCAGCATGCTTTTACATCCCTCCCCCGATCAACCCCCGGGTTAGTCTAAACGTATTTGAAAACAATTTCGTTGAGGCAACAAAATTGATTTCATCATTGATTACTAACCTGGGATCATCTTGACAATCATAATCGTCGTTGAACAAAAATAGAGTTTGACTCAGAAACACCCCTTATATAAGACTACAGCGATTTTCCGAGATAGATTACAAACAGTTTACCACATCCATTTTTATTTTGTCTAACACAAAATGTAACTGTACTGTAACAACCAGTCCAAGAAAATCCACCTTGCTAAAGTCAATACTCTCAGACGTTTTATATCCTAAAGCGAATGTGTTGATGCCATCGAAATAATATCGCTTATCATCAAAATTACGCAATCCAGATTTAATAATAACATCTTTTTCAATATTATGACGATTAGATGTTCTTGTCATCATCTCTGCATAACTATAAAATCAGTTTAACGCAGCTTTATAATGATCAAATCCAATTGCTTTACCTACAACATTTCTTTTTATACATTTTGCTCCTTTCATGAATTTGTTATCAGATAATTTTAGACACATCTTACTTCACAATCCCGTAAACTCGACGGTGAGAACAAAATTTATCTCATCTTTAAACTTTCCTGTTACTTTTTGTTACAGTGATATCCATTGTTTCGGGAATATAATGAAGCATCAAATAATTATGTTATCATAAAATTTGCTGTAAATAGCATCAGATTCTTTCTTGTACATTAGCGAGTCAGTGTCTGTAAATAACAGCTCTGCATCAAGCCATTGAACAGTAACAAAGTCATGCTTGAACCAATAAATCAACGTCTCTGATAGTTCAAGTATTGCCATCCCAACATAAACTGGCTTGTTCAACTTCAGGTTTGGGTTTCTGTTATGATTTTTGTAAAACATCCTCATACTTACCAATTCATCTGATGCAGCAAGTTTATTACGATCTAATTATTAACTTGCTTTCTGATATTTTCCATAGTCTTGCTGAAGACGCTGTTGTTCATGAGCTTGAAAAACTTATTTTCAAATTAATTATCCTCTCGCAACTGCTTTTCGGCTAGTATTTGATGCAATGTAATCTTTCATTCAGCGCGATTGAATACATTTTAAAACTCGATAAACTTTTCTTAATACCAGACCATGATCAAGCGCCTGTTCATATTTATGTAATGCAAAACGTATCGCCGTTTATCTAGCAGGTTAGGAACTAGTTTCTAAACAATAGAATTGTTTCTGATAGATTTACACTGCGAATAATTTCGTTGTTTTTCTGATAACATACCATAATCTATAAAGCAATGACTCTCAAAAAAATGGATAGTCATTACGATTATCATGAATCTCAGCAGGATAATCAAGATCAACTTCTAAGAAATAACTAATATCAGGATGCAAGCATCCCTCAACTATATTTTTAATATAGAAAATACACGACGTGATAAGGGGTAATTTAAGCTTTAACGACCAGTCTGAACTGTGCTATCAACAAACGCTGTTACAGACGAAGACATGTCATTTCTTTCAATCTCATCAGCTGCGAAACATTCTAACTTTGATCCTAAATAAGTAAAATCCGTTGTATATGGTACTACTAAATAGGCCTTTTCAACAATAACATTAGATGATATTATCTTTCATCGTCCAGCACTTTCTGATTGCGATTTGTGTGTGTGTGTGTGTGTGATTTGGATTTTTAACGTAGCTTTAAACATTTTTCAGTGATATCGCTACGACATCTGCAGTGTAACAGTTTAAAGTGATGACTAGCACTGGGGCATCATGCCGCAGATATGTAGCATGATGTCCCACCCAATCACAATATCCTGACACCAGGCCGACCGGGCATAACACTAAGCTCTTAATCCTGAGCGCCAAGCGAGGCAGCTGTTAGTACCACTTTTTTAAGTCTTTGGTATGACTCGGCCGGGGATCGAAGATTTGTGCCAACTAGCAATTTGTTAAGCAACAATTGACATACCTGTTTAAAGTTTCTTAATCGTATTCAACAAGGATTTTACCATTTCGTATCATATGATCAAAATCTAGATTATTAAGCAAAATCATATTATTATTTTCATCGAAAAATTGTTTTTTACTAATCCACTTGAAAACACCATATTCATACTCTGGGACAATGCATTATCTTAAAGATGATTTGCGTAAAGTTAAACTATAAAACTTGATGGCGCAGTATTATCATAGTCGTGGAAATATTTGATTTTAGCACAAGCATATATTTTTTGTGTTCTGAGGCTCATTAGGCCTCTGATTCCTCGTTTGATAAAACAGAACATGTCAGGGTATGTTAGCAATAACAGTTTTATTCTACTATGTTTCAGTAACGTGTCCAAGGTTAGTCACCGTGCTGAGCAGTACCAGGCAGAATCTATTCCTCAGTTTTGTGAGCCCTTACGTCTCAAAAACATGTAAATATCTCTGTGAGCAAAAGCACATCTCTAATCAGATACAGATCATCATAATTACCGAATTTTTGCACAATCAAATTCATTCTAAATCTTATTAGCTTAATCATAATCATCATCGCTCACGCTTTCAAGATTTACCCGAGAATAAAACGATTTTTTTTCAGGTAAACTTTTCTCATTAAATCCATTCCACTCGTCAAGGTACTTGTATGGAAGGATACCTTTTCTGATCAGCAAATAAGATTTTTTACCGAAATACCCTGTCAAATTATCGCAGCCTTTTCCTAGCTCGTCCAACAATGCTGCCATAAACTGTAAACTATCAATAAATCTTATCTTGCCAAGAGTAACTGAGATATACTTTTCAGTATTGTTTGGAACGACCTTTATTTTATTGTTGTTGATGATTTTCAGGCGATTGATAATATTCTCGCTGTCGAACTCTACTACGATAATATGCGCATCAAACCCATGAAAATAGCAAATGACGATAGGAACGAACACTGGTGATGTATATTTCAAATTACATTTGTCGTGAGCTGGACCTGGATACTTTCCAATTAAATGACAATGATCTTTCACACGATCGTGAGGCGCAACCGTCTACTAAAAATATGAAATATATATGCTGCAGTAAACTCGTTTTCTTGTTTTATCGTTAACGACTTCATCACTGTTGCTTACTGAGCAACATCATGATGACATCTACCTCGTAGATAATATTTATTAAAAGCCAAATAGCAGAATCCGCTCCATGATAAATTTTCATTGAGTTTGACAAACTTTTATCAGCAGCGCAAACAACTTTATAAGCAACTCCACATCGTACATGCTCTTGTATTTTTCTTGTCGATGTTTTATCAGGGTTATTTTCTGCTTCTGATGCTAGAAGTAAAATAGACTCTAAATCAGCATAAATTATAAAAGGAATTTTCATCTTATGTCTGTAATTTGTAAACTGACACAAAAATACTTCTTTTCTTTGTGCCTGTTATACTGTTCTCCGACTATCTCGTTGCAGTTCTCAATCAACGCGTAGGGCTTTTCGTCAGATAGAAAGTTTATTGTTGTTTGTGATGCTCGATTGCTGATGTCTCTAGGTAGATCTATTGTGACTCACCATAACGTTCGAATACGTTAACACCTCCTGTTATTAGGAGATTATTTTGTGTTTGAAACTTTGAAATTGGATTCTCAGCAACAGGAATGTAGCCCTTGCTAAAAATTTAAGTCGTTAGATTGACTAATGTACTTTGAGACTGTCATCATTTATTTTGACTGGGAATAACGCCGATAATACTGCCTATTGAACACACATTTTTTATCGCTGTTCGAGATTTTTGTTTTGTTTGGCAGCTCGACATATCAGCTACTTCGCAGTGGATTATATTTTATATTGTGGATTAAATTTCTCTTATTTAATGAAACAACCAACCTGAACCAAATGCTATGTTTACTAACATATTTCATCAGACAACGATATTAAATCTGTACCCGATAAAACGCCGATGAGATCTTGATAAGGATAATCAAGTTCTTTCAGTTGTTGTTCAGATGAGATATTAAGCTATCAACAACGAACAAAAAACTGCACAAAAATCTTCCGACCATAATGCGCGTCAAGCTCAGATTTAATAGTTGGCAATAACAGAGGATACAAGTTCATGGCAGAGAAATTTTCTCATACAACTTGATTATCAAGTTTTCAGCTGTTATCGAACTCAGCAAATGCAGTTAAAACATTTTAGTCTGATAGCTTGCTATCGGCATCGAACCTCTTTTTGCAATATCAGCAGGTTTCATTATTGTCTTATTATTGTGTTATATATTTCTTTAACTGAGTGTGCCATGGAAACTGTCCATTAAAGATTAGAACTTTCTATAGCAAAATTATGAAAAATTTATACCAACAACCGTTGATCTCGAGCGATCTTGCAAGGTACCAGGAAATATTTTGGTGCCATCCTAGATATAATCTTTTCGACGGCAATTAACATAGTGTTGCGATAAATATCCCAGCTAAAAACTTCGATCCGAGTATTAACTTCAGCGGGTTCTGCAATTCGAGTGAAAGGTGAAAATAACACTGAACATACAAAACTTTTCTTACACAGTTTTATCTGTACTTTGTTTAACAACGATATTCTAGATAGACTGCGAGTTTTAATGTGAATGAGAAAGTTATCGACAACAATATTCCTAACCCTAATTTGCAGGATGAATTTCAGCCACATCCTGTTTATGATTTGTATGAGCCTAACGATAAAGGCATTATCTGGAATGTTGAAACAAAGAATGTTGTTGGAAATGCTGATAAATTTGTTTGATTATGAGAATTAGAGGTACACAAAATTACCGTGTCAATTATAAATCACATCTTCTTTTGCATGAGGCTTGTCATGGACTCATTGCAAGTATCTTAGTCAACGATCATCTCAACAGCATCAGGGATGACAATCGTCCTGAATATTTAGACATTGTTATCATTAAAGAAAATCCAAGACGTGGGAAGCGGCATTTTAAGCTTTAACGACCGGTTTGTCCTGTACATTCAACGAACGCTGTTACAGACGAAGAAATGTAATTTCCTTCAATCTCATCAGCTGCGAAGCATTCTAACATTGATCCCAAATAAGTAAAATGCATTGTATATGGTACTACAAAATCCGCCTTTCAAAGAACAACATTAGATACAATTATATTTCATTGTTAATCAATTGCTGATTAAGATTTGTGTGTGTGTGATTTGGATTTTTAACGTAGCTCTAACAATTTTTCAGTCATATCACTACGATGTCTGCAGTGTGGAATTTTAAAGTGATGCATAGTTTCGTTTGCAATAATTGGATTTTTAGTAGCTTTGTTTGACGAGATTTTATGCCTAGCGCTGTTGTACTCGGATCAAATCCCTTGCAGATCATCAACATATCTGCTAGTATATTTTTGCTGTAAAGTGTCTGTAGATCTTCTCTTTAAGAGCGCTAATAAAAGATTCAATAACTACACGCTTTCCCACATTCACTATCACATATTTTAAAATAGTATTCTTTTTCAGAAACTGCTCAAACTGCTTATTAAACAAACTTTGCGCCATAATCAGTTCAGATTTTATTTGGTTTTAACTCAGTTTTAACAATGATATCTCTTGGTGAATTTTAAACAAAATATTTTGTTATCGTTCTCCTGAGAAACATTTGATAGATCTGCCAGATATATCGCCCAGATAACATCAACTACAATTGCGATGCTCTTTCTTCGAAGAAACCTTTTCTTATGCTTATGTAGTTGAGCAGCAAGCTGTTCCGACTCAAATGACTCAGGCATACCGATTCGGGGCTTGCCAAGCCCAGGATTATATCTTGCTCCAATGATACCCTGCACAAGCCTTCGGTCAAATCTCTCTCGCATGTTAATCGGTTTATCTCTCCTAGTTCATCCAGAATGACCTTATCACAACCAGTCTTATCATCTTCGTGGTCGCGATAACGGATATAATGTTTCATAGCAATAGCGTCAACCTGATTATAAGGTTCTTGTCCTTGCAGGGGATTGTCATCGTTATCAAGTTGTTTATCAAGTGGATTATACGGTCCGATATACTTATGTCCGTATAATGACCAATTACTGCTGGGTTTCGGTAATTTGCCAACAATTGTATGTATGTGCTCCTTCTAATGTAAATGTTACCTCAATATCAGCTGGCTACCAACAACTCCCTCTTTTTCTGACATCAAAGTGAAATATCGGATATAACGTCCCAAACCCAACATAGATTTGACTTCCAGTGTCAGTATCAGGATATTTTTTGCATTGCCTCTTTCAGATACATTTTAGCTCGAGATACATTTATGTTATCGTCATCTGCAACGCTAAAGGCTAGTTCACTTTCTGGGTATTGTCTAGAGTTAATCCTTGTTGCTAATCATATAAGACAGGTTTTCAAATACTCGTTTGTTTGTCAATTGGTATACACCATCTGCGCGAGCTTGCGTCTAAAACACAATAAATATATGTCTCAGTAGTTGCTAGGATGGTGCTGTTGTAATTAGCCATGTGTTGTTGTTGTAGGGTTTAACGCCATTTTTCAGCACACGATAGGTTATACATGGCGGCCAGTATTATTGGTGGAGGAAGAACCCGGGAAAACCCCAGAAAGATCCACCGACCCACGAGAAGCTACTGGCAAGCTGTCTCACCTACCCACATTAGCCGAATCCGAGACTCGAACCCACGCAGACAGGGGTGAGATGGCAGTGATCCGTAACGGAGAGCGCTTTAGACCACTCGGCCACTCGGGGCCCCTACCCATGTGTACCTAACTGTTATAAGTATAGCCTGTCGATATATATTTATTTCAAAGTAAATACGTTTGAAAAAGCTAATAATAAGTCGTCAAGTTCTAGTTTAGAAACGGTTGGTACTATCTTTGGCATCCACTATGACAGATAATTGTTCCTAAACTCTCTAACTTCATCATCATTAGCGTGGGCTATAACTCCCAAAACTATATTGTTGTTGTCATTCCTGTTTAAGATTATAGATTATTTCGCTACATAAAAACGTTATTTACGTCTTTACAAAACCCAAATATACTTGACAGTGGAAGAAATATAGTAACCTGATTACCATGATCAGTAAAAGCTTTTCGTTTAGCAAATCCTTCGTTGTACCTCTCCTGGAGAAGATATGGTCCTGCTAACCTGATTGCATGACCAACATCACCAGCAGCATTGTTAGCAGGATTAACTGCAAGATTAATATATTACCGATACCATAAATGCTGACTTCTGTTCTAAACTCGTTTGAAATAGCTCCACCAGTTGATGTATATTTGAACCAGAGCATGTTTGTTGCTCAGCAACATCTATTGTTTGACTTGCAAGTTGATAACGAGCACTTTTAAATAGTCCCCATCCATTGTTTAGCAGAGATATTTCATTATTTACAAACGTGACAGTGCTCTGCGGTCTGCTCTTTGCTCTCGATATTAAATTGTTGATATCAGCTTCTCCGTTAGGCGACGAAAATATTTTAGTAATTGTTGCTAACGCTGCAGTAGTTTCTGGTGTGGGTGCTATCGTTGAAATAATTTTTATTTATTGGTTGGTAGGCACTCCTTTTATTTTATCTGCGATCTTTTCCCCGACTGCTATACAAGCAGCTTTTGACGCATCTAACGCAACCAAAGATAGCTTTGTTGCGAGGCTAGTTCCCTGTTTAATTATCTTTGGAAAAAAAACTTCCAAATATGTTACCTCCGATTATCTTTATTCGCTATATTTTTTGTCAGGCAATTTGCTCATCATTATGTTTGATAGTCATATAAATTGTACAGGATCTGCCGAAGATGTAGGTAATGTCACAACCTCGTTGTTACGATCAAGCTGGGTATTTCTCTGATCTGTCAATGTCATGTTCGTCATGTTGATCAGCTGCTCAACGTTTAACGGGTAGTATATTTTCTGCCTGGAGTTAATTTGCATTTACGAGACTGGTGGCACATCTGGTGAAAAGCTGTCTTGCTTGACCACGAGCTCCTTTAGATGCATAACAGGTTTCTCACCTCAGTATATTCCATCTGCGTATTGTTGCCGATAAAAACCTAAAAACAATGTATTACTTGTTGGTGAATTAAAATCAACTATCATATTATATGTTATCGTTATATTGGCTCACGTAGAAAATCATCAGCGATTCCACCATGTTCTCTTATCAAAGATTTAATAATTTTGTTTATATTTGTGACGTTATAAGCGTCTGGACTAATCTTAAAATTTGCCAACACTAAACCCTGTTGAAAGCTAAAGTTGTAGTCAACATTGAGTGTACATTAAGCATTCTGTGATACATCATGTACGCGATTAGCCCTATTTGTACTTGTTAGTTGAGTCTAGCATTATTGGTTGGTTATAAGAAACAATAACATTTGCGCTGTTGTTTGATGTTTGTGACGCGTATTACAGCAACATAGTTTGCATTATTTGGTGATAGCTGCACAAAATAACAGACTATCAGCTTGTGGACCTCTTGTGGTCTGCGCTAACGTTGATTATCATAGAACTTGATGCAGAACAGCATCTCATCTGAGGTTAATAAACTAAGCGGTCTCAACTTGTACAGATCAATAATTTCGTTATCGATTTCCATGCCTGTATTGCAAGCTTCTTTAGCTAAGATCTGTAGCTGAAGTTTTTCTACTAGCTCGCTGTCCAATGAAAATATCTTAATATCATATGCTGATGTTTCTTGTTCACCCTTACTGAATTCAGGTTCATAAGATTGTTGTATTTGTCTTTGTGATTCATCATAATCTGACTCTAGTGCTAATTTTTATGTTCTTTTTTTTTCTTTCTTTACTTTTCTTTATTTTTTTCTATGCCCAAATTCTCAAATCTTTGATTATCCAACTCTTTTGTTATTTTATGCAAATTAACGTACGCGCAAATTATATCCCGGACATTTCAATGTTAACTGATGAAGCTATGGCTCATCGATTTCTAGGTCAATATAAAATATCTTTCAGCATCCGTAACAAGTCATAGTCATGTAAAGTTTTACAAAACCAACGGTTTGTCTGTTTTATATGTTTGTCTTGTCTATGTTTTGTATTTACCTTTGAAAAAGACTCATTAAGAGTCGAAAGCGCTTAGGCCAGCTAGATAATAGTTTTGCACTGTTCGTAGTCAGTTATTACATTTATCTTAATCAATCTCTGACACACGTGATCCCTAGCTGGATCCAGTGCAGTTGGAAGGATTGGTTTTTTTTATTCGCCATATGATTTGTATTCATTATATATAAACACGGTCACATTTTAGACTGGATTCTTCAAAGAACTCGTGATAACATTCTACGGTCCTCCCAGGTATCCCATGACCTTGCATCAGATCACATCTGCATTATATGCCATCTTGACGTATCAGTCCCTAACCCTCCACCTTTATCTGCTACTAATAGAAACCTCCGTAATGCACGACATCCAAGCTGACTTAACAACTTGCTTACCTCCTACCGCAGAACAACTCAATAACTGTCTGCGTTCATTGCTTGACAAACATGCACCAGCTACCAAGTGCAGAGTATCAATTCAAAAGTGTTCTCCATGGTATAGCAGGGTTAGCGACCAGCTTCCGCTGCTAAAAGAGACCGCCCTAAAGATGAGAGGCTTTTGCCTTCCACCAGACTCACTATTCATCAGCAAATCTATGAAGCCGCTAAGAAGAATGTCACAAATATAGTCCATGCATCGAAATCAGCCCACTACACTACTAAGATCATGGAAAGTTGCAGCTACAAAGAGTTCTTCGAGATTACTAACAAGCTAATGTCAAGGAACAAATCTACACCACTTCCAACTACCTTCTCTCGATTTGACCTTCCGGACATGTTTGCAAATTTCTTCCGTGATAAAGTACAAACCATTAGAGATAAGCTTGACATCACAACTGCAATTGAATCGTCGTCACCATACAGTTGGGGTGCAGAATTTGAGCGGCAAGCATTAGCAGCATTTGAACCTGTCTCTATGGATTTCGTACGTACAATCATGATGAAGAGTGCACCAAAGTCATGTGAACTTGATCCAATTCCAACATCACTGCTGCTTGAGTGCTTAGATCCAGTATTGCCTTTACTAACTGATGTTATTAATACCTCTGTCCCATCCGGGGAATTCCCATCATTTTTCAAAACTGCCATTGTAAAGCAGCTCCTGAAGAAACCAACACTAGACGATAACGATTTAAATAACTACCGCCCAGTTTAAAATCTCCCATTCATATCAAAAATCTTAGAAAAGGTTGTTCTATCCCAGCTTGCATCTCATCTAAATTCAAACAGTTTTTTTAGCAATGTACAATCTGCATATCACCTTTGCCACAGTACTGAAACTACTCTTCTAAAAGTAGTTAATGACATTCTCTCTGCGTTGGATAGCGGAAAGATTACATTCCTCTCCCTCCTTGATTTGTCTGCAGCATTTGACACAATAGACCATGCTATATTACTTCACCGTCTCCAGCATATATTTGGCATTCACGATACAGCCTTAATGTGGTTCAAGTCCTACTTGGTCAACAGGACACAAATTGTATCTGCAAATGGAATACACTCCAGCCCAGTTCATCTATGTTGTGGTGTTCCACAAGGGTCTGTTCTTTGACCTGTTCTCTTCATTCTGCACACTCAGTCGCTCTCAATTGTCATAGATCATTATCCAGTGTCTCACCAATTGTACGCTGATGACACCCAAATATACAAATCTAGCCACCCAACTGAAGTTGATGCTACCATCCAAGGTGTAGAGAGGTGCATTTCTGATGTGAAATCATGAATTACATGTAACAAGCTGCAGATGAATGGTGATAAAACTGAGGCCATTCTGATCACAACACAAAGACTTTCTCATTCACATCCTCTACCTCAAACAATAAATACCGGCAACACCAACATTAAATTCACACAATCAGTACGAAACTTAGGTGTTACTCTGGACAGTATTCTCACATTGCACCAACATGTCATGAACATATGCAAGGCTGCATATCATGAGCTGAGACGCATCAGCCCAATTTGCAAATATCTTACGGTTGATGCCACTAAAACACTTGTATATTCATTAGTACTTTCAGGACTGGACTATTGTAACTCAGTTCTGTCTGGTTCATCTCAATATCTGCTCCAGAAACTTCAAAAAGTTCAAAACACAGCTGCTTGGATCATGCTTAGAGTACCACGATCAGAGCACACCTCCCAGCTGCTCTGTACCCTACACTGGCTATCCATTCGATCCAGAATCAAACACAAAATTTGTTCTCTTTGCTACGTTTCACTGTCGGACTCTAGTCCAACATACCTATCCCTGTCACCCATGTGTACACACCAGCAAGATACTTACGCTCCTCTTCTGACAATCGTATACTCATTATTCCAAGTATGAAAACAAAGTCATACGGACAGCGTTCTTTTGCATACAAGGGCCCAGCAACGTGGAATGAATTGCTCACTGAACTTAGACAAAATGACACAGTGATCACATTCAAGAGGGCAAACTTAAAGAACTTATAATGTTTCCTACCTTAAATATTCTCAGCATGTTTTTAATGTTTTCTAATGTCATGGCTTTTGTTTTTGTAATCATATCATTGTATGTTTTTTATCTTATAAGTGTTGTCTAATGTTGTAAAGCGCTTAGAGCTTCTAAAGATTAGGCGCTATACAAAGTCCTCATTATTATTATTATTATTATTATTACTACTACTACTAAAGTCCTCCCAGTGCACTCTAACAGAGATCATTTTCCTGACGATTCTACGTTGAATACATTTGATAAATCTCTCGACTCGTTGAGAATTTCACATCAGCCTCAGTAATTTATCAGTTTGCAAAGCATAGTGTATATTAATGCATATAAAACGAAATGTATGAGAATCTGAGCAAGGCATCGCCTACCCAATAATGTAGAAAAATTGCAATGATAGTAGCTGGTGAATATATGTAATATTTCCATTGGTCAGAATGTTACTACTAAACAAAATGAATTGCGTTTATTTCTGTATGAGCTGTGATTAGAATTACTTTTCTAAAAATACACACTTTCTTCCTATTACGACATCCTTGAATGTTTTTTCTTTCACGCCTGCAATGGCTACCTATACAAGAAATGTGTTTTTATTTTAAAGGAATCATGATATGTAATCCTCTAAACGATTTGTTTCAATGTTCTATCTAACTGCAGCTTAGAATATCCAACAGTGAGCTTAATTTCCGATCCATAAATAAAACATTCCAGATACCTATGTACAGAGCCAGCCATTTCTAAAGCTCTTTTACTGTATTACACCTGCCTTTCAGAATCTCTTGCCGCCGCCGAGGTTAAGTAATTTAAATTCCAGTGCGACATTTAAAACCTCATTAAAGAAAACCAGCTGGAATAATATATTAAAAAGCATCCCAATACAGAATGTATTATTTTATGCAGATAATATTTGTGCATATTTTATTACATGTTTACATGACTTTAGGCATGCTGAAATATATATTATATTGTTCATATATGTACCTGTTGACCACTATAGGTACATATATTAATCCATTTTATATCTTCGTTAGTACGTTCTTATACATACCTACATACATACATACATACATACATACATACATACATACATACACACACACATACATACATACATACATACATACATACATACATACATACATACATACATACATACATACATATGTAATGCACCATCTATAGAAATAGTGCGGCAACTGTATTATACGTTCATGCAATAGGTAGGACTGACTATAACTTGAGTGAATTAATTACCGATTTCATGAAATTAAACAAGGTCAACATGAGTATTAAGTGAAATGTCAGGACTCTGTAAGAAATGTTTGATCTGATGCTCACAATGCTCCAATGACCCAGGAATATTCACGTGAATGTTCTGCCTGCGAGTGCCGTGACGATAATAACACATAGGAACAGACCTGTCAGGGTACTTCGCTGTGTCATGTGCATACAATTTCATCTGAAAAACATCGCGGGTTACTCTCGTGTTCTCTGATAACGTTAGGCCTCCTTATATCATAGAAAACTTCCATGGGTGCCCGTGATGCGTACATTATTTAACCCCTCCCCCGATGCTTTTTATCTCTCTGGCAAGTATATGTGTAGTAGCAAGCAATATAAAATCATGGCTGCAGATAGTTCGCATACAGATTAATGTTGTCTTACCAGATCCACCCGTCTTGAAGTGCTCGAGAACACGCGATGAAACACAATATATCACATAATCGTGTTTCTTCTGTGTGAAATCATCAAGGTGTGGTAGTGTTAATCAAAGAAACGCATAAACTGGTACAGTCATAGGATAGGCCTGTATGTACAATTGTCGACAATTCCCACTAACATTCTCATCTTAGAATCCTTTTTTAATACGACCACGTTATCTTCATGATGAGACTGTCTCATAGATGCCCGATTATCAGTCGTTGACCCAGTAATCTTTCCATCGTCGTCGATGTTCAGGGTGACAAATTTAAGACTGATAACACTGGACAACAAATTTTTACAAAAGTCATGTTACTGAAATAAAATTAGTCAATTCTTATCAATTTTTATGTGCTGAACACGAATATGACAGTCAAATTGCAAAATTGGCTCTAGTTTTTTTGTAATCTGCAAGAAATTAATGTTTACATAACGAAATGCATTCCAGTAGTAAAAGGTCAACTGTAATAGCCTACCTATAAAAAATCAAGTCATTGACTACATCTTAGATTTCTTCGCCTGTCTCTTGTACAGCTGTTCGGGAGCATCTCTGAGGAGTGTCCAGCAGTAGTCAGCCAGCATTGTAGTGGACCATTTTCCCTGGTATCTTTGTTCCATTGTTGCGATATCTTGATGAAAACGTTCGCCGTGTTCATCACTAACAATACCACAGTTGCTAGGAAAGAAATCCAAATGGGAATGAAGGAAGTGAATCTTTAGAGACATATTGCAGCCAAGTTTCTTATACTTCATCAACATGTCTTCTACTAGTTCCTTATAGTTTTCTGCCCTAACATTTCCGAGGAAGTTTGTAGAAACTAGGCGAAAAGCATTCCATGCTTGTTTCGCGTCACCTTCCAGCAAGTTGTTGAACCGGTCATCTTTGAAAAGTTCTCGAATCTGAGGACCCACAAAAACTCCCTCTTTAATCTTTGCTTCGCTGAGTCGAGGGAATTTTTCATGCAGGTATCGGAATGCTGGCAAAGTCCGGTCAATGGCTTTCACGAAGTTCTTCATCAAACCTAGTTTGATGTGAAGGGGTGGTAGCAAGATTTTCTGAGCCTCAACCAGAGCTGGGTGTTGGATATTCTTCTCTCCAATGGCTACATTCTGCCTGTGAGTCCATTCCTTCCTGATGTAGTGCATTTCCCTTGCTCGGCTATCCCACTCGCATAAGAAACACATGTATTTTGTATATCCTTGCTGCAGTCCCATTAAAAGGGCAACTACCTTCAAATCACCACAGAGGTGCCAGCTGTACTTGTTATACTCAATGGAATTCAGTAGCTGCCTTAAGTTATCGTATGTCTCTTTCATGTGGACAGCATACGCTACTGGAATAGATGGAAGAATGTTTCCATTGTGCAAAAGCACAGCCTTGAGACTCAGTTTCGAAGAGTCCACAAATAGTCTCCATTCTTGTGGGTCATGAGTGATTTTTAAAGCATTCATGAGGCCCTCAATATCGGAACAGAATATCAGATTACTTTCCTTTCTGAAGAAAGGCTCCAATTGCTGGTGGCGCTTTCGATATGCAGTAATTGTGACATCTTCTTCTAGAAGATTCCATTGTTGGAGTCTTGATCCTAGCAATTCTGCCTTGTTCTTTGATAAGTCCAAATCACGAATCAGGTCATTTAGTTCTTCCTGTGTTATTCTGTGTGGGGTTGATGATGCACCACAGTGAAAATCTGGATCACTGCATGCTGATGGACCAGGAGAAGAACAGGTCGACTCACCTTTGTCTTCGTCAGATGAATCAAGAGAATATTCTGCTGGAGGTTCTGGAATAGGAAGTCCCTCACCATGTGGAACTGGTCTCAATGCAGACGGAATGTTTGGGTAGACTATTCTCGACTTCTTTCGCTTCGTTATTCCGCCGGAAAGAGGAGGAACCAAGCAGAAGTAACAGTCATTTAGGTGGTTGCTTGGCTCTCTCCACACCATTGGGACTGCAAACGGCATTGATGACCTTTTGCAATTCAACCACTGTGAAAGCTGTGTTGTACATGTAGCACAGCATATATGCGGAGCCCAAGGCTTGTCTTGGTCAGCAACCTTGCATCCGAAGTAAAGATGATATGCCTTCTTCACTTGAGAATTGATACTTTTCTTCTGGTTGGCAAATGTCACTTCCCCACAAATATAGCAAAAATTGTCCGTGGTATTAACACACTTTCGAGGCATTACTGTTCTTTATTGTACGTAAATGGATAAAATAATAAGTTTTATGTAACAGTAGCATGAACTGTCTCGCACAACGTCTAAAAGATTTTAAATGCTGAACCTATCTGATTGGGCTTTATATAGTACACTGCTTATGTCAGCTTCAGCAGCCGCCTGGCATTAGTATAATAGGCCTACACATGTATAGTACACTGCTGACGTCAACTTACTTCAGCAGCCGCATGGCATTAGTATTGCATTGCATCAGAAAATGATGCAATCAACTGTGGATGATGTGAGCATGATGGTATTATGCAATGTTACATCATTATTCCGGATGTTGCTGCAGTCCTACTGGAGAAATTTACACAGTGAAACATAGAAAATGAGGTATATGAATATCTTCAAAACGAGAGCCAATACAAATTTTTCACGGTTATATTCGTGTTCGGCACACCAAAATACTACAGATTAGGGCCTTTTTAAGTCAGTAATGATTTCACTGTTGACCAGTGTAACATACTCGCTCAGGTCAATCGTGTTATTGATTAGCGTGGCTGCAGATTCAGTCATCATATAATTGATGACTGTATGTTCGGCATCGACGCGATACATACGCAGCGGTGTCCTGCCAGAGCGTCTCCTTGGCGACGCGAATTTCACGCTGCATTATCCATAACAGTTTTTGGTTTCCAACACGACAAGGTTTTCTTGACTTCCTCAGTAGCACATCCAATTCAATTATCGGCGTAAGCTCAATCAAACTAATACGTTCTATTTCATCATTAATCATAATACTAAGATCAAAATTTAATTAAAGGTTTAGTATAAAAAAATTACTTACTCGGGCATATGCATGTGGATGTTTCCTCAAACGTTACAACGATGTTCGTGGTGAATATGCATCGGAAATTTATACGCGTCACATCAGTTTTTTATAAATCATGCCCACCGAGGAACACAATCGTGTCTTGTTATGCGCGAGGCACTCACGTCCGGTTACAGATATGTAATGAATGCGGAGCTGCCAGGTATATGTCGATTAGACGCTACTACAAATTGGAACCCAAGCCAACCAGATCATCGTCGATTATCTGCCGTATGCGCTCGTGGCGACTAACATAAATGAATATAATTACCACTTCAGATTTCCCAAATATTCCGCTGACAGATTCGGAGTGATTTACGGGGAAAAGTGTTATTTCAACAAATCTAACCATGTGCGCCTGTAGCCATTTCCATCAATTCGTTCTGTAGCAACGTATTTTTTTAACATATGTCCGTGCTCGGTGTGACATTGCATCAATGGAATCATTACCGTGTGAGAAAAGTCGCAGTTCAAGCAATGCATTGAATTTCAACCTAAATTAGAATAAAAGCTTGCACATCAATATATCATGATCGATTTAATCATTGACGATGTTATAAGAATGCGACAGGGAACTAAATAAGTTCTTATCGTTGCTCGATTGTCTCCAAAGAATATTTGCGAACGTTATTACCATTTATAGTTGTTTGAGCTTGAGCCTGGCAGAGATCGTCTTAAGGCCGAATATCGTTTTGTTATGGAGCTCAAGGAGGCCGTGCAAAAGTCAGTGAACATTGACAGTAGTGTCTCCGTGCAAGTACGTGAAACTCAACAAACTCATTAATGATTATCGACTTACTGTTCGAGCAAAGATTGATGAGCGTAACAATGATTTATCTCGTGCATCTTTTGCTCGACAAAGTGTCGGCTGAGCGATATCCCACAGTGGTGTCTGTGACACCCACAGTTGCTGATCTTGATCAACCTCTTTCCGATGATGATGACATCACTGAAAGCTTGAGGTGCTACAGTAGTAACATTAAAAAACAATGTATCATAGTGACTCACATTCTTTTTTCGTGCCCGTGGGTCATTGTAGGGGATGGGTGGAGCTTGTCCCTACCAGACGAAATTTCATGGTGGTCTGTCTCGAACATACTAACAGAGACTGTTTACTTCTTTCCACGAATGTCTATCATATACCCGCCTTGATCGGTAAGACGAAAAGGCATCTGTGACAATGATGGACGATGTACGCGCAGATACACAAGATTGACAGGCCCTGATGCGAGTAACCATCTTGGGGTTTGCTACGGAGTAAAACTTTAAAGAATGTATCTTGTGTTGATTGTGCAATATTTGCCTGGTATCTACCATCTATGACATCACATACGAGATTCATTGATATCCTCGATGTAATATTGACTACACCCGGTGCAACACGCCTGCCTGTACTTTCGGATGCATTATAATGTTTGAGTATATTTTCGGCAGCTCTGATATCGCTGTCAATGCCGCGGTGATCTAAGGCATGTACTCGTCGATGATGTCTTTGACAATCATTCACATGTCATCGATCTTAAACCATTTCCACCTAAACGTCTGTGATCTTAATCTGAATTATTGAATTTTTATATTAGTCTGTAGACAATTAGTACATAGCTAAACTAGTCTCTGTGTGCATGGGTTTAATATCAGGATCATTATTAATAACATTAAACACGTTTATGTGGTTCAGGGTCTCGGTTATCGGAATTCCACTAAAATTTACATGGAGTACCTGACATAATCTAGTTAATACATTATACGTTTTGTAACACACTTTATAATTATAACTAAAATTATATTTTGAAAACATTAATATGTTTGTGGACGGATATTTTCCATTTGTTAATAGTTTCTTTTTCAGAAAAGGCTTATTGTGACCTGAGGTCAAGTAGAGGATTATATAATCTTGTCAGTAGAAAAAAGATTCATTCGTGCTTTGACATCTAGCAAAAATTCAATTTTGTAATTTGTACATTTGAGCTGGAATGTATTCCTTCATTTCATTGCTTTCAGAAATAAAATTCTTAGAGACAATCACTGGGATTGATACTGAATTCAAAAGTGGAATTATATTAATGTGTTTCAACAAAAACTGTTGGCACAACCACAAGATACAGACCGACACAGGCACATTAACATCTTCCATCAGCGATGGACTTAATTTAGATATTCACTAAAGTTTGTTCAGAACTTTTATTATTAAGACTTGTTTCTGTAATTATATGATTGCTTTGGGGATTTAATTCGCAATATCTAAATTTGTTTCACTTTTTATTCTCTCGAAAGAAATTATTTGATGAATTTTACAAGGCTTGTTGCTTTTTAATATTTTCTGTTACTTATTTTAAGAGCATAGACTCATAACAATCGGTACACTCAAGACTATTGATACATTCGAACATTCAATATAGGAATTCAATCTGGAGATTCTGTTCTTTTTAACATGATGATCAGATGTAATTTTATTCACAATGCTTACTTTTTCTCTTAACTTTTTACTTGTAACCTAGAGAAAATATTTTTAAATAATTTTAAAGAGTGGTTGCTTTCGCTATTTTCTGTTACTTAGTGAAAGACGACGAAATGGTAGCGGTATCGGTGTCTTGATTTGTTCTATCGGCAAAGACAAAACTCTAACACATTTACACGGTCAGAAAATAGCGAGTTGGATAGAAAATTTCGGGTGCTGGATAACAAATATGCGGGTATATGAAGTGGTTGACTGAGTGATGGTCACTCCGTCCTTTTCGTTGGTTAGTACCTTTGGGTGTTGGTCATTGAAAACGGCGTGAACTATCTGTTGATTTTGTATGCTTATCTTTCAAAATGTGCAAAATATTAGAATTTCTTTGATAATTTGTAATTATAGGATAAAGCCCAGTCTTTATAAATCCTGTCTATCATGTTTGCTTTCTAGTTATTTAATCAAGAAGCGAATTTGGAAATGTTATACAATAAAGTATTTTTGACTATATGTAATTCTTACTTTTACAATGTTGCATTTTTTGAGAAGTTCCTTTTAATCTGCTCTAAATTCCGTATTAGTGTTACTTTTAACCTCGACCATATTTAGAACTCTGTCCAGGCCTTTATTCTGTCCCCGATAACGTTCGTATAAGTTGTGGAATTTTAGTACTAAATAACATTTTGGGATCTCATTTTGTTGTGTCTTTTTTCACTCTCCGCTAATATGCGGCACAATTTTGAAATATTATTACCTCTTTTCGTCTTAGTAGTATGTTTTTATATTTTTTCTAAATTATTTCACTCGTCGCTTATGTCCTTTATAATTTCAGGAAAGAAACAAATCCGGACCTTTTTCAGTCCAGTTCATATACGAAATATTAAAACTACATTTAATAACGTTCAATATAGTGATATTGAGCTGATACCGTTGAGTATAGCTAATCATAACATCAGTATATTATATGCACATTTACTGACAACGACAAAATGATAAATTATATAGGTAATACTTTATATATAAATCTCTAACATGTACCTATAACCACTAGTCATTAGGTCTCTACACACAGTGTTGTTGATAGAATAATCCAGGCTGCTGGATGTTGACAAAACACACAGCGTTTGGAACATTACGCGTGTATTAGTTATCGATAGTAAGAGAGTCCCTGCAAACGGAGTTTGGATGGTGTTATCACGACTATATGGTCTTGAAATAAATAATAGGAAAGAGTGAGAAGCAACAAGTTTTGTAAAATTCAACAAATAGAACAGAAAGCAAAGTAAAAAATATAAAATGAAGTTAGGATGTTGCGAAATAAATCCCAAATAATCCATGAATTTCGAACACGATTTCTAATGACTAAAGTGGTAATAAAAAATAAATAATCCAACGCTGGAAGCATTGATGTGCCTTTAGTTAACTGTGTCGAAGTGATGTGCCAATCACAATAATACAGTCCAAGAATATGTCCTTAGCAGAGTTTCATACTGAATACAACTCTTTATTTCCAAGAATGTTCTTTTTATCACTTTGTTTTTCCACAGGAGACTCACTTGAATTAAACAATTTGAATAACAAAATGTCCAGCCCAAATAAAATAGTGGATACAACAATTATACAAGTGATTATACTGAGATCTTAAAACATGAATAAATATTTTTTTCTAGTAGAAACATTATGCAGTTATCAATCTGACCTAAGTTCTCAATGAGAATTTTCTGAAACAAATATTATGAAATGGAAGGTTCCTGATTCTTACAAGATATAATCTTAGTTGTAATTGGAAGACTATGACAAATTATAATATAACATATAGTAAACAACAGGTTGATGCGGCATTTCTTGCGGAATTTGCAAAGTTCAAGACTCAGCTTGAGATAAGCATGGTGTATACGAAACCAAAATCAAGTATTCAGGTCAGGTAGGAAATGAAATTGAATTTGGACAAGGTCAAAAATACAATTATCCATAGCATATAATGAAAATGAAATAACAAAAAGCCTAACAAACAAACAGTGCAAATTAAATATCAAGAGCAGTATAATGTGGTGTGTTGGATAGCATAAGACTGGCTATTTGTCTGTTGGACAATAGATGTGGGGTACTGGTCATTATACACAGAGTGTTCATGATACAATAAGGTTGTTGGCTAGTGTATGAATGGGTGTTTGTCACTACACACGACGTATTGATATGGGTTTCGGATAGTAAGTAAAGGAATGTTGGTCACTACACCCATCATGTTTGATACTATAGGTAGGATATAGATCACTGCAGACTCCATAAAGATGGTATAAATAATGTTGGCAGATAGTAAAACCAAAGATGTTAACATTGCATTTTTCATAGGGTGCTTTTAGAGCTTCTAAATATTAGGCGCTATATAAAGTCCTCATTATTATTATTATTATTATTATACAACTAAACTTTTCTTGTGTATGAGAATATGTATATTTCATCCATATTGTTTTATATGCTACCCTCTCTTGTATGAAAGTATGTTTGTATCTTTGCAAAGATAATTCATTATACAAACTTCGATCCGTTTAGGATTATAGTTATGTGTGTTTGGAGTCTTTCTTTAAAGAAAACCATTACTATTCCCGCAGAGGTTATAAATAGTACATCATGCAAACGGACTAGTAGACTCGCCAACTTCTCAATACATTTCCCCGTAGAAGGCTATAATGCATCCCACCCCACTAGATCTCAAGCCTATTATTAACATATGATTTCCGGTAGAGAGCTATAACCAATTCAATGAATGTTGGTCAACCAGATCTAGCAATGCTACCATTTAACCTGAATGTTAAATATATGGACATGTATTGCGTTTGCGCTTTTGTATGCGTGCTCGTGTGCGTGGGTGTCCTAGTGTGTGTTTTAATGTGGATGTGTGTTAGTGTATGTGTGTGTGTGAAAAATATATGCAAAACTATGCATTTTCAGAGAAACAAGAATTGACATAAATATTTAATGTTGCCAACACCGATATCTAACTCAAATGATCCTGTTTTGGAAACCATATGAAAATGAGAGTCTGCACTATCCAGACATGTACATTTTTCTATCCTGACTTAACCTGAAAGTAAACAAATAAATAAAGGGAAAGGTAAAAATCATGAATATATCATTTAAGACAATTCGTTGCATGAAACTTCGATAAGCCAAGTAGGTTTTTTAATTTAAGTTTTAGTTTGCGAACGAAATAATTGTTTCAAAATCATTTTATAATATAATATTTTTTCAACTGATTCTTTCAAAAATGTAAACAGTTGTTCCTAATTTTACTATATTAGTTGGCTTTTGTTTCTAAATATACTATAAACAGACGCAGATTTGTAATTTACTAATTTAGAATTTATTTTACCAAGAAACTCTTAGATATCGCATAGTTTTCAAAAATGTACATACCAACAATCGGCGGTGGCGAGTTTGCTCCCCACAGGCCACTTTGTTCGGTGGTGTGTTGGACATGGGGACTGCTTCCAATACTTGTATGCCCATCCAAAACTGAATGAGAATCATATAGAACAACTAAGCAGCTTAAATGATTCATATCAGTTTCTTTAATCAATATCAAATGTTGAGGATTGTTTTAGTCGTTCACTTGATCCATACTCTGTCAATAATGCAGACTCCTCTACCAATGTAACCGTCATGGTGATAGTTTGGACTGATTGAAACTTAAGGATTTATATCTGTGTGAGAGAGAGAAAATTGGATTTTGAACGTAGCTTTAACAATTGTTCAGTCATACCACTACAATGTCTATTGCGTTGCCGTTTATAGTGATATCTAGCACTAGGGCATCATGCCACAGACATGAAACCTCATGTCCCACCCAGTTCCTTTCTCCTGACACCAGTCCGACCAGTACTAACACTAATCTCTTAATGCTGAGCGCCAAATGAGTCTGCTGTTAGTACCATTTTTTTACGTATTTGGTATGACTCGTCCGGGAAAAGAACCCAAGACCACCCGCAAATTTATCGATTTGCATTAGCTCACAGGTCGTTAGATTAATAATTAGCTTTAAAAATAAATGTATTTCCTGCGGCAACTCACAGACAGAAATTGGTTAATACGACACACCTATTGGTAAATACGACACATCTATAGGTTAATACGAAATTTATCAACGATGATTTCTCGATTATAACCTCTAAAATTGAACAATACTCGTCAAAGTACAACCAGTTTTTGTCGTGTTTATTATTAATATTTGGTTACAAATACTCGCGAATTTGAAAACGTACAAGACAAATGCAATATAACAATCATTAACTTCCGTTTTGGCTAATATGTGCAATATAATTCTTTTTCTTTTTTTTTTCGTCAGAACGAAAAATGTTTTCCTCTATACATGGGTTTCAAACTCACCATTCATTTTAAAGACATTATAAGTTTATCCGAACAAATCAAAACCAAGTATATTTACCAACCTTATTCATATTTTCTCCGTACACATGGCACGACTCAGGAATAGGTCCTGTCCTAATTGCCGGTAGCTTCGATACTTTAGACATACTGGTATCAATATTTAATTTGTATTGTTTGTCACTTAGCATTTTTTAGTTTTTTCTCATTATATGCTATTGTAATGTAGCATTGTATGTTGGACGTAACCTTATCCAGAATCAAGTTTGTTTTCTACTTAAACTGAATTATTGACTTTTTTCTCTGTAAACAACTAAAACATAACGAAAAATTCTCTACGTGTATGGGTTTAATATCAGAATTAGTATTAACAGAAGGAAATCTGTTCATTTGGATCTTGATCTAGGTTATTGGAATATCCCTACAGTTTATCCAGTGTACCCAACATAGTCTAGGTTATTTATCATACTTTTATTAACATATTTTCTAATTATAACTAACATTTTACTTTGTAAAATTTAAGACGTTTCCTAGTGGTTATTTTCCATTAGATAACAGTTTTGTTTAGAAGGTGCTAATTGCATCCTCACGTCAAGTAGATGACTGTATAATACTGTAAGTGGAAAAATTATTCATTCGCGATTTAGGAGCAAGCAGAGTCAATTTTGCATTATTGTTGTGCCCAGAACTTCATTTGGGCTGGAACTTATCTTTTCAAATTATTTAATTGAGTCATTTGTTTCCCTAGAAATACAGCGCATTCATAAAATATGATTCTTGGAGAGAGATATTCACTGGGATTTATAGTGAATTCAAACCTGGAATTATATTACTTTGTTTGAACAAAATACTGTTGCTAAAAGTATACTATACTGACCGCCAAAGGTATATCAACAGCTTCAGCGTTGTATTTAATTTGGAGTGCGAGCGCAAAGCACATACTGAAAATATCCATAAAATTAAAACCTTTCACGATGCTCCAGTAACCTGTTTCGCCCACTCTACACTTAATACATCAAAAGGCGTCATTCGTTGCCGTGACTTAGCTGGAGTCAGCGACAAAGAAATCGTCGAGCGAGGGGATGAAAAATGAAAGTGTCAATGCAATCCGCAGAATTCGTATCAAACGAAACAACAATCTGCAGGACACCAACACCATTATACTCACCTTCAACAAGCCAACAATACAAGCTAGAATATCCCTCCCCGGCCCGTCTTTCTCAATTATAGTGAAAAGCAACCGAAAAGCAACGAAAGACGCATCAACCCAAACAAACCCACCTGAATCCCCTTCCGGCTGGAACATTCCGCATTACAAACCCCTGAAAAACTCAATATCTACTCTACCAACATTCAAGAACAGTCCACCAACAAGATCACCAAACAGTAGAAAAAGGCTGAAACAAATAGGCAGCAAAAGGTATTTGATGACCCCATAAAGTTGCACAATAGGTTTGGAGACTTTGAGGATATGGATGCAGAAAAAACTCCTCCATGTCCTCAAGGTGGCTACAGACCTAACAACAAAAAATACAACCCTGTACCTCCTCCAGATAAATAACCAAACAGATTGTCTCCGCAAAAGGTCTCAGCTAACTCCAGAATCTTCAATATAAACTTGTAATGAAGAACACCATCATACAATGGAACTGTAGAAGACTTAAACCCAACTACCATGATATTCTTCTGATTTTAAACGAACATGATCTTGCAGTAATATGCCTTCAGGAAACGTTTTTGAAAGATACGGAAAAAATCACACTTAAAAAGTACTCCCTGTTTAATACCTACTCTCAAAATGTTGACAGGGCCTCAGGAGGAGTCTCTGTTATTGTGAACAACAGAGCCCCTCATAGTGTCATCCATTTAAACACAAATTTACAAGCCATTGCTGTAAACGTCACTCTACATCGAGTGATTACATTTTGTTATATTAACATACCACCAAACACCAACCTAGTACCAAACATTTTACGGTGATCAAATCACATAAGTGACAGAGGCCACTAAAATAGAGGCCTTCATTTCTAGACACGAGTTGCGTCTATATAACACCAAATCACCGACATATGTACACCCAGGAACGGGTACATACACATGTATCGATTTGACAATATGTTCTTCTTTGCTGCTTTTGGGCTATGAATGGAAGGTCGTTGATGATCTTCACAGCAGTGATCACTTTCCAATATTCCTTGAAAATATTAACTCTACAATTGATGACGTAATTCCACAATGGAATATGAAGAAGGCCGACTGGGCTAAGTTTGAAACTCTGTAAAACTAGGCTGAATGAGGATACAGTTTTCAATGTTAATGACCCTATTCAACATTTTACATATATTTTAACCGAGATTGCAGAAGAATATATCACCAAGTCCTCACCAAATTGTAAAAGAACCCCAAAACCTTGCTTTACAAAGAAATGTAAGGAAGCCATTAGACAACGCCGAGAAGCATTGAAAAAATGTAACCATCGTCCGACGCCCCAAACTTGAAGTAAATATCGTATTCTCCGGGCCAAAGCTCGCCACACAATCAAAAGAAAGTAAACGAGCATCATGGAAGGATTGTTTCTACTTTATATTGTCGTTCCTCCGTTAAGAAAGTTTATCACACGATCCGCAAAATAAAAGGAAAGAGAAAACACAATTCTCTCCGACATCTGAAACTGAACAATAACAATGTTAGTTCAAAACGTGACATAGTAAATGTTCTTGCTGCCACATTCTCCAAAATTCCTCATCATCTAATTATTCAGAAGCCTTCCAAAAATTGAAAACTCAGAAAGAAAAATCACGTTTAAAATTCACATCCAACAACTCGGAAAGTTATAACCAACTGTTCTCACTATTAGAGCTTATGAAGGCTTTTGACAAGGCCCATAATACGTCCGCTGGGCCTGACGAAATACATTACCAGTTCTTACAGGACCATTATTAACATCTCTTTTGAAACTCTTCAATGATTTATAGATTATTGGTAATCTACCCTTGCTAAAGAACCAACTGATTTTAAAATACCGTATACTGATTTTAAACCTAGTGTCAAAACGTCCTTTCGTCAGAAGTGGCACGTATCATTGAATGATGCAGTGAATAACAAACTTCATGCAATCAAGCCAATTCTAGGAGAATGGACTCCTTCCTTCACAATCATGCGTAGGGAGGAGGTAGTCATTGCAAGAATCCGAATTGGTCATACTTACATCACCCACTTCCACATGCTAAAAGGTGAAGACCCACCAGAATCCATTTTTTGCAATGAACCATTCACTGTTAAGCACTTTATGATAGAGTGTTTTGACCTGCAACCTACGCGCGATCAGTATTACAATGTGCATGACATGAAGGAACTTTCTGATACAATAAACGTAAGTAAATATTTATTCTAAACTTTAACGTTGGGAAGTTTTAAGTAATGTATAAACCGTCCTTTCCATTCAACACCTTTTCATCTGTTATCATTAAGATACACCGTTTACATTCCCCGTTGATCGGGAAGCTTTATTTATTTCCTTTTCCATCTTGTCCTTTTACATTCAACTCTTTGGTTGTATATCGCTGGTCGATACGAAACCTTTTATCACTTTTAAATAACCCTACATATGAACCTTTGTTTGGCGCTAAATAGCCAATTCGTGCTGATGTGCCGTAAAAATATAAACAATCAATCAATCAATCCATAGAGATACAGAGCATTCATTAAATATAATTCTTCACTGGGATTTATAGTGAATTCAAACCTGGAATTATATTACTTTGTTTGAACAAAATAATATTGCTAAAAGAATACGATACTGACTGCCAAAGGTATATTAACAGCTTCAGCGTTGTATTTAATTTGGATTTCTACTAAAGTTTATTCATAAATATGAAAAATGGGGACTTGTGTCTGTTATTATATGATTATTTTGGGATGAAATTCGCAATCCCGTAAGGTCTATTTTTAATATCATTTTCACTTTGTCTCTATGGAAATAATTGTTTTTCGGAATTTTACAAACCTTGTTGCTTTTCATTCTATCCTGATACTTATTTTAAGAGCTTCCACTCGAAACAGAAAAGTAGGGGATCGTCCCGAAAACGAATATCCCTACAATATTTCATGAAACATTTTTTTTAAATTAAAAACCATATTGTTTTAGAATTTCCTGTGTCCCAGATATTATTTCGCATTTAATAATTTGTTGGTGAAACCAACAAGCTTTTACGGTCTCTATAAACTGAAGATCTTACTTTAAATCCTACCCAGAAACATTTACATTGCCAATTAATGTGATCTTTCTGAGGCAAAGGCTTCTTTAACAAAGCGAGAAATAAAAACATTTTTGGTCCAGTATTTGGTCGAAAAGTATATTTTGGATAAAAAAATACTTTGGATTTGATAGGTAATTCCATATTTGTCTCTAAGTTGCAAATTATCAAATTGAAATTAAAATGCAAGAATGAAATAGAGTTAAGAAAGCGTGCGCTTCACTAAAGACAAACGCAATTAGATAACCAGGACAGGGAGAGGTAATTGCAGTTGCTGAAAGAGGAGAGAGAAACAAAAGCAGTTACAGAAAGAAGAAAAATAAATGTAATTAGACAAACGAAGAGAGAAAAAATACAAAGACAAAGAGAAATGGAAGAAAGGGAATTCTAATTAAGGTTAAAAGAATCTGAGCAGACAAGTATAATGCACTCCGCCACTTTACACACAAATTCAGGTTTGATTGTATCATAAATATCAAGTTAGTACCCCCGTTTCAGAAGTCAATATTTTCAGGAGCTTCTCAGAATATTTTATTAGTAGGTACTTTGCCATTTTCTGATAGGTCTTCTTCCAATGAAAGTTTTCTTATTTGGAGAGTATAGTGCGGCTTTGTTAATGTTACTCTTCAATGTGTACATCTGTCATTAGAAAGTCTCAGAACCAGTGACAGTAGGAATACTATGCCTTTACCCATCCAGGGTATTCATTTTTACTAAGCAATGATCTAGATGGAGATACGGTTGTGGTTCATCAATTTGTAACTTACAAATCTTTTTTGAATCAGAAAGTCAACCCTGTTAAAATAGGAAACCCCTGATTTATACCCAGCTTGTGCAGCTAGTAGAGCTATGACAAGAAAGCCCTTGAAAATGATATTGCTCAGACAATCATTTCTTTAGTTCACATCTGTGTTGGTCAGGCGTTTCACGGGGTTTGCTCTTCCTTTGGATCAATCAGAAGGTATTGATCACAGTGTTCCTTTTTTAAGTACTATTTATCTTTATTCCATTCAGAGTGTCAAAACACAAGTACTTGTCGAAAGGAAATACGATCCTGAGATCTTCGGTTTGCTGCAGAGGGCAGTAATGAACCTGTATCCACTCAAGTACCTGTTGGCTATTATCTTAAAATGGGGTCCTTATCAGAAAATGGAGACCATCTTAAGTACCTGCTGGTGACAGGTGGTCGGTGAACTATCAAACTGCGTTCCAAAATCATAGAGACAGAGAATTCTTAGTAGTGTAGATCTTCTCATACTTGTCAAATGGTTAGAAAATCCAATCAGATGATACCTAAGTCTCATCTATAACCTATTTCTGTATTTGACGAAGCAGTTAGCAGAATAATGATAGACTTTAACGCTCCATTACCCACGACCTGGCCAAGCATCCAATACTTGTTGACCATAATGTGCGAATCCAACAAGGTTAATTTCAAGAATATTAACACTAAAACAATAGTAATGGTTTTTATAAAGTTTTATTTTACACCATTTGGACTCCCCAAATCTGTTCAATCTGATCAAGGGTACGATTTTGTGTCTCGAATTTTTCAGCAGGTTAGGCATGAAAATGACATCCAGCGATTTAAATCAAAAAGTGAAAATAACGAACAACAGAACCACAATGGAACATTTCATACCGTTGATTGGGTTCTGTCTCTTTTGCGTATTCATTACAAAATTCTTCACCTTAGGTATTATGATTTTTACGAAGTCAGGAAGCAAATGAGTGAGTTAAATTACAATAATAGTAGTCCTGGGATGTAAATACATTAAAGTAATAACGGTATGTTGATATAGATAGCCCATTTAATCATGCGATCAAGCAAGTTGTATCTGTCCCACACTGAATGGATTTAAACAATAAAATGCAGTTGGACTGTAACGCGTTCGGAGTAATCAATCTTGGCTTTCAGAAATTATGAACAATCTGGACCAGAAACGTTCACATCTGCAGCAACAACAAAACAAAAAAACTAAAACAGCTGTTACTTGAATATAATCACATGTTTCCAGATGTTTCTAAACGAAAAAGTAAATTCTACCATGACGCTGAAATCCTAGATTCGCAACCTGTGAAACAACATCCGTAGAGGATGAACCCTCTCAAACAGGAATGTTCGTAAAAAGAATGTCAGTATTTGCTGGAGAATCATTTTATTGAACCGAGTAAACGTGACCGGAGTTCACTATATATACATGTACCGAAACCAGACAATACTTTCCACATGTGTGAGGACTATGGAAAGGTGAAAGGATCCCGCTGGTAAATTCTATTGACAGACAGGATAAAGGTATTTTCGGCATTCGTGACTCCTGATGAATATTATCAGTATAAGGTACTGCCGATGGGATGAAAGGTTATTCTTGTGAATTTCAACGTTTAATGAACTTGGTTACATCTGGTCTATAGAAGTGTGATGCTTACATCGATGATGTCATGATCTACACGGACATCGATGACGATCAATAAAAACAATTCGGTAATTTTTTGATAGGCTCACAGATGCAAATTTGACAATTAATTTATACAAAGGTGAGTTTTCTCGTAATTGTGTTACATTTTTATGACATATTCCTGGGCATTGGGCACGTTATACCTATAGATACTAATGCCAAGGCTATCTCTGAATTCACAGTGCCTATCAGCAAAAAGCAACTGATGCGATTTTTGGGTATGTCTGGATACTATACGAAAGTTTGTTGCAAGTTTTCCAAAATTACTGAACCCTTGACAAATGTATTTAGTTTCATTGCTCCGAAAAATGTCAGTAGACTTTTGCTAAGTTAAAGGCCATATTAAAGAGTGCACCAGTTCATTCAGCTGCAAAACTTAGTCAATCATTTAAACTGTCTGTTGATACAAGTGAGGTTGGGGTTTCTTGCAGAATTGATTCAAGAAGACAGGAATGGTGTGGATCATCCAGTGTGTTATATTTCAAAGAATTTAAATAAGCACCAGATAAATGACTTCACATTCGAGAAGGAATGTTTTGGTTTTGATGTTGGCATTTCAACACTTTGAAATCCATATTAGTTCAGCTTCTTCTCCGAGTATTCATTTCAGTGATCACAACCCCCTTACTTTTATTGGCAAGATGAAAACAAAATCAAGGATTATACGGGTCAACCTTAATATTGCAGGAATACATTATTGACATCGAGCACATTAAGGAAAAGACAATTTAATAGCAGGTGCACTTTCACAGGTCTTGTAATGTTATACTGCTTCAGATATAATTTGTGTCGTTCAGAAAATTTCATCTTATCTTTGATCACATGTATCTGAATAATAGTAAACAGAATGCTTTATTTGTATAGATTTTTCTTTCTCGCTATGAGGGGAAGTAGTATATATATTTTATTTGCATTGTTTGTTAGTTGTTTTTTTTTTTTTTAAATTTGGAGTTCCACTTAAGTTTATTCAGAATTTTAAACATTAAGATTTTTGCCTGTAATTCTCGGATTATTTTCGGACTTAATTCGAAATACCGTAAATTGTTTTGTTTTACATTTTTACTTTGACTTTCAGGAAAAAAGTATTTGTTGAAATTTACAAAGCTTGTTGCTTTTTACTCCCTTTTGTTACTTACTTTAAGAGCATAGACTCGTAACAATAGAGATATACAGGCTGTGCGCGAAATAGTGCTAAAATATATTTGAAATCAATTTTATATTTGGAAATGACCAATATTGACAATTCTTTACCTACAAACGTATGGACCGAACTGTACACTGGGTATATCCTTACACATTAGGGCCAGAATTTAAGATTCCCACGCCATAACGATATGCATGCAAGCATTTCCTGGAAATCAAATGACCAATTTATTCTTCGAGTTCAGAATACTTAAAAAATTATTTTAATATTTATTTATCATAACAGACAAATGTAGATCTTACAATAGCTCATGGATACGTTTTAACTCCTCGAGTACTTAGCTCGAAATAACTAAACCAGATCTTTCAGTTGACAAGCCGTATCTATATATTGTAAAACGTTTAACACGGGTTCTGGATTAAAGTTTTACAATCATCGAATTAATATTACTGCCATATGCACTAACGTGTCACCTTCGTATGCCAATGTTTTCATGACAAGACTAACTTCGTGCTAACTTTACACATTGAATCCCCAAACCTACAACAGATCTCACGCAAGCACTGGTATTTCAAGAACTTCCTATGGTTACGTACCGTAGACTTGAAGATATGAAGGACCATCCGGTATGTGCCAAACTAACTTCAAACAAGGCCAAAGATTCAGGCACGATTCATTGCAAAATGTATGTTCTGATATGCAAGAGCTGTGCAATTCAATAAAAGCTACATTCGCAACAAAATCAAAGCGAACGTCGAAAACCACAACAACTTGGATGGAAATACAATCGAGTGGCTTGTGATTTTACTGATTCAATCAAATCTAGGGGGACCGGCGTATGTAACGATACTGGACACTATTAATGAAAACTCAAGGGGAAATAGGCATAAATAAAAAAAAAACTATAACCTTCCCGTCACATCCTTGACAAAATTAAAGCCAGTCATTATTTTTGCACCGGACGCAAAATGTGCGCAAATAACAACCCAATTAATCCAACATTGTATTATGGTATTGTCTTTAGTAGTAGTAGTAGTAGAAGTACTAGTAGCAGTATACGCCTGTAAAACAACATCCTTATAGGATGGATCCTCTCTGATATTTAAAAAAAGAAATTTAGTATTTCATGGAGAATGACTCCATCAAACCAAGTAAAATTTGAGTTCGCCTTGTATTCTAGTGCCCATAAGACTTTTCTGATCACAAAAAAGTAAACGGCGTCATCAAGAAAGATCTGTTTTAAATTCATAGAATCGATGACTCAAAAGACATGATTGAAAAAGCCAAATAATAAGTCATCAAGTTTGACTTTTTGAAGGGATTCTGGCAATTCCCACTTAAGATGGGAGCCACGAAAAAGTTAACATTTGTGATACCAAATGTAATTTACCAATTCATGTCATGCCATTTGGAATGAAGGGTTCCCCAAGTTCTTACTGAAGTTTGATGAATATGGTAATATCCGATATAAGTAATAGTTACGCTCACAACGATCACGTCATCATCTACAACGACCCCTGGAAGGACCACATGAAAACCATCCTTTTTAGGGCATCGGGTGGGACATGGTCAATAAAAACCTATAAAAGTTAAGGATAAGGTTAAGACTGTTTCTTAGTTCCTGTGCCACTCAGTAAGAGCAACTGCTGCGGATTTTCCAATGTGCTTTTTTCAAAGAAATTGAATAAGCACCAGAGGATGTATTCCAGTATAGAGAAAGAGTGTTTGGTTTTGATGATGACCTCGCAACAGTTTGAGGTATAAGTTGGTGGCCTTCTCTATTTGCTTCAGTGAACACAACACCCTCACCTTCAGTAATAAAATGAAGTACAAGACTCAGAGATTGTTACGATGGAATTCGATATTACAATCATAAAACATTCAAATCTTGCACATCAAGGCAAAACATAATTTGATTGCGGATGCACTTTCACGTGCATAAAATTATAGTAATCATTGGTTTGTATACATTATTGTATCATTCCTTTTTTTTGTACTACTTACCTGTTGCATAAATCTTTAGTTGCCTTAAGAAACAAGGAATTACGAATATCTGTAATATATATTAATTTAAATAGTTTCATTTAAGTCATTTGGGTTATGACCTTTGTAGCTTGATTCATTAATGCATTGGCTGACGTTTGCTATATTGACAATACATGTACGATAAGTCTAGAGGCTAATTCCTAAATAAAGGCCGATCCCTAAGGTCAATTCAAGTCAAATACGCCATAGTTTAGTTTGGGTGTAGGTCACGAAAACACCACGTGAAACTAGGAGTGCATTTGACATGTAGAGTTATCATGCACGCCCTAGTTCTTTATTGGATCAAAACTTTGTGAAGTTCAAAACATAATTGTTACATTATTTTAAAATCTAATACTTTAAATGTTCGAAAATATATTTAGTGCTTCAGGTTTTGTTGATTTGGTGCTCAACTGGAGACTATATTAGAGAATTAACTTACTATATTGTGACGCGTCAGTGATATATAGCTTTTGTAAGATTCGTGAGAGAAAATCGTTATTTATCATTGTTCGTCTACAAGCAGAATGTAAACTTTGAATCAAGCCAGTCGTAGAAAGAGAACAGTAATCTCATTCATGCTGAAGATGTGATTGAGATTGATAAAACATACCGGTGTCGCAGAGCTTTCCTCTCCAGCCTATGTTGCATTTGCAATAGTAGTGTGGGCCAGGCAAATCAATACACTGTCCATGTTGACAAAGATTTGGGACACAGTCAGGCTTCTCTTAATATGTAATATATATTGTAAACAACGATACAAAACGAAAATGAAACAATATTTAAACGATATAACTATATATTCTCTATTTCAACAGTATGCTTACTTCTGTCTTCGTTTAGCTGTGCAAATTATTTTACCTTTGTTTATATCTATAACAGTTTCAGAGTACAATTAATAAAATATGGAATATTCTCCAATCAGAAAGGCGCAGCAAGAGCATTACAATTATTTTTCTAGAACCAGTAATTCTAGCGGTAATACAATGAAATTACCATCCTCACAGACGACTGAACGTAAACCAAATGCACGAGTACTAACGGAGTGTAAAACAATATTACGGACGCTGGACAATGTGTAATGAGGTTAAAAATACAAATGAGATACATTTTATCAATCAACAATGGCTCAATGTAAAATCTACTGTTTTAAATGGTAACTTGAGTTGCTTATGCTAACATGTATCAAACTGTATATATAAGTAGGTAATTATACCCATCTCGCAGAATTGTCCATAATAGTGATCACTTGCACACTGACAACGAAACTTGCTTAGATCATCAGCACTTCTTACACACGCACCACTGACGCATGGTCTTCGAAGACATGGATCTGATTATTGTAGAAATTAGAAACAAGAATATCTCAAAAACAAACGCATGTATAAATGTAGAACACTGTTTCAGTTAGGAGCTCGTTTAAAGAAACCGATTAAGTGTCGGTTTCTTTGACACACTGCAAGAAAAATGAATAATTCGATGTGAAATTTAGATAAGTCGAGTGTTGGATGGTCCGGTATTATAGAGGGAAAGTTGACAGGCGATTCAAGATATTACCAATTACCATCAATCTACCTTCACCAACTACCATCATGGAATTAAATTATAAATTATATTTGGAAAATAATATGTATGACTGAGATATATTATGATACTATAATCGATCCATATCAGTTGGCACCCTAAATGAAGTTGGTCCATGCTATTCTATACCCTAAATGAAGTGATTCCATAATATTATGTACTCTAAATGAACTAGGTCCATACACTTCCGTACCCGTACTCTCAATGGAGTGGGTCTATGTTACCCAGTACTCCAAATGAAGTGGGTCCATGCTCTCCCGTACTCTAAATGAAGTGGGTCCTTGCTACTCAGTACTCTAAATGAAGTGGGTCCATAATAATCGCTTGTTTAAGGATGTAGTCTATAGTATTCTGTACTCTAAATAAAGTGGGTGCATACTATTCTGTACTCTAAATAAAGTGAGTCTATATTATTCGGTATTCTAAATGAAGTGGGTCCGTAATAATCGCTAGTTAAAGCATGTAGTCTATACTCCTCTGTACTCTAAATAAAGTGGGTGTATACTATTCTGTATTCTAAATAAAGTGGGTGTATAATATTCTGTACTCTAAATGAAGTGGGTCGATACAATTATATACTCAAATATAGTAGGTCTATACTATACTGTACTCTAAATGAATGTGGCCCATATTTTTTGCTACTCTAGATGAAGTGGGTCCATACTATTACGTACTATAAATGAAGTGGGCCCATATTTGTTGGTACTCTAAATTATTCGGCTTCATACTAGTACGTACTCTAAATGCAGTGGGTCTGTACTATGCTGTAATCCAAATTAGGTGGGTCCATACTACTCCATACTCTAAATGAAGTGGATCCATACTACTCCGCACTCCGTGAGAAAGCTTGCCAGTAGTTTCTCGCCAGTTGGTAGTTCTTTCCGGGGTTTTCCCGGGTTCTTCCTCACCCATTTATACTAGATGCCATGTATAGACTATATTGTGCTGAAACACAGTGTTAAACTCACAACGAAAACAACAACAACTACTACTCCGTACTTTATATGTACTGGGTCCATATTACTCCATGCTCTAAATTCACTATTTCAATACCATTCTGTGCTCAAAAAGAGGTGAATCCATACTACTCCCTACTCTAAATGAAGCGGGTACATACTACTCTGTATTCTAAATGAAGCGGGTCCAAACTAATCCGTACTCTAAATGAAGTGAGTCTATCTTATTCCGTACTCTAAAAGAAGTGGGTCCATACGATTCTGTACTCTAAATGAAGTGAGTTATGCTATTCCGTACTCTAAATGAGTTGGTTCCATACTACTCCGTACTCTAAATGAGTGGGTGCATACTACTCCGTACTATAAATGAGTGGGTTCCATACTACTCCGTACTCTAAATGGGTGGGTTCTATACTACTCCATACTCTAAATGAGTGGGTGCATACTACTCCGTACTCTAAATGGGTGGGTTCTATACTACTCCATACTCTAAATGTAGTGGGTTTATACTATTCCCCACTCCAACCAAGTGTCCATTCATTAGGTACACAAGAACTTACTCTGCACATTTGCATTGTTTCCTCTTTCAGTCTCAAAAATCTTCGTGAAAGTTATATTGAAGGCATAGTCTTTGTTGTGTGAATTAGCTTTGTATTTGATTTTAAGGTCTATTTTTTTAAAAACTGAAGTGTATGCCCAAGTTAATTTCATTTCTAATAGTTATACATGCAACAAAATTATCTATATGATCAAGTCTTCTTGGTATATGCGCTAAATATTTTGATGGTGATTTTTACACTGAAGGATGTGCATAACGTATATTTTAAACATCAGTACCTGGTGGGATTATTTGTACAGTGATACACGTATCACCAACTCTCCTGAAAAAGATAAGGAGATTTATATCATGATCAATACTGTGTGTGTGTGTGTGTTATATTATAACTTTAGAAAACCTGAAGGGTATAATATATACTTTAATACAGCTAGTGCTTCGAATGCAACATCAAGAATCTGGAAGAGCACGCAATAGTCGCGTTATTCCTTATGGATTTTGGTAGACATGGCAACATTATATTACATTGCAACCTAAAACACCAAGACTTAATATAACATACCATTGATATTGTAAAGATATTTGAAACCGTCAGTAACGTTATTGTATATATTATGTAAAATCTTGAAATTGAGAGATTCAACAGGTTAATAATATTTAAATCAAACTTCAGATGACTTTAAATCCACCAAAGGTTAAATACTCTAACAATCTAAATAAAATGGATTAAAATGGATTATACTGTTTAAAGATCTTATATATATATATATATATATATATATATATATATATATATATATATATATATATATATATATATATATATATATATATATATATATATCCGATAATCGGTTGTCAAGTGTTGGCAACAATGGCGTTATACTGTCCAATTAATGTTTGATGTGCAGCTGAAAGAATAATATAACGTCACCACGTCATTGTGCCTTTTGATACTTTAAGGAACCGTAGTGAAATAGACAATGAGAGATTGCACATGCTTTAATGATATCGCTACTTTGTTCTACCTTAACAATGAAACTTGAAATGTAATACAATTTACGACAACAGTTCTTTAAAAGTCTATATCTAAAATAAGATAAGCCCGATAGAAAAACAATATCAACGAAGGTCAAATGAAATTAACAGTCTAAAATTAGTTTGCCTTACAGTACACCTGCCTCAAACTTCAGATTAGATTCCAATAAAATATTTCACCGTCTATAAATCCAATAAGCATAAATGTATGGTCCATAACCAGTGCATGCTTAATATTTTTAAGAGCTTCACGGGAATTATTGTGTATACTTTTGGTAAGAATGAATGTTTCTCAATACAAATTTTATGTCTTAAATCCTTACTTGGGACAAATATTTCGATCGATTATAGAGCCGTGAATCAATGACAATCTTGTATATGCCTATACGATTTAATGTATTAAATCGTTACTTGCGACAAATATTTCCATGGATTTTAGTGCAGTTAAATCCCTGACAACCCTGACTATGCCAGTACACTTACAGGTATTAAATCCTTACTTGGGACAAATATTTCATTTCATTCCAGTGCATTTCAATCCATTGCAACCTTGAATATTGGCAGTGTTATTGGGCTATATCTCTCTCAATATCCTGCACACCGACGCAACAAATGTGGATATGGCCATCCCTGCTGCTCGAAATATCCGTTCGCCAGCAAATATCCTTATATATCAAAATATAACTTACCCTGTTGAATCCATCACTTGCAGGCACACTTGTGGAGATCCAGCCGATGTGTGTCGAACCCTTAGGTCACCTCTACCAACACCTGTAGTAATATTACTTTTTATCTCCTTGTCCATCTCTGTCCAATCCAGGAAACTGCTTACAATCCTGATGGACTTGATGTGGGCACTATAGTAAAGATATATTCATTCCTAATGGACTTGATGTGGATATTATAGAAAATATACACCTAGTCCTAATAGACTTGATGTGGGCAATGTAGTAAAGATATATACAATACAAATGGATTTGATGTGGACACTCTAGTAAAGATACATTAATTTCTAATGAACATGATGTGGGTACTATATTAAAGATATATTCAATCATAATCGACTTGATGTGGGTACAATATTAAATATATATTCCTATTTAAATGATACATACCTTGTAATCGAATTTTTTGGCAACATAAAGAATTATAATACAACATGAATTATTTCTACATTATTGTGTTTTACTCATTCCAGGTGCTTGCGAACATTTCAGCAGCAAGATTTCTTTTCACCTTTAGAGTAAAGTAAAAGACACTGGTCTGAACGAGGGGAAAAATCTGATATTTTTTCTGGCTTGTAATTCATATACATTAGTGTTCTCAAATTCAGATATTATTCCAAATCTTCTCTCTATACATGTTGAAAGTTGTGTTTAGCTTCTGATTTGGCTTTGGAAGATAATAAGGTTTTACTCACAAAAATGAATCACTGGAACTGTTTCAAGGACGTTGTTAGTGTAAGCTTAAAGGCTAAGAGGGTCCGTATCTGTAGGTGCCAACAATGTGTTCGTAATGACTATGGGTTCTGTATAAGTACGTGACCTCTTTTTGGCAAGTAGTTTTAGCAATGCGAATCTGCACAAGCCTAGTAACATATTCCAAAACTCACCAATAAGGTAAAATCGGTCTTAAATATTAACAATGAACTAATTTGTGTAATAGGTTTCCATACACGCATATGCATTATTTTTGAGAAGAAGAAAAAATGTTTGCTAATTAAACGTTGGCAAAGTATAATTCTTGGGTCTACTATGTACCACTGTTGCGTTAAGTTTCAGTTTAACGTGGAATCGATATTGATATCTGTACCATAAGATATAAAATTAAAAGTACTAACTTATTAGACGAAGATTTCGATATCTATTTTAAATTTGTGTAGGTAACTAAATGTCGAAACATTTTGTTTGATTTTGTTAAATTTATTCTGACGAATTACCCAAAGATGACAGTACCCAAAGAGTGGCGTCTTTGCATAGATAGGAAACGTGCACGTAGAATCCACATCACACCAGAGGACATCCTTTCCAGCAATATTAAAAATGTAAGGTGTATCCTGAAAAATAAAAATATCATTTTCTTTGTTGTAAATATCGCACCTTCCATGAGTTTTCCGTTTCATATGAAGTTATGAATCAAATTAAATAAGTTTAAATTTATCAATCTTGTTTAGCAATAATAACGTTTTCTAAATAATGTCTTTACGCGATCATTAATACGACATTTTTGTAAATAATGTCTTTAATGTGATCACTAATATGATGCAAATCCTTTCCACTGCTTCCTTTATTTTCTTCAACCGTTGAACAATGTAAGTTTTTAAAATATATTTTATATATAGACAGACAGACAGACAACCAGACAGAGAGTACTAATGGCAAATAACAGTCCTTTCAAGTTCACTGGATCCAGGAAAGGATAGTATGTGTCAGGCAGGGCCGGCGCTACCATATAGGCAAACTAGGCAGCCGCCTAGGGCGCTGATTTCAGGCGGCGCATTTCTCCAAATCAACAGCAGTTTTGAACATAAATAAATAAATTTCAGTTTTATTGAGGGTCGCTTTTAATCCTGGTTTATTTCATACAGGGACAAATAATCGGGTAGATTCAGTCTGACCGAAACACCAGGCTGACCGGAACAACCGAAATGAGTGAGTGAAAATCGCGCTTAAGAAACTTTCAGTTCGTAATTACTTTCGCGTGTTTTTATAGGCCACGAGTTTTTCTGTGTAATCACGCGTATACGAAACCAGTTTGCCTCAGAAACCAAATTGAGAGGGGAAACTCCTTATTTTAATGGTATAAACAAGGAAAGAAATGGCCTGTTACGTATTTAAATGTCCGTTTTTTATGTTTGCTTATTCTTGTCTTAATTTTGCAAATAAAATAGTTTCAAGTAGTGCTTTTTTTTGGGGGGGGGGTGTCCGGACATTAGAGCACAGAGGGGCAATTTTTTTTTTAAATTACCCTTGGTCTGTGCTCAAATGTTGAAAATTTTTAAAAAGAAATTTATTTATAAATTTTGAAATTGATATTTTCCGGGGTGGGGGGTGCGCCAGAATCTAACCTTGCCTAGGGCGCCAGATAGTCTGGTGCCGGCGCTGGTGTCAGGGATTGATTAAGTTAAACGCAGTAAACTGACAACGACCACTGCACAACTAGTTTCATACTAGCCTCGGTGCTTTCGACACTAAGTGAGTCGTTTTCAAAGGCAAATACCAATCAAAGACAAGACAAACAGAAGACAACATATGACATGATATTTCTACAGGAATAAAAGCTTGATTGTTTTGATAATTCAGCTAGTTGGCTTTAACTTGATGCTGATGCTGAAACATATTTTGTGTTCAACTAAAAATTGATTATTCATATCGCCACCTGTTTTATTTTAATGTAATTTGCATAACCGTAAATTATATTCCAGATATTTCATTATTTTAGCATCGTAGTTCGAACAAATGATATTAATTTAAATAAATCCAATGACTATATGTCTTTCGAGACCAACAGAGTATCAAGATTGAATGATTCCTCGTAATATAGCAAGGTAATACTAAGTAGCAATACAGTGTCATATGAGGCTTATTAATAAATCATTATGTTTTTCGAGTATCTCAAATTCAGTATACAAATCAGCTGATTTGCAAATGGCTCATTAGAAAATAGGTCAAGCTGACTTTTTAACAGTACCAATATCCTCGTTGGACCAAGCGATGTTTTTTTGAACTATTTCAGGGCATCGACCTTAGAAGTTTGCGAATGAAATCGTTTTACGCATTATACATGATGTAGCTGATTCTTAGAATGCAGATTGCAGTGTTAGATTATTAGCAATACAAATTGTTTAATTCATAACATGTAGGACATTGTAAGTTAAAATATGTAGGACATGGTCTATAAAGTTGTGCCGAATAAGGAGGAAAGACATGGGTGAACTAAAGAAAAAAGTTCGATTAAAGGTGAACATTATTTCATGAATGTAGTCTTGAGCAGCAGTGGCGTCACTAGGGGGTGCGGGGGTGCGGACCGCACCGGGTGACATCATCAATGAGGTGACACCAGAATGGCTGTCTATAAATGTTTTGAATTTTTCTGCAGGAAGGAGGTCCATGGGGGTGACACAATGAGTTACCGCACTGTGTTAAATCCCTTTAGAGACGCCACTGTTGAGAAGCATTGCTTGCATCAAAGAGTGAAACAATTCTATAAACAAATATTCAGAATAATTCGGAATAAACCAAAACCGGAAATATTCCACCTGCTAAAGCTAGGAGTAGCTTCATAGCTTCATGACAGACAACTCTGAGCATGCATATACACTCAACATATGCTGACAGCAAATACATACCAATGGAATTTGAAGTGGCTGACTCATATTGGGTAACTCTGAAAAGAATTAGTATGTCTCGTTTTGTCACATATTATTTGGGATCAAAACAGTAAGATCGTTTCATGCGAAAATATTAAAAAAAATTGCATCTAGTAATTCTAATTCCAATTGCTTCATTATAGTCACTACTATAAACTTGCTGTTACAGCCAGACACAAAGGTAATAGTTCCCAAATCGAACAGTACTAGATTAGTAGGACTACGAAGGCAGCGAACTCAAGATATTAAACTAGGATCTTGACTCAGCGTAAATAATTGCACAAAACTACATTTTATTCAAATCAGCATGTCCACAGACGTGATATAAATATTTCACGAGTGAAACGTGAAAACAGATTTGTCGACATGTAGAGATAATGAGATAATGCACATTTGGGCGGAGTTTTAAGTGGATGGTCAAAACTATGGTGATTTTGTGTATACTCGCAAGCTGTACAGAATGAGACATATAACTAGGAACGCTTGTTGTAAGTTAACAGTTAATAAATTCAATGTGATAAAGAAGAATGCTGGAAAAATTACATGTTTAATGCGTTCATGTCGATGGCTTGTTCATAACTTTAAACAACAATTTATTAAGCATACATCATTCTCTGGATATTCTTCAAATGACAAATCACTATAATTTGAGACATATTTATTATGATCCGAAAAGGCATGATGCCTATGCAAACAGAAATCAATAGTGGGAACAAATGAAACGGGAGAAACATGAAATACGTTAAATAGAAAGAATGGTTAGCTGAATGCTCTACACACAATACACAAGCATGTGAGATAAAGGTTCTGAACAATAACATTTTAGTCAATCAGATGGATAGGCAGTGGCGGGCAGATTTTGTTGAAATGAAATCGTATGAATTCGCAACAATTCATATCAGTACATTTTCACACTGACAAATGTTTGTTTTTTTATAATTTAACCTTGGACTGGAAGATTCATAGCTAAAAAGAGTGATGTCATATGCGATGTTTGTCATTTCTTAACATAAATGCACAATGACATTTTATGAGTCATTAAAAGAGTCGTATGGTAATGTATTTACTTCTGAATATTTTGTAAACCATTTCATTCAACAAATGCATGCTTCAATATAGATTTGCTAGTCTATCGTATATTTTGTTAATTTAATTTTCTTATTTTTCAATCTATAAGGTGATCTGAGCCATCGCGAAAATTTGTTCTGCTAGCAAATATAACAATTCTGAGATATGAAATATTCACTTTCATCTCTATTCATTTTTGTTTCTGATTTCCTTTTCTTCCCAGATTTATCATTTCTTAACATTCGTTACAGCTTATTGATGGATTTTAACAAATTCGTTCTCCAAATCATATTAGGTTTCAGGCATAAATTTATATTCAGGTTAGAATTTTCATCATGGCTGTTAATCCCAATATACACTTCTGTACATCTCATTTAGTTCGAAGCCTATTTGAAAGCAAAAATTACGTTTATCAGTGAATGGCACTTTTTCCTTTCCTTCTAAATGTGGATTATAATTTTGGCATTGTTGATTGTAGTACCCATCGAATTATTTTAGTATTCCATTGCAAGAGAGACAAATCTATTTATATGATGGCAAATAATCAATCTTTGAAACAACCACAACCGAGTAAGAAAATTTTAAAATCCACTTTAGATATCCAACCAATATCGTAATTATTAGGCTGATTAAGCAAATGCTTCTCTGACACTTCATTGTGTTCATCATTTGTTCATTAATTGTTTATATAAGCATATTGCTTATATAAGCATATTTTTCTTCACATTCGGATCACAACCATTTTCAGGGATAAAGTTACACAAGAAATCCTTTAATCTTGACCCATCGTAATTTATTCATTTTTATCTGTCCATTTTTGTGCAAGTAGTGTCCGTCATTTGACTCGTAGAATCCATGTGGTTTTACAACAATTCCACCACGTGTTCAAATCTCAATCATTATGGACGCGGCGTTAATCAAGTTCTACACCTTAAACATGACTGGCATTATTTGCTAATTAGGGAGAATTATACTGATGGACAGGACATTATTTGCATTTATCAATTATAGCAATGCATATGTCTTTACTTCAATGTTGTGAAGGTTTCAAGGTTCAATTATTTCTTAACATTAATGAATATACTATTTGTTTCCTATAACAAAAATTTTGTTTCGATGGTATATATTTTATAATTAAACTTACATTAGGACTCCTGGCGGTTATTCTACAATTATGATGTGTTAAAAAAAAATCGGAATTGTGTTCTTTCCAATTACACCATTGACATTGGTTGCCTCTGTAACAATGCTACTTTAAAATTATAAGAAACAGCATACGGAACATGTACTTGCGTTTATAGTTTCTTGAATTCTTATAACTGAGTTTTTTCACGCATAATGGCTGTTGAGGTATCAATATTGTGTTAAGAGACCATTTAAGTGTATTTACATATATCTTGATGTCGTCAAGTTTATTTACCTAGGTTTACAACTATCGTGAAGAATTAGATTCCAACTTTGTAATTATTAGGACCATCAAGTTGAACTACAAAGAATAGATCAATATATCATTGTCTTTCTAGTTTCGCTGCTCTAAACGTTTTGAAGTGAAATTGTTTAACACATACAGAAACATTTACAAATTTATTCAAATCATGTCAGATTGTTTTGATATCATATATTGTACCGAGCTTCCATCAAACAACAGAAATGTCTGTTAAAATTAAAAACATTTAAATTCTCATCTTACAAACCGTCCTGAATGGGTTGTTTCTTAAGTCTTATCATCAAATTGAGCTTTCACGCATCATTGCCAATCACCATAAAAATCTCTAAGTCTCTTCGATACAAAAATTTAAATATTGAACAAGTCTTTCATAATTTAGTTTATCTCACCAGCATTGGTGTTTAGCTACGTAACTATTTTAAGTGTCGATGTTTGCTTGCGTTTTTTAGCTCTGTCACGTACCACACATTATTTTGCGATTTTAACCTCTTCATTACACCACTGCTCTATGCTGTAATGCAGTCCACTCTAACAATAATTAAAAAACGACAATTCCCCCAAAGTAGCACGCTCCTTGTGTATTTCCTTATTACTTATATTCTCTGTGTATTCCTTTACGTAAGATTATGATCACTAAATGTAGCTAAATGTGGATATTTTGTACCGAGAGTAGAAAAAAGGTTCTTGAAGGGAAGTAATCCGTAAGAGAATAATTGTGCCTTCCAACACACAAGGAAATCATCTCCCATTGCCATTGTTGTCTCTGTGTTCAGTCATTATTTACGATGTGAAGGAATGTACAAAATTATTGTTTTGTGTTCACTAACTGTCTTCAAAATTGCACTCGCTTAGTCTCGCGGATTGAATTTTAAGTTTCTCGAACGAATTTTAATCTGTTTATTTAATTTTACATCAAAATCAAAGCGATAGAAGATAATTAATTTTTAATTTCATTGAGGTAATGTACGGTCTTTATTTCGCCTTCTTATAATATGCACAGACACTATTTCGCTGAAGAAGATGATAATTTCATAAATATTAAAAATCAATTTGGATTATTCGTCATCAATATTATTGGGTTTTGTGAAGAGTTAAATTTTAGTCGTTACTTAAATTCAGGGATTAGATGCAGGGGCTTCATATTTCCTTCAGTCAATCTTTATTTGGTGTTTAGAATCGTTGTTTGTAGCAGATACAATATTTAGCAATAATAAACATGCAGTTAGGTCCTTTCTGTTTGGTTTTCATTAAAATTATGATGCAATTGTGTTTTAAAAGAATGGCGCTTCATTTTATATCTGGTTCAGTTATCTTATTGATATTCCATTACTCATCTTATAACGAATACAAATTTGTTATTGCTGTTATAGACAAAAACAGTGAATTATGTTACCTATCAATCACGCCGACTATTTAATTTTAAAAGTCAGTTGCATACAAACTTTCAACAAATGAATGAGATATTATGTCGATTTGCATGGTTTCAATTATTTCCTATAACACGTAGAAGTGTTACAATCCTTTGTAGATTAAAAAGTTCTTTTTTAAATTCGATGAATTGTTTAAAGGTTCAATTCAGATTATTCTCACACCTTGAATTAGCGAAACATTTCCTATGTCCATTTTTCTGACACCAGTTTTGTTCTATATCATGCAGTAACAAAAAATCCGCATATGGAGAAAGAAATCACATATAGACGAAAACAGCTTTCAAATTCTGAGGCTTTTTCATTGTTCGTTATTGTTGACCAAAACATAAATATCAGTTACATCTAAGCACCAAAGATGATCTCTTTAGAACTTTCAAATAAGTGACTAAATTTTATGATTTTTAAGTGATATTAATATCGTTTTCAAACAGCAATATGGGCTCTCCACCTTTTCGGTCAAATACCTTAGTTTCACTCTTCGCCAAATCTCTTTTGATATCATAGGCACGTGTTATTCCGTTTTGGTATTGCAATATAGATTGAGGATTTATATAAGGGTAATTTGCTGAAAACTCCGAGCAAATGTGTGTTTTGTACATTTGGCTCAAGAAACGGTATGAAATCAAGGAAAATGTATTTACAGTGGAATAAAATAAAATAAAGCAATATAAACTTACTCCTGACTTCTATCATAAAGCATCGTTGATCAGAAGAATCCATGCTGTAACGGACAAGAAATAAGGGTGTACAAAAACAAAGGTCACTCGAACATGCATGCACGATAAGACTCAATCCATACATGTACATGCATGACAGATTTTATGCAATCTACAAACACATTAACTTTGTATCATATTAAATATATTTAAGCATTATTCTCATCATTATTATCTCGAAATTAAAAATGGTTTGCTTTAAAGTTTTAAAACAAAATTGCTAATGAAAAGGTTAGATTTAAGTACGGGAGTTCTTTTAAGGACGTTAGTTACCTAATATGAATCATTATATTTACTGATTGACGGTGAAAAAGAAGGTATTTAATGGAAGAGGCAATCTGTTACAATCAAGGCAGGATAACGAAATAGCAAGCTAATGCTGATAGTATCACATATCGTCTTGTAAATATCGATCTCACTGTCTATGAATTTGTTTTAGATACCCTTTGCAATTATGATGCTTTAATAAATATGACAACACCGAAGTGCAAAAGAAAATCTAAAGCGCACAAACCTGATCTTTGGTTGAAATGTAGATCTTTATTAAAGACAGTATGTGCCTTTTTGCCCCCGCTTATGTATTACCATATATGACCCCATGTATTGAATTGTTTACTAATATGCCCTCAAAGTATCTACAACGCCTCTAAACATCTTCGAGCAGGTTTAGTCCTTGTTCAAACACCTAGCCTCTGGATTCAAACTAGCTCCATTCCACATGTAAACATTGAAGCAAAGTATACAAAACATGAACATTATACTACTTCATTTGCACCCTCAAAAGGATTCTTACCCGTTTGTGTCTTCTACGTCAACACATACAATGTGTTGACCAATATCAGTGTCAAGAGGGATCCACGTCAGTGTAGCCATTTTCACATTCTGGTGGTTTAAATATAGAGTGTCCCTCACATTGATGATTTTCACGTTCTCTTGATGTAGTCCGAAGAACGAGAAGTGATCGATGAGTCTATATATATATATATATATATATATATATATATATATATATATATATATATATATAGCCAAATGTTTCAACTGGTACATTTAAATTTCGATGAAGCGGTGGAAGGTATGTGTAAAATGTAAAATTCTGGCAAAAATTGTTTCTTTTCGTCATATGCTGTCAGCAGGAAGCTTTTCAACGTAAATCTAAACTTCTTTCTTGCTTGGTATTTATTTGTGAGGACAATTTAGAGTTAATATATTTATTGACAAGCCTTGTCCGAAGCAGTATGATACACATTTGATACGACTAGAACTTTATCATCTAGATGTTATAAATCTTAAAATAATGCAACCTAAAACATATTCTGTTTCAAAACGGTTAAAGTAACCTTTTTGATGATGTGCTAACGAAACCTTAACTTTCAGATTGCTAGATACATTGGAAAGAAAAGGAAATATAAATAGTTCGGTTGATATTCTCCGAAATGTTTATTTCCTCCTTCTACCTACAGTTTAGAAGAATTGAAGACCACTATACTGGGTCTTCACCATGACTAAACTTTATTTTCATTTCAGATACCAGTACTCCAACCCAGAGGATACAATATATTAAACCAATAACTCCTCACTACTTAAATAAAAATCGACACAAGGTCACCAAACTCATATCACCATTTTCAAACAACGCACTAGGTCATATATTCTGTATCCTCCATTTGTGTTTTTAAAAATAAAAAAAAATATCCATATCTGCCATTTGTCAGAGGTTTTTGATGACCCCAGGCGTAAACAACACCTCAGGCCACCTACCCATGTGCTCCAAATATTAAAGGCTTTATGCCCCCAAATTAAACATGAACAACACCTGATCTCTGTTATGTATATTTAAATTGTATTTTGTGCTTGCTCGTTGTCCTAAATTGATCTTAGACTCTTTCCCTACTTGATTGTTTTAATGATTATTTAGGACTTAGCTCATTATAATGTAAGGTCCTCTTTAACATAAGGAAAAACATTTACTTTCTGATGTTTCTAAACATGTTGGAAACATGTACTTCTGTTACATATTTTTAAGACCATAGAGTCGTAAGACACACTGTGGGCTCGTACGAGATTTCATATTCTGTTAAACATTTCAGAGATATAAAAAAAATCTTCAAAATTTAAATTAACATTGTTTCGGAAGATTCCTAGTCACTGGACAAGGAAGTTTCACATATTTCACATATCTTATCTGAAACCAGCAAGCTTTCATAATGTCATCTGAAGTGGAGAATTTATTTTCAATCCTACCCAGGAATGGTTAGATTGTTTTGAAATATACGAGTTGAATAAGCTTGTTGAACATTGTGATCTCTCCTCAATGAAAATTGCTTGAACAAATTAAACTATATAGAATATTGTGATTCAATATTTGGAGAAAACAAAGTTTCAGGAACTTAGTATCTTGAGTTTGATCAGTAAATATGGATATGAATTTGTTTGGAAATTGAAAGAATTAGAGTTCAGAAAGATGAACAAAGAGTTAAAATAAAAATCTTCAGCTTCAGTGGGAAATAATGGATATCCAAACGCAGAAAGAGGAAAGGGAGAGTCGGAGAGAACAAAAATGAACATAAAAGTTCAAAAAAGAGGAAAATAGAAAAAGAAATACAAATGCAGAGAGATCAAACAGAGAGAGGTATAGAAGACAAGACGAGAGGAAAATGCAAATGCAGAGACATGGAGAGACAAACGAAAGGCAAATGCAAAGAGAAAGATACATGAGAAAAAGGTATAAATGAAGAGAGAGAAAAGAGAGAGGCAAAGATGAAACGAAGAGAAGTAACTACAAGAAAAGGAAGAGAGATAGACGAACTAAAATTAAATATGGAATAAAAGATATAGGACTGGCAGGAGGAACACAATCCCGCCAGCTTTTACACCCAAGTTCAGGCTTTAATGTTTTAAAAATTATTTAAAAAAACACCTTCCATACTTTGACCGTTCCTGTGGTCCAGAGGCTAGAGAGTCCGCTTAGGATACTGTATGTCGCGAATACATACCAAAGACGTAAACATGGTACTAACAGATGCCTCGATAGGCGCCAAGCATTAAGAGATTAGTGTTAGGACCAGTCGACCTGGTGTCAGAATAACTGACATGGCCAAAGGAACATTGGACTTTATTATCGCCAACTGTACTTACTGGCAAATCTCGTGCAATTTACACTTCACTCTCCGTAGAATAAAGTACTGATCATGATGTGGTTAAGGAGTTAGTCTTTAATGGTTATGAGTTAGTACCTGAGGCATATCAACAAAGGATTAGAAATGATAGAAACGAAACTGCACAAAGTGAGCAAACGTATGTCGAATTTGCATGGAAAAGAGCACTTATTTTTTATATATAAGACGCCAAAAATGTTGACCAAACTTTGATAACCTCTGATAGCTGGTATTAGTTCAAGAGTTCATGAAATGAATCCATAGTGATAGCGAGACCTATTTTGATGATCAAAATGAAGAAACGTTGGAAAATAATATTCGAGCAACTGACGACTTTTTCTTGACTCACAAAGTTTCATTTCTCAACAAGTCATCCTCTCAGCAGTTTTGTTGTTGGTAAACAGATTATCTCAGTCCCATACGAGCACTTCTAAACCTCTATCTTTCACAACTTTTAAACACCACATTTCTATAAGGTCTGATTAGAAATCCTAATCGCTTTCTATGTATTTCAAAACAAAAGGCCACATATTTCTGATTGCTACATGTTGCACAGTAAAACAACATAATAAAGACACTGCCGTTTAAATGATCTTATCTCAGACAGGTCAAGATCAGGGACAGGTATTGAGAGTAATACACTGGTTTGGGGGGACAAACCAAAGTCTGATTTTATCATGGAGAAATAAGAACAATTCGTGTTGAAAAATTCAGTATCACATATTGGTGATTCTGCCAAGCCTATTACTACTAAACAAATAAGGGACTCAGGAACTTCACAGATTCTTATATCATCAGGGGTTCGATTTTGTCTGAGAGGTCTCAGTCGTGTAAAAAATGTTATTCAGGGAGTAGAGTGCGGCTTTGTTATTCTCCCTTTCCATTATGTCAGTTTGGTGTCAGACTTATTCTCAGGATATGTGGCTGTTGGAGACGTGACTTCTTTACCTATAAAGTGTATTCATCTCTCACCAGACAATGAACAAGTTGAAGATAACGTTATGGTTAATTCACTTATAACTGACAAGCCAGGTTTAAACCAGAATTGGATGAAATGAAATCCCTGATTTGAATTCTGCTTGTGAAGTTGCCAGAGCAACGGGAAAAACCTCATATAAATATGATGAAACGTATTCATCTACATAACAAGTTTATTGATCAATAAATAGATATTTATCATATGATCCTTTTCCTACTACCCTTTCTCTTTATTCTAATGAAGTGTGACAAAAGACAATCATTCATTGTCGAAATAGAGCACCATCTTGAGATATCCTGTTTGGTTCAGAACGCTATTAGTGAATGTGATGAAACTTAGTTCCTAATTTGTTATTTTGTGAACATTTGGGTCCAGATGTAAAAATGGAGACGGGTGATCAGTTAGTTACCACCTTTTTGATCTGAAGTCATATCGACCAAAAATATTTTAATCTATCTCATGGAAATCAATCGGCAGGTCTTTTAGGAGTCAATAAAGCTAATCACATGATCTTGGATCATTTTGATTTGCGGATAATTAAAAACGATATTTCTAAATACCATACATCTTGTCACACTTGATAAATGATAAATGATAGGAAAACCGAACTCGAAGATACCTAAGACTCAATTGCAACATTCCTGCATTTAACGAAACATATATCACAATAATGGTAGATTGTGTCAGTCACATACCTAAGGTCAAGTTAGGAAAACAATATTTGTGGACCATTATGTCTGCGTCCACGATACTTTCGGTAGCAAATCCAAATATTAAAACTAAAAGTATTGTTAAATCTTTGATGCAACTTCCTTTAAACGTCTGGCCTTCCAAATCAGTCCAGTCAGATCAATGGTCAAATTTTATGTCCGGAAGGTTTCAAAAAAGTTAGTGTGTGCATTGGGGAGTCAGCAATTGAAATGTCCAATTGTGTTGTGACTAAAGAACAGTCAAGAGTGTTATCAAAACATATTCACTTCCACTTTGGATTTGTGACAGAACATTAAGGACTTTTTGGGATTTGATTCACAATTCTGTAAGTCGCTCTTAATTGTGCACTTTGTAACTTAGAGAAATAAGTGTATTTCCTGCTTTTACTCAGCTTGTAAATTTCGCTTCTTTATGTTACATAGTTTAAAACCATATAGTCAAAATAATATGAATAGTCACGCAGCTGTGTAGATCTGACACAGCAGTTCCAAAAGATAGCCATTGTCTACTCAAGACCACAATTATTGCTTGCAAACTACCAAATCGGCATTCATTATAAGTAATAAATACACTTTGCCAAAGAAATAATGTTTGGACCACTTTTAAGCTAACTTTTTTTCTTGTTGCATCGTACAATTTATTTGTTCTACCTGATGTTTTCCAGACAAATGTCCAAAATTATTTGAAGAATCAATATTTCATTAAGTAAAACAATATATTACGTCAGAGATAACGTCGGGTAGCTCGATGCAAACAAGGGCGATTCCTGAAACATTGAAGATAGTTAATAATAGAGCAAGCTCTCAACATAGGACTGAGTCACATTTGTTTTATTTATTACACCTTTGTTTGACATGGCTAGATAATTCGGTTTAATAAACTCTGCCAGTTGTAGCTCATGTGTAATATTTCACTTCACCAACGCTCCTTTCTTGCCCCACTGGTCTCTTTCAACTCTCGACCGCTTTGGCTGCTAGGCAATTAATATATGCCACTAACAGTAAAGGCAATATTTCTTCACAAAGACTGATCACATAGAATATCTCTGATAACCACTGGTTACTGTAGACAGAACATTTGGGTCCTCTAAACCGAAATCATGTTGCTGCTTATCACATTAGGTTCTTTTCGCCTTACATTAGCATATCACAGTCGAACATAAAGTGACAATAAATAGTGTCGAAGACAAATACCTGTTTGTCTTAATCTGTTCTCTATACTTCTCACTTACACAATCTTATACCTCGAATCTTGCTCCTTATAGAATCCAAACTAATATAAACTAATGCAGTTTTTTTTCAAAATGACAGTTCGAGAATTGTAAAACCTAAATAAATAGATAAATATCTGTAAAATGTATTCCAACTTAAGTACTCTCTCTAGCTATATAGTTCTCTCTGTCCCCACCCACACCCCAGAATTTTATTTATACAGAGATTGTCTATCGCTTGTATTCTTTTATTCATTGCTTTATACATCAATGCATTATATACGCATTACGTATATTATTGTCAAAAGGCTTATATGTATACGTCAAGCCAATAAAGTTATGTCCAGTTAGTTATACAAGCACTGAAGATAGATGCTTGTTATCATTGTACTTAGACCTCACTCTGTAGCAAATTAAACATACAACCATAGACTAAGATGTGTGAACTTACGCTGGTGAGTTTGGTTCTGCATAGACCTCAACTTTCCACATCGAACCGCAATAAACGCTGAATCTGTGGTTGCCCTTAGGGGTCGGCGGAAGGAATACTGGTTCATGGACTTCATCAAGGAATTGAACTGCAAACTGAATAAAATATAAAACCATCGAAGTTAAACACATATGTCCACAAAATAACTTATAATCATTTTCAGCGATGAATAACTTCAAACTAGGCATGTCAGCGAGCGAATGCATACAATGTATACAATGGACACATCATCATCAAGAACCAGTGAAGAGCAAATCAAATGTTTTCAGTAGAATTCCTTAGCAAATTTAGGTCCTATTTCTTGCATATTTAAAAAGAATAAACGTTGGAGAATTACCTGTACAGTAACTGCAGAGAGACTAAAATGTTTACTAGGAAACTCTCTACTATAGTCACGAAGCATTACAGCGATGGCACCCCAGCTACCGTTCTTATATCCTAAACTTCTGCTAGATGGGACCGAAATTATGCAATCCTGTAATAATAATAATAATATGTATAATCATAATCATAATATGTTCTCACCACATGACACAAAATTATAAAGGATGAAGAGGTATGCATGAAATAAGTACTGAGAACAACGAAATACCAAATTCAGAATGGAATGTTTAATTTGTTAATTTGAAGATAACGAATACCATAACGTTTTATTTATACCATATAAAACTCTAATATACTCAGATCTTATATGAATTCAGCTTCAACTATTACATAAATCACTCCAAATGTGTATCTCAAAAGAATTAGAATTATTTCGAAGGAGCTCAGTTCTCTATGTTACCCTAAGAGACAAATATTTCATATATTGGACATTGTCAAATGACGTTGTTAGATCATATTGTACAGTCGAAACGGTAAGTTTAATGACAAAATAATTCGGAAATCGTTAACATAAAATTATGTTTTGAATTAAAAACAAAACACAGGCTGGTTATGTAAACATCTTTTTGTCATTTTATATGCAAAAACATATTTTTATAATGGTGATTTATAAGAGACGGACCATAATGGTTCAGAAAGACTGCATTTTAATTACAATTTGTAAAACTACACAGCTTATGGAAACTGGAAATGGAACCCAAATTAATACTATATGACCGTTTTACAAAAAGTTAATAGTCACAGAGCTTTGAACTGATTCTCTTTTAGAACCTCTGAAGATCCTGGTGTATATTGCTTTAATTTTCACATTTTAGGAAAACATACTTATAACGTAGACTACATGTCAGAAACGATGGAACGTGTCATGCAACTTGCTCTCTGTAATACTGCACGTATAAATAAATCTTCATAAAACAATATTCCTATATGATAATATGTTTAAAATTATTTAATATTGCGTTATAAAAAAGGATTTGTTTTACCCATGTTCCTAAACTATTTATGTGGAACAGATAAACATCGTGTAACAGTAAGTATGCGTATGCATTGTTATAGTAGATATTTGCATTTTATACCATTTGGGTTTTACACCATTTTATATAGGCTCACACAAGAAAACAGTAGGTGAACATTTCTGTTTTACTCTGGGTCCTTATCTGTACTTATTGTTGTCGGTCATTTTCCATTTCCTCCAACTTAGTTTGGAATTCTGTCATGCTAATTACTTTATCCTCGATAGCTACCGACTACAGGTTTATAATCGTGATGAGACTACGTTATGCTGTTCTAAGCTTTTCTCAACAGAGTAACCATATATAAATGATTTACTAACCCCACCCAGGGCAACGGTTTCTGTCAATATAACCCCCAAAACAATTCCGGTTTGTATGCCTAAAGCAGTTGTTGTGATTTTGATTCCAGCTACACCAAGGTAAACAGTTCACGTTTGTGTTTTACAACAAGTACAGTCATCTGGGTGATTTTATTTTCAAGTTGGTGCTCAGGTTGGATTTTATTTCGTGTCGGTAACAATGAGGGTCCATAGTGCTTCTACTAATAATAATAATTGCATAAAACAGGTAAGGCAGTTTGACTTTTTTCAGGTGGAACAATTACACGCATTTCTATCGATTTATCCCTCCTGAGTCGCACTATTTTCAGAGACAATATATACTTGGGGAATATTTTAATGTGCACGTTCTGTGTGTCAAGCATCCTTTTAAGTTACAACCGAAGCCTCTTACGATACTGAATGATGAATTAAACGTTTGTTCCTGACAAGATCTTTTTTTTTTTGTTGCGTTAATAATGGTTTAAAATATTCGTTGGTGAAAGTAACCGGGTTGTTATCAGCATTAAATTCCACTTCCTCGTTGTGGAAACAATACTTGTGCACCTAGTGTTAAAGACCACAATTGACCGATTTCGCGTGCTGATGCAATGGGGTGGTACTGTTATATCCTGGTTGTTCAAACGGTTGATTTGTATCTGGCTTTCAGAAAGATTATATTTTAGCTTAGATAATTGTCTAATAACACTGTTTTCAAGAAGGTGGAACAAATCGAAATAATTTTATTTGGAAAGTTTCAATGTAGTTTCACAATTGTTTATTGTTGGGCTTTACTTTACCCAGCTGATTTTCACAAAGGCCGATCATCAATTCATGATATAAACTTGTTATTCAAAGATCTAAATGGTTCAAATACTCTATCCATTTCCACAGGAGAATCAAGGACCCTCATTCAGCCACCCATGTTCTCCAGCAACTTAGTCGTGTCAGAAAGAATCACAGCATAACATCTGTAATTAGCATTAGCCGCACCTACTCCTGCATGAAAATACATATCAACAACGAACTGTCTGCGAAAGAAATCCAGGTGCTCCATTAAAAAGAAGTAAATCGGGTACAACGTATTGGGATCATGTTGGGAAATTTGCAAACCAGTGTAAATGTTTTGAGTTCGGTCCATATACGACCATATATTGTGATATGCAGTGTGATTGTATTATGGTCAAGCATCGTTTATTCAAAAAGTTCCCGATGACCCTTTAACTGCAAATAAACCTCAGTTACCTCAAAGCTGTCAAATATCAAATTACTACGATCTTAGCACTTATTATCTAGCTCTGTAAGTTGGCACATTTTTGGTGCGGTAAGACCTGTTAAGCGCTTATGTATCATGAGTATTGCACCGCAATATTGCGTGATTGGTGCACATCTGTGGTATCTGCGAGAAACTAAAGCATTGTTCAATAAACGGCAACAAGCGTGATTTTGTAGACATCAGATGCAGTGATCCACAATATTAAATTTTCTAATACAAATCTACCATTTGCGACACCTGTACCACGACAAAAATTTCATCGTTGAAGATGTTCTTGAGGTTTTATGACTATATATATATATATATATATATATATATATATATATATATATATATATATATATATATATATATATATATATATATATATATATTTGCGAACATCTCTACAAAACCCAAATATGTGACTTAGTGGGATTCCACGCGGTTGTCCGAATTGTTACAACCACCATTAAAAGCGTTTTGGAGCCTTGTGTAAATGATTTTGAGGTCGTGTAATTTTATATGTTGAGAATCCGCATTATCATATGTTTCCTTGATAAATATCAATGCTGCACAAGGTGTTCTCGTGCTATCGTGGCTGCATCTGGCGAATTCGAGACCGGTCGTGGCAATGTCAAGATTACCATCAAAGGAATAACGTACACCTTTGAACAACGCCATTTTTCAGCTGTAAATAAATGCTAAGGTGATATTGGCTGGATAATAATAACCTGCATCGTTGAACATGTTTGCTTTCGATTTCCATGAAGGCCCAACATGGAATAAAACCTCAGGACGTGTCGTGTACTTCTAATTCTATAATTTGTTGATAAGGGACCCTAGCAGTGTATGAATAATAAAGAAAATCTCGTTTGCTTGTATCCACCAACACAGGCAAACCCATGTCAAACGTAGGATCTGATATATCTTTCAAGTGAGTTATTCTGATACGATATTAATTTTGCCTAATACCATTTGCATGATGGTTATCACCCCTCCTCATTACCAGATTTTTGTATCATCTGATCTCACAGTTGTTTTTGAGCGGTTTTATTAAAAAATTTACCAATCGCGGCTGAAATTTTTTATGTTGATAGTCGCGCAATCGTGTTTGATGGTGACCAATTCGCCAATCATTGTAGTCGACCTCGAGACTTCTGAATCGCTCACAATCACAGAATTCTCATCCGATCCACAGCAACATTGTTGATGTTATCAACGAATTGCATTAACTGATTAGCGATTTATGCAGCAAATGATCACTGTGCCGTGAGCACCAAACAATCACTGAACTACATTATATTGACCGTTCGGTGATATATTTCTGAACAGGTTTCCATACGTTTACTGCACGCACTGGTATTATACTGGTACGACTGTCATTATATTAATGGCTGTTTAGCTTTTTTATCCAGCAGGATCAATGATGAATGTGCGAAATGAGTCTGGAGAAACGGATTTGCTACCATCACATCTATTTTTCAGTGGTATAGACTTAATTTGTACAGAGAAATCAATGTCGTTGAATTGAATTTCCGTTTTTGAGCAGCAGTTAAATAATACATTCTTTTGTTTATAACACAACCTTGTCTTCATATTTTGCACGATACTGTATTAAAACTCGAACTACAAATCCAACTCGAGTTTAAACACATAATGGTAAAGCGACAATTTCAAGAACATGTATTCTGTATATACTAAAAAGCATTAACTATTGTTGAAGTTGCAAGTAGATATAAAGAAGCGGCGACCATAAATTAAAAAGATCGGCAAGTGTAGCAGATGCACTCGAATACATTTATGCACATTCACCATTATCATGGCTACGATTATTACAATTATATTCAGGTAAAGAATGTAGAATGTATTGAGTCTGTTGCTGCATTATTCGTAAAATTTCATGTGTGGTACAGTGATCGACCACATGATTCCCAAAGGCCAAAGTCGTGACACCGTTGGATAATATCTATCGCTTGGTATCAAGTGTCGACGAACTCATTTTGCTGCATAGGTAAACGCACATGTGATGTTTCTTCAACCAGATCATATGTTCTGTATGTATGAATGGGCATTGCTCTCGAAGACACTCCACGTACGTATCATGCATGAGATCCCATGCAAAGTAACCTGATGAAATCACCTTTGGCTTGTTTAATGTTTTTGGATCCATCCACAGTTGAGCTCATTTAAAGACGAAATCCAGCATGTTCTTCGATTGGTTTACGAAAGCTTACGTCTTTTTATTGTTGTTACTAAACAACTCGTCTTCTTTTGGATAATAGCTTTTATTCAATTTTTTTCGCGAGTGTCCTTGATGGGATATCCGAATAAACGTCATCGGAGGTTGTTTGATCAGCAGCTAATCAGTGTATGTATAAAGAATCGTGACACGATCCTGTTAAGACTGTTTGGTATTGCCCCAATAAAACTCATGAATGAGTAGCTTTGAGCTTTGCTTTTCACTATGAACTTCAATAAGTTCAGCATGAAAGTTCGTTCGAGATTCACTTACCGGACCAGCAGTAAGGCTTCAAAGCTTATGTTGTCCACTGTTGACTCTAATTTGTTATGGTAAATTCTCCATTGTCCTGCCAATCATGAAATTATTCGTGAAATAAATCATGAAACTTATTCAAATCTTATATTGCAAAGGAATTGGTCCCATTTGTTCCAAGACCAGTATTCATTAAATGTATGCGGATATCCAATCTTGCTGACTAAATCTAAGTACTCAATTTACTTTACTTAAACTATTCCCAAGAGTAGAAACACTGCAGATTTCATCCGTGCACTACATTCTTGGTTTTGGTCCTGATATTTGGAACAAACCTAGTACATTCTGTAACTTTACGTCCTGATTCATCAACCATTCTGCACTAGTAAGGAGACAACAACTCAACAGACACTGACAACACTTCTGATGCTAATGGATAATTGTGATTAGCACGGTGAAGACATTCAGCGTACTCTAAATCAACTTCAAAGAAATTTCTGGCAATTGCTGTTATAATCGTGTATGTGTTTTTTGTATTTAAGTATATCCTGGATCAAATAATGAAAATCTAACCATAATGGTTACTGAAGTAAAGATACATGGTGTAACTGTTTGGATCAGAAGGATCATACTCTTCTATGTTTGCGTTGTTGGCACTCGCTTATCCATTATTATCCATTGTTTCTTCACAACGAAAAGAGCGCTCGAAAAGCAGCTCAAGGTCAATCAATATTACAACTCTATTTTTGTTTTGCACATATGTGCAGCACAAGCCTTTCCTGGTGACGAGGTGTAATGTACAGCGTCAAACTTCAACACTTACATGACAGTGTGCGAAATGTTTCAAATACATGAGCGAGCAACAACAGATAAGTACGCAAATGCAAATCATGATAGCCACCCATAGTTTTGCAATCAAGTGCAGAAATAATTATGTATGCATGTTCATAATCTTTTTCTGAAATGTCTTTACGTGACACTGATGCAAAAAGTGTTCAATCGGTGACAAATACGTTTCGGCAAACTTGTCCCGATAGTTCATTTACTTGTATGGGTACACACATTTTCTTGTTAGAAAGCCAGTTTTAGTGATACCATAATGACTGATGAGTTTGACGCTTTCTGTCGCAAAATATCTAACTAAATTACCCCATTAAGATACCGACTCGATGAATCGTACTTGCCCGAGTTTAAACGTCATGAATTTTCCCATATTGTTTGGAACATCATTTACTGGTGCCTTTGACGCCGATGTGATTCATTGCAATATATAATGGATATCATACTTACACAGCTTATGAAGCATTACAGGAATTGTTTTTTTGATTTAAGCTACTCTCCACGCACCCAGGATGTGACAATGATTATGAACTTTGAAATTCTTGAAGAAGGCAACGTTTAGCAGAAATTACCAAAATAGATCCAACAATACGTTTGCGTAAAAAACTTCTGAATATCATCACCTGTGATGTCGGGCGCGGAGGGTTGTTCTCTAATCAATTGACTGTATATTCAAACAATTTAAGATACCCCTCATTGAATTCTTACCACGATACTACAGTTGTGGCTCAGTTTTGCCCGTCATATCTGATCACATTGTAATACAATCCGCAAGGAAGATGTTCAGTAATTGGTGTTGTATTTGTTTAATTCTAACTTTGTTTATTATTATTTAGCCAATCAGCAACTAGCGTATGTATCACATCTCTAGAATACAGAAGTTCTATTAGGATCATGTGTCGTTGATATTTCTTCCATTTAATTATTTCCTAATGTACTTTGACCCAATTATTTCTTTATATGAACTTGACAATAATCTTTATGAATTATAAAACACATGTACGTAATGTTATATTACAGGTCAGCCACAAAAGTAAACAGTGAAAACAAATATGCTCGAATGAGTCACATAGAACTACGTTATAAGAATAATATATAATATAAATACCTGTAACACCTTTCATCTTAAAATAAAAGAAAGTTTTGGGCAATAAAACTTTCGTTTGGCAAATGGCAAACATGCCTGTTATTACTGTTGTATGACAATATAAATGACACAATCATCAATTTAAAACAATGCAATACTGTACTTCTATGCATGTGAAAGTACGTTTGCAATCAAACTTTCCTTTCCTTTGATGTATCTAAATTCGATATGAAACGACCATAACATCGGACTCCATAAAAACCGTCTTCTATTCTTGTTCTTCATTTATCATTGAAACTGAGGGGGCTGTGATCGCTGACGACAACAACTGGTAAAGGAGTTGCACTAACATACACCTTAATATGTTGCCAGGCAGAATAAGTTCTCTCGTGAATGTTCAATTTCCTTAAAATTAGAACACTGGATAATCCACGGCATTGATGCCTTTCTGTATCAGTATTCAACCGACCACTACATCAATGCATCTAGAGACATGTAAACTCAACTAGTCAAATATGGAGTCGGGAGAACTGGTGCACGTTTCAGTATGGCTTTTAACTTATTACTTCCACCTGACGTTTGTCTGACCAGAGAAATTCGGTCTTCTTACTAAGCAAATTGGTCAGGTGTTCAGCAATCATGGAAACATTATGGCAAACTTCCCGATACTAACCTAATTTTAATAGTTCACGAACAGTATCTCCTAAAACAAGTTCATAGGGGCTAAACCTTAGAAACTATTGCACTGACTCCCTAATAGCAAACAGCAACAGCAATTGCACGCCCGGTCTTTTCCCGTCTCAAAGTAATATGACCTAATCAAACACTTTAAAGAACAATGAAACCTTTCTAAATCACCATGGCTCTCAGGGTGGTAGGCAGAAACTGTTGGATACCTAATTAATGCAAGACATACTGGTAAATTTTAGGCATGAAGTTAGACTTTGGATCGGATTGGATAGACTAAATAGAGTAAACTAAAAGCTTTACTAAAGCTTCTACTATGGTTTTGGTTGTTATGTTCTGTAAAGAATAACTTCTCGAAATCGTGTGTATGTACACATAATCGTCCACAAGCATTGCTTGATAATTTGGTCTCAGTTAAAGAGCCAATACAATCTTAATATTATTATATTAAATTGTTCGTCAAAGTCAGGAATAGGAGACAGGTGAGTTTTTGGTAGATTATTTTTGGGTTTTCAAGCCATTTGACAAGTATGACAAGATCTACAAAATTTAAAAACATCACTTTTAATTTTCGGTCCTTAAAAATTGTGCAATAATCTTTATTTTCTCCTAAATGACCAGACAACCGAGTTGTATGGGCTAGACAAAGAATTTCCTGTATCAAGGAACAACAATTCGATAGCTTATTGACGACTCATCACCAGCGGGTGCCTCATGTGGCCTCCAGTTCCTCATAAGGACCATATTCTTCAAGAAGTAACAGTTTATATTTGTGTGGCATCAGTTTTGCTACTAGCCATCTGAACAAGTGAAAGATCTCATTATCTTTTTCCTGTAAAGCAGCTAGTAATTGTTTTTAAAAACCGTGATTAGAATCAAGGGAATGTGAAACCAAAAGAGCATTGCTATGATCAATACATCCAGATTGATTCAGACTAGTAGCAAAAGGGGTCTCATTAAAACCCTGACCCTTAAAAGTGCAACTAAAGGAATGACTTCCTAATCAACAAGTCATTCTCAAAAGGATACTTTACTATAGCTCTCGCAACTGCTCAATGTGGATATAAATCAGGGATGTATACCTCAATACGATCAACTCTTCTATTCATACAAGGCTCGTCAGCTACTAGTGGATTAGCCAATGCCTTATGTCCAGTCAAATCATTACGAAATAAAAAAGAACGCTCTGAGTAGGCAAAGAAGTCACAGCTTCTATGCTCAATTGTCCCGAAACTAACTCATGAGAACCTAATACAGCTGAGAGGATTATTGACGAATCCCAATTCGACTTTCTGTGTTAGAACACTTGCACTTGAAGAAGACTTCTCAAAAAAGGGCAAAGCACTTAATAACAAAAGACTCAGAGAAGTTCCTGCATCAATTATTATCATAATAGGAGTAACCTTATCTAAATCACCAAAACGTGATACTGAACCCTTCGGCATGAATGTATGTTAATTATACATAACAAAATCAGACTATATCTCTTTTAATACATGATCATCACCTCTTCTTAACAAGGACATTTGGAAAGTTCAATATCTGACTCTTGTTTATTATTAATGAGCTAATAAGCAACTATGACATGCATAATATCTCTAGATTAAATATGTTCTCCTATGATCACGATGTTGCCATGAGCTACATTTAACTTTTTCTTGGCAAATATTGAGCGATTGGGCTGTTAACGTGAACTTGCCAAATCTCTATGTTATGACACTATGGTCTTAAACTAAGCAATATAAAGGTTAAAACCAATAAGTTTTGTATTAAAAAAAGTTCTATCAAAAGTCCAAAACCATAAGGTCTTTCAAATGAATCACAATTTTTAATTGTGATAATGGTGTAGAAGTCTCGAGTGTGCTAACGTGCCAAAGGTTTTCATCTATCACAGTGATATAATCGAAAACGTCCTTAAATGAATTCGCAAAAGTCCCAAATTGTAATTAAGTCCTAAATATCATAGAGAACTTTGTAATTCCAATGAATGATTTAAATAATAAATAATTTCCAATTAAAACTGAACACAGCAATAAACCTGATTTTACTTCAGATATTAAGATAGCAGTTGGTGATTCTGAAGTAAACACATCTATAGAATAAAAGAACCAGGACGAGGGCAATATTCCAATTCAATTCGTAAACAACCTGCATCTAGATCTTTCCTAATTTCCAAATAAAGACTGACCTTGAACTCAACATCTGTAAACTTGCTTACCTCCAAGTCATAATAGTTTTAATATATAATATAAAATCATAGACATTTGTGAACTGTGTAATATCTTGTTTGCCAAACAAAACCCCAAAACGATGTGAGTAGTCAGGTAGGCCTCTAGACTCAGTTGCTGACTAAGGTCAGCTACAGAATACAAATTAAACGTACATAACATATAATCATGTATAAAAGCAACACACAATCGAAAATAAATATGCATAACTATGTAACCAGATCCTCGAAACTGTTGGCATGGTGAAATATGAACTTAAATTTGGCGCACATTTATTAAAACGTCTATCCCGATGTATTGTACCAACATCTCGAAATTCTTTTTAATTCCGTTTTATCATCGATAGCTTTGTGTTATTGCGATACAAGATTCTGCGAGCACAGCTGTAAATCCATGGTACTGTGATTTTAAATCCACCCTTGCCATGTTTAAGAGGCGTATTTAAATGTGTACTAAGAACAATATCCGCGATAATTTATGAGAGTTACAGAGCGCTGCAGCAACGATATAAATCTAGTAATTGAATCAAATAATATTTGTAGAACATCTTTACCTAGTTTGTATGTGTTTGGAGTAATTGCCACGTGATTTTCTAATTCACACTGCGCTATCAAAACTTAAATTTAGGTACTCGTAATCGCTATAACTTTTCACGAGTGTAACAATTTCAGTTGCAACAGTTGATACAATACAATGATGACGGTTTGGTCATTCTTAAGAACACCTAATAATGCAAGTATGTCAACTTTTGTTGCACTTTTCGGTTTTCGTGTCGTACGCTACGTGCATATTGTTTCATTTATTGCACGGTTTTATTTCCATCAAAGCTAATTATATTAGTTTACACCGATCACTCTTTTAAGAAATGGTAGAGCACCTGCTCCAACACTATACGCGAGCAAATGAGGCTTGTGATGTATGTAATGGCATGTTATGCAGCGTCATTTTTATTTTCCAGGACATTCAAATTTGCAGTTATTACATCTTACTGCAATTGAAATATTACTATATGCGAAGGTGTATCTAATTACGCAAAAATAGTGCAAACTTTTCAGATTGCCACATTTTTATCGTGATATAGGCTTCCAGTTGTAATTTATACAAACAATGATATAGTACGTCAATAGTAATATTAATTTGTAAATCAGCCCTTTCTAAATGAATATGTTTTATTTACTTTGGTTTCCTCATTATAACATTCCCTTGCAGCATTTGATTACATATCTTTGAGAAACGAGCCGGTCAAAATAAGCTCAAATTACCCATCACTAAGAATTAACCGAACTTGACGATGGTCAAATGTCAACGTGCGTATCTACCAATATTAAATAATTTGGACTTGATTAATGGTTATAGATGATAGCATCGTTGTCTAACACTTAAAACATTTAATTCTTTGATTCGCTGTGGTAAATTTGATTTACTGCTAAAATATTTAATTATCTCATCAAAGTATTCATTCTTTTCATATGTACTGAGTGATCTAGTCAACGTCAGAGATTTTATTTCTCCTTGAGCAACATCAAATAAACATTTAGATCTTCTTCTGCTATTAAGCTTGAATAAAGCTGAATTGCTGATGTTTTGAGGTAAATCATATAATACATTTTGGGTCTCCATTTAGAGCATTTGGTATGATTAATTTAACAAAAGATCGATGTAATCTTTTCTTTAACGTTTGTTAGATACCAAAATAATATTGTGACCAGATATCTCCATAACCACTTTCAAAATGCTATGCGCATCGATCTGTGAATTTTTCCCCATTGATATGAACAACGTCTACTCTACATTCGCTGCTATATTTAGCATTTAACATCCGTACAAAATAGTCATGCTAGCGGAACGTATTCTCTGCAATGGAACAGTGTAATGGAAATGAATAACATTGTGTCTATGTCAGGACAGTATCAAAAGCAGTGTGGTTGCAATCAGTGATACAGATATGTCTGAAAACTGTACCATGTGCATCATTGTCCTAATAAACAATCTTATAAACCATAGAAGTGTCATAACAGGCGTTTTGCTGGATACTAATCAAGGTCACTACTACTAGCCCATGACTCTGTTCAATTGTTTTGTAATTTCCAAGTTTCACTGATTATAATCAATGCGTTTGTCATGTGTATGTGGCATTTTACCAATGAACAAGCAAATTATGAGATTTTGAAGGGCTCGACCTATTAATAGATGGTAGATATATATGCATATCTACCGTGCGTGTTCGTCGGTGTATTGATATACATTGATTTATAAAGCATGAGACCATGCAAGTAATTAAAGCTTGCATAATTTGATACTAACTGAAGGCAAGTAATTCTAAATAGCATTCCATCCGATTTATGAATTTGAAACTGTAAAGCTTTAAAATTAAAATAATAATTCCAAGATACTTCTGTTACTGTGACATTGGGAAGACGAAACGATGATGACACTGCCCAAGCTTCAACATATTCAGCCATAGCGCATTTGACATAATCTCCGTCGGGATCTGAAGTCGGTATTCGGATGTAGTTATCTTGTCCGAGAGGAAGCCTAGATTGGAATAACAATTGTCATTTTTAGCTGAAAAATCATCATGAGCTTAAAAGTGATATTTAGACAGACATTATCAGATGCTTTCATTTAGCTGAGATAGTGTCCTTCATAGACAATACTTAGAGTTATGGCAAAAGTTTGTTGAAGACCATATTTTATTTTATCTATCTCGAACCGATGTATGCACCCCCATCGAAATTGATTTTTCAATTAATCTAAATACATAATTTAATTTATTTGAATACAAAATATAATAGGACATGCATACATACATACATGCGTGCGTGCGTGCGTGCGTGCGTACATACGCACGTACTTACATACATACATACATACATACATACATACATACATATGTACACATTTGATTGCAAAGAGCTTTTACCGCGTATATATATATATATATATATATATATATATATATATATATATATATATATATATATATATATATATATATACCAGCAATTGTAATGACTTCTATTATACAGGTGGCAGTCTCTCTTTAATTATATACAGGAGTATTTACACAGTTATAAACATTAGTGCGCTGTGTCAGAAAGTATTTCATTGGTGAACACTACGTCAGTGTTATCCTCTCAGCGTATTCCATATGCATCACTGCACACTTTCTCAGCTTGATTGTCCTAATATTACCGTCATTCAGTTTTCACTCTTTGGTATGTGGTTCATACTTTGTTCATACACCGGGAAAAAAACACTTCCAAATGCATTGCAGCATTAACACTGTTTTCCCGTCGGCGAATCTTAGACAATGGGATTCAGCCAAATAATAACTTGGCGCTAATTAGGGATATATGGAGAATTCGTGAAGTTTTCACGATTTTGAATTTATGACTACGTGCGCTCATTTTGGAGAAGATGAAAATACCGCTTAGAGGACAGGTGACGATCTCCTTCAAATATTTCTGGTCACTTTCTCAAATTTCATGAGTAGCTTTTTGGTGATTTCAACAAGAGTTTGGTTTTGATCAGATTTGAATACACATGGGACTCGTCTTGCACAAACCTTTCGAGGGTCAGATGATCATTTGGTATATTAAAAGCAGTTGAATAATTTATAGCCATTGTATTATATATATATATCTGTATATATATATATATATATATATATATATATATATATATATATATATATATATATATATATATATATATATATCTGTACATCTTCCAGTGTGTATGGAGCATCTTCATTAAGTGTCCGCTTCACACCAGTCCCTTATTTCCCACAAATCGCAGACGACAACACTCTTCCAGACTGTGAATTACCTTCAAGGGACTCACGAACATCTTTAAGACGATGAAATCAGCTCAACGTAATAGTATATGAATTAGAATTGCATACGTTATTCAAGGCCTTGCCATCAGTCAGAGAGTAACCTAGCCGTTATATAATGCCTTGATATCAGTTGGAGAACAGCTTCAATGACAGTGGCCTTTACAGTAGGATTACTGCATGAACAGAAATTAGTACGTCTGCAAGATTCTCACATCACTGTCATTTTGATGTGTTAGGAGCTGTGCCTGCAGCTGCCTGTTAATTTTTGAAACGTTATTTTATATATCCATCAGCATTGAAACTACTGAGCCGTTTGAAGAAATTAAAGAATCAGAATAAAATAGTCAGCACTGTTCAAATGCTCTTCGTAAGTATGACCCATATTGAAATCCAAACTGTTCTAAAAGTAACAATAATGTCTTTTCAGATCTTTATACGATACCTGTAGTTGTGCTTGCTAAAAGTGTCTTTTCGTATCTGTATACCATATCTGTAGTAGGGCTTGCTTGCTAAAAGTGTCTTTTGAGATATTTATACCATAACTGTAGTAAGGCTTGCTATAAGTGTCTTTTCAGATCTGTATGCCATATATGTATGGCTTGCTAAAAGTGTAGTTTGAGATCTTTATACCATACCTGTAATAGGACTCGCTAAAAGTGTCTTTTAAGATCATAATACTGTACTGTAATAGGGCTTCCAAAAAGTGTCCTACCATACCTGTAGTAGGGTTTGCTAAAACTGTCCTTCAATATCTTTATACCATACCTGTAGTAGGGTTTGCTAAAAGAGTCCTTTGCGATCCATGTACCATACCTTTAGTAGGGCATGCTAAAAGTGTCCTTTGAGATCTTGATACTATACCTGTAGTAGGGTTTACTAAAACCCTTGGGACTGTTATTCGGTTTTCCTGTATCGTTTCGTGGGTCCGGAAAAGCCTTCGCTTGTAAATGCCATCCAAAGTTTGCTTCTAAATGCCTCCACGCAGAACCGTGAAAACTACGTATATATATATATATATATATATATATATATATATATATATATATATATATATATATATATATGTGTGTGTGTGATTTATTTCCCAAAACCAAAAGTTAGTTTTACAAGTTTTACTTTGCATTCTAGGGAAAAGTTTATTTGTTGAATTTTACACAGATTATTAATTTTGACTATATTGTATTATTTATGTTAAAAGCATAGAGTATATTATATATATATATATATATATATATATATATATATATATATATATATATATATATATATATAACCGACGAAAGGTATCAGCCGAAAAATCAGATAAGTAGTGTATCAAAACAGTTGCGTCAATCACATAATTCTAGATAGCATTAATTATAAGTATCACAGTTAGATAGCATTAATTATAAGTATCACAGTTAGATAGCATTAATTATAAGTATCACAGTTAGATAGCATTAATTATAAGTATCACAGTTAGATAGCATTAATTATAAGTATCACAGTTAGATAGCATTAATTATAAGTATCACAGTTAAGAAAGTGACATGGGAATTGAGGTTAAGCATACTAAAAGCAAAGTAGCAATCCCAACAAAAAAAGGATTGAAAATAGTTCGGAACTAGGTGGCCTGGAGCAATGTTCTTTAATGACGCCATTACGTTACTAAAGTGAACAAATTTTATGTTAGTTACCTACCAGCCTCATTTCTAATATAACTGTTTGAAGATTTGCTCCGTTAGAAGATCGTTTTTGGTGAAATACTAATTTTATCTGCAAAAATAACCCTAAAACCTCCCAATTATGTTTCCACTCTTGCCTTGGCGCCCAGTGGTAAATGAACCCTCCGACCCCCCACCCCACCCACATCCCTTCCGCTCAATCTCTCAAAACGTTTTGAAGCTTTAAAGACGGTAACTCGTAAATGTATTAAGGTTTCCTTGAATATTATACTTCAGTCGAGAAAAACTAAACTGAAATAATTTTAATATACATAATAGTGAATAACATCAATATTTGGTTACCAATGAAAACAGTCATTACAATTAATTGCTGAAACTTTTACAGAATAAAACTTGATTATATCATTGTTTTGTTCAATTTGCTAACAAGTATGCAAACAATATGTATCTATTTGCATTATGCAGACAAACAATTATTTGTGTTTAAGCATATTTGGTTACTTTATGTGCATTGATCGACTATCCCCGTTTTAGATATTGTTCATTTTCGTTTCTTAAATACTCTTAACATAATTTATTAGCATTAAATCAACTACTTGGGCCGACAGTGTGCATATAAAACTCATCTCCACACCCACCCCGTTGTTTAAATGCTGTAAGGTGTACATTGCACAGTTATTAGAGCCGAAATCAGTTTTGTTTTATAATCTGTAACTAACCAACTTAAATTTTCAAACAGTTGGAAACAAGTTTTATTATAAAGAACTTAGTATATGTCTAGAAATATCTCCAATACCTTTTCAAAATTTTAATGTTTTCCCTATTTAATCCTTCTCTTTAATCTATATCTACGTAGTGACATATCAATATACTAAAATATAAAATACAATTTTGCTATCATCGGACGCTAAATAACTTTGTACATGCATGTATGTTGATCATACCAGCACACCTGCAAATCGTTTTCTTACAATAATTTGTCCTGTCTAGTTCCAGTAATTAACTAATGACCAGACCGAAGTAAAGAGTTATTACAGTAAATGTGCATATAAAAAGAGATAAATATAATTAAAAAAATTATAGGAGAGAGATCAATATTAAAAAATTATAGGAGAGAGATAAATATAAAGAGTTTCTACAGGAGAGAGATGAATATCAAGAGTTATTATAGAAGTGAGATAAATATAAAGAGTTATTATAGGAGAGAGATAAATATAAAGAGTTATTATAGGAGAGAGATAAATATGAAGAGTTATTATATGAGAGAGATAAATATAAAGAATTTTTCTAAGAGAGAGAGACATAAATGTAAAGAATTTTTATCGGAGAGATATAAACATAGAGTTTTCACAGGAGAGAGAGGAATGTCAAATTATTATAGTAGATATATACATACAAAGAATTGTTATAAGAGAGAGAGAGATAAAGATAAATATAAAGAGTTATTATAGGAGAGGGATGAAACGAAAATTACAAAACTTCTTGGCTAGTAGTTTCTCCAAACTTTGAAATATCAATGTTGATAAAGCAACTCTGGCTGTGCTTTAGTAGAAACTGAGTTAAGGGCTGTCCAAGTTATTTTAAATCAAATGATATCAGAGTTTTCGTCTGCTGTAAAGATCATACGAAAGTCATCACATGTCAAGACTGAAAGTTAGCCCTTGTGAAATTATACTATTTTAAGTAGATAACATGTTACCTTGATTTTCATTATATGCCATAATAAAGTCATGATCTCCAAGTAAACATTGTCAAGCTATTTAAAGTTAAATGTAACCTTTTTGAGGAAATCGAATGAAAAAATCTGAAAGCGCATTATAGATTCGAAAATATTCAAAGATTAGAACAATAAGATAATGCAATGTTAGTGTTACATGCCCTTTTGTTAATCGCGTCTTTATTTTGTATTCGCTTTTCTTCAACGGGTGAAGTATATTGAACTAGTATCATTAGCTTTGTCGATGAATGAGACTCAAAGCAATCGGGTTTAATATTTGGCTTTGAATCTTTTAACCCTACCATGACACAATACCCAGTAAAAGTCAAACTTGCTACGCTTCTTACATGATATCCATGTAGCTTGCGTTTGTATTTACTGGAAAGCACACAGCCATCCGATCCTGCTCCCAAAGCGCTTTCTCGTTTACTGCTATCACATTTTCTTTCATCCCGTCATAAATATTCTGGCTAATATCGCTCTCTCGCGAAGATCTTTCGCCACTGAATTTGTATTCAACTGTCCAACTTCCAAAGTAACGATCGTTATTCTCTTTTAAAACGACTTCATTTCTGGTCAGTCTTGTGTCCGAATTTATGGATCCCCTAGAGCAGTGAATGCCGCATGGTCCCAACCCCAATACCCATCCACTTATCAAGTCCAGCTGGATCTTTGGATAAACAATAATGATAGCGGTATGAGCAGACAAGTGGACATAAAAACGGTATTCAATTTAATATGTCTGCTTTCGCTAGTCTTTAACATTTGTTTGTTGTTCTATATTAAGGTAGATGTGTTAGCATTGATGGAATTCGTTATGATTTTGTGAACAAATGACGCAGATATAATATTTGTCTGATGAGATGACCATGTTGACAAATATAATTAAGCAGAGATTGCAGAACATAATGATTTGTTGCATTAACTGCTGATTTAAACAATATTTGTTGAAATCTTACAGTTTTCTTTAATTGTCTCTATAAATGTTAGCATCTTGAAACTCAAACGCACGTGTTTATCATCGTGCGGTGTAGTTCAACATTTATTGATGATGGTACGCGGTCAGAACATGTTAATCAAGATGTCCATATCAGGTCAAATTAAAATGATGTGAGGACCGCAGTATTCTACACGACAATACTCTGCTTAGTATTAGCCTATCTGCTGCACTATAAACATTACTGTGCAAAATAACCACTACGTCGTGGGCGGAGCGACGTGCACGACAAGATTTTGGACGATATGCATTAAAATATGCAGAACATTGTCCAGTCTTTAAAAAAACTATGTCATGTTTCCAGCAAACAAAACACGCAGGTCAAAATAAAGCTCCAAATGTTTGGTTCTTTATTGTTCACCATATTAAAAAAAAAAAATTTCCACTCACTCATCATTGACTTATTAAAATGGCCGAACCAAATAAAAGCAGGAGACAACGGTCCTACTTCATTATGTTCAACTGTTTCCATCTTTGCAGTTAAATAATGTCAGCCATGTTGATAATTGCATGTGAAAACATTTTTATGTATTCTCTGAAAAACAATTGGTTGACAAAATTGCACATGAATGAGGTTGTGTGTTGATAATGAAGTCCACTCGTTTTTGGAATGAGAATGTAGAAGAAAAATATAATAACTTATTTAAATTACGATGAGATTGTGACACACGTTATCCTATTAAAATTACGATGACATTGTGACACACGTCACTTACATTATATAGTCCAACAGTTTTAAGAGCAGACGGTGTGTCTTTGAGAAAGAAATAGACAGGAGGGGGAAAACAAATGGTAAAAAGGGGATACAACCTCTAAACCATTCGTTCCATTTATGATGGTGAAACTCATTGAACCTCCCAGGAATTGCCCAGTCTCTGTAGTACTTCCCTCTTGTTCAAGGCAAAACATAATGACCAAGGACAGGAAAGCTTGAAGATGTCTCATCCTAGAAGAAAAGGGACAAATGGAGCAACAGCAGTATACTAATTATACTCAACGTGCACAGCTCCAAAATTATACTATATGCCAATTTATTTTAGATACCAGCCTAGTGCCACGCCCTTAAAAATATTTTTATAAGCAACTTGCTACTTTCTTTCATGACTTATTACCCAGCCGGAACCAAACTCAGTATGTTTCTTATGACCTATTACACAGTAAGAACCAAACTAAGTGCATTTTGTATGACTTATTACCCAGCGAGGGCCAAACTCGGTACGTTTCTGACATGGTGTATTGCCCAGTAAGTGCCAGACTAAGTACGTTGCTTACATAACTAAGTACTCAGTAAGACTCAATCTCAGTTCGTTAGTAATGTGTTAATCGATGATTGAGATGTGTAGTGTTCATGTAGGTTACCGCCTTCTTTACCAGATGACTTTATTATTTTTTACGCGATCGTCACACTCGACTGTATGCACTTTGAAACAATAAAATGGAATTAGAACAAAAGTGTGAAAATTTAAAGTAGTGATATTTGTATGAGAAAAAAGTATTCATTGTTTGGGAAATAAAGTTAATATTCCCTTTGATCTGGTAAACGAAATTGTCAAGAGCAATCAGTCTTTCCTTTAGAATTGATAGTGGTTATCCTGCATCTTTTCTGTGTGAGCAAACACTACCTCAAGAAAAAGATTACCGATCGTCACTAAATAGTGAAATTTTTTGTGGCAGATAGTCTAAGAATATTTTATCCTAGCAGAGATTATTTTATATTAACATATCTCATTCTGGGATTAATATAACAGATCAGTGAAGAGTGTGTAACGGTGCAGAAACGATTAACACACTGTGTCGCTTACATACATGAAAAATGAATATAGTAGCAGTAGCGAAGATCACAAAGGGTTTAGTATAATAATCAAAAGACTGATGGCACTATAACGTACGCACAAAAAAAATGAATTGTCATGATAAAGAAAACTGGGAAATAGCACAACATCCTAAGAAATGGCGACGGAGTAATTTCGATGCAAAGATTATAAATACTTAGAGTCAATACCCGATGATGATATACGAATTGTTAGCAGGTTACCAGTCTGGAAACAAATACTTTAATATATCTGAAATTCATGTATGTGAGTGCATTGTGTTGCATTCTCGAGACTGTACATTTACATTGATTTCAACAAATATCTGTGCTAATAAAATTTCATTTGCACAGGAAGGTCGTGTTTGAAACTACTCAGTAAACGATCTTACTTGCTAGACCCTAACTTGCCTTGTGACAGATACATTAATAATTACTGAATGACATCACATAAGCTACCAGCCAATAAAGAAGAATGTGGAATGTTCAGTGGAATTAGGAAGCAATTGATATAAGTATATGACTTGGAAAACTATGCAGCAAAACATGCGATTACGAATGTGTGGTAAGCAGGGTGATTGACTGGTTTAAAACAAACATTTTATAAACGATTGGGGGTCAGGAAATATACAACATATACTACTAAGTTGCGGCTCTTGCGTGAATCGTGTAACAAACACTACTCCAAACTTGCACCGTCATTCCCTTATCTCGTCAAATCCCTGGGTCCTTTTCCTCTTGGATTTCGCATGAATAAATTTAACACAGATACAAGTGTTCATATTAATTTACACATACCAAGTGTGTAGACAGAATAAGACTTCGTACAGAAATATGAACTGGCAAAATATTTAACAAAATGTTAAAGTTATACAACCCGTGTAGAGCTTTTGTATCCCTGTTATATTTTAATATCCATTTTATCGTCAGTAACCAGTGCATGGGACTAAAGGAAATAAATGTTATGTACCAGGCTGTTTTTCTATGAAGATACCTGAGCGATTTTGAATCTATAGATCGTACCTAAAGTGCATACAATGTGCGAAATTAAGGCACGCGTTCTTCCACAATATCTACACTGTTCTCTATACTAAGCTCAAATTTGCAAATAGTTTTTACTTACATGCCACGTTTATCTCTAGCACCACGTAGAAGTCCTTGTTACAACTGACCGACAAAACTAATTACACGGCTCGGTATCTATCATATTGACCTGTTGTTCATCAAGATAAGCATAGACATTTTCGCCACTGCAAATTTCTGCTGCTTGTACAACATATTCTAAACCAATCCACTCAGTCATACCCCGATTCTCACCCCAACACCCTGACACTCACCTATAACATTAAACCCCTAACATGTATGACACATCTTCATAAGGTGATTGGATAAATGAAGTTTAGTCAGATTTTTCGAATGTCAGCATTATTGACTTCTTTTTTCAATGAACCTTCGACACCCCATCCACTTCGCAAAATTCAGCGGTACTGTTGCCAAGGGCAAGATACACATAAAATTTCGTAAAATTCCATCCAGCGGTTTTGGATGAGTTGTGATAACGTACAGTGTGAAGATGATATCACAATATATATCCTACAATTCATACAACAGAGTGGGGATCGTGAAACTGATGACAAAACAAAACTCGTTCACAATTTGACGTCATAGACCTGAGAAAAATATATGAGTTTGGTCTTCATTGTTTTAAAGGATTATTAATAATATCAGACCCATATCACTGAAACCACATATCAACATGGCATGCACTAAAGGTGCCCAAGACTTTGCGAGACTATCTTCTGAACTTTTGGGAGCCCTGGGAAGACAGCACATTGTGATATAGATAAAGGTATATCGACCTAATAACTGACACTATATTTCTTTATTATTTACTTTCATGCATTGGAAATAATACAACACGTTTATACATTTCCATATTCTCTTGATATTAATAAAGTTTTCTTTCTTGTCATTCGATACGCATACTATTTTAAATTAGACTATCATCGAATATGGATTATCATATACACGTTTATTATTCAAAAACAACACTTTTACAGCTCGTTGCATATCCTATCCATGCCACGTAGTTTTGCTCAGTGTATGAGCGTTTTCTTCAATACAATGTAGACACACTCATTTAAGTCTATTTCTGTCTATTTATTTACCTATTTAATTAACCATCCTGTCCCTATGGTTAAGTTAATTACAAATATGTCCCTATAGTTAAGTCGATTACAAATATGTTACTATGGATGAGTCGGTTACAAATATGTCTCTATGGTTAAATCGCTTAAAAGTATGCCCCTACGGCTACGTCGATTACAACTTTGTCCCTATGGTTAAGTAGGTTAAAAATATGTCCCTACGGCTAAGTCGATTACAAATATGTCCCTATCGTTGAGTCGGTTAAAAGTATGTCCCTATGGTTAAGTCGGTTAAAAGTATGTCCCTACGGCTAAGTCGATTACAAATCTGTTCCCATGATTAAATCGATTACAAATCTGTCCCATGGTTAAATCGATTCATTTATTCATAATGTTGTTCTGAAGCTTCGTCATGCTTTCTATACTGTGACAACGGTGTCAGATAAGTTTGTGATAGTCGATTCTTTTTAATGCTAAACGTTTGTGATAGTCGATTCTTTTTAATGCTAAACGTGTAGAAAATATTTACTGAAGGTATGCTTCTGGCAGTGTGGTAAATGATAATATTTCGATTTAGTTTCAGCCGTCGGCAACATTTCCGATATACAGTACTTTTCTGCACCTGTGTCATTCTTTAGTCTATTCCGGTTCTGCGACAAGATGGCAGTCGGTTTTAAAGTTATTTGAACTTTTAAGAGTTGAGATAAAGTTGGATTTAATTTGATTTTGTTTGAAAACGTACACGTCTTAGTATATATGGTAGGGTTTTGATTATAGGTTCGTCATACGTAGCGAGTCATTTATGGGTATTTTGTGTAGCGAAAACAGGTGTTTCTAAGGGTTGGTTGTGCTAATCTACCATCTTTTTAAAAATATTGTTCCACGTATATCTTCATAACCTGAAGTTATCTTCAATATTTACTACATAGTTTAACATCGTTGTTCGTTTGAATTTTTATTCATTTACAAAATGTACTTTATTGCAACAATGTATTGTTAATAAACTAGATGCGACACATTAACGACACAACTATATCCATCATTGTGTCATTCATTGTAAAAATGTTTGACGCGAATTCTTATAAATTAATTGGCTGCGTCTTGAAAACTGCTCATTAGATTCAAACAATATGTGACTTTATACTTCATTTCACTCAAGTATGGTATGTTATTTCAAGGCACAAATGAAAAAAAGAGCTCATTTTCCTTTAATCCAACAGGAGTTGGAGGCAAGACATGCATACGAAACTGTCGTTGCAAAGTGTAGTTTAGGCAATATATTGCATGTTCATCTCTCAGTATAATACCACAGTCAGTAAAATTTAGAGAGGATCAAGGCAAATATACAGTGCATGTATCTATCTTTTCAAATACCTTTCTGTTATTTGCCAAATATAAATTTTGACTGAACTTTCACAAAGTTAATACCAAAACCTGCTCTAATCTTATTTCATTTACAATCGATACAATTATCTTTTTAAGCCTTCAATCAGGTATTATTTCAAAACGTATATAATTTTTAATGTATTTCTTCAAAATCTAAATTCTATATCAATACTACCAAGGATAATACCAGAGATCTCAAAAAATCCCATATCAAAATGTAGAATGCATTATTTCCTCTCTAGATGTGTTGATTGGGTTTGTGGGTGTTCAAATGGAAAAAATGTTTTATAGAGAAGAACTAAAGGTGGCTGTATACACTGATCATGATGAATTTCTGACACGCTTGCCCTATTAAAAAAAAACACATCACAAGCACATCAAATGATGTATATTGCCTTCATTAATCAACCTTCACTTATCTCTGCAAGAATGAAAATATACATATTCGTGGTTATGCCGTTTCTGTAACATATTATTTTCTGTACACTTCCCACTGACCTGCTCATTTTAATTCAAATTACTGTAACCGGTCATTCTTGTGCATTGCACAATTTATGTCCGTTTCGGTTTTTCTACACTACATGCGATTTTGTCATCGCAGCTTTGTTTAATTACGTCAGGGACCTTTATATAAAAGGGAAATAAAAACTTCGTCCAATCTCATCTACATACTGCGAATGCAAATGTTGTCAATGCGAAAATGAACTTGTGGCAACTGTCAACATCCGGTCATTTTGACAACTGTTTTTTGGAGGGGTTGTTTGTTTTGGGTTTTTTTTGTATTGGTTTTTTTTATAGCAATTGACATATAAACAAAATAGAACGGCTTCTATTTTTTTTATTCTTTGCTGATGGATTTCGACTTAACAAAAAAAAAAAAAAAAAAAAAAACATCATTGTGTATTTTACTGTTTATGAGAGCATTATGACGTCAAGTGTTCAAGTCTATTGTATGCGTGTTTTTTCTTACAAGATATATGTTTTGATAAATTATATAGTTTTAATACGAGCTGCATTTTGCCAAAGGTATATACTTGTTTCAAAGGAAGGAAATAACCATCACGCATTTCTAATGTCACAATCTGTCATATGATACAGATATTGTTATCGATGAATTATTAAGAGAATAAGGCGAGGACGACTAATTTTTAAGTGACATGTCTGACAATGATGACTTCGAATGTTTGAGAAAACGACGGAATATAGAAAATGCTGGTGATACTAAAACACAAAACTTAAGGAAAGGTTATAAATTGACATAGAGCTATGGAAAATGTAGGTGATACTAGGACATACAACATTAGGAATGGTTATAAATGTAATTCTTGTAAAAACAAATGTGGGAGATATTTTAACACAGAACGTAAAGAAGGATTATCAATGCCAATACATGTATCAAAAATGTGGGTGATGTTTGAACATAAAACGTATGGAAGAGATATAAATGCTCTTAACGTGGGAAAATTCTGGAAACGATGTATCGGGTTTTTTATGACGCGTGTAAGCAACATGGGTTAAATGTAGGAGTAAATGATCAAAACTTATCAGAGAAAAGCGGTCCAAATCAGAACAAATATGGATTTAATTTTCACAGTTTTTTTGTGTTGTTTTTTCTTTCAGAAAGGACTTCTTTTCTTAAATATTAAAATTAGATTATCTATAAACAGAATTCTGCAACTTATTTATGAGGATAGTATTCGAGATTATTTTCTCAGCAGCATAAACATGCAAAGAAAATTAACTTCAGTCTGTTTAAATGAGAACGATAAGACAACTGTATTTAGGATGATATATTGTCAGACCGAAAAGATACCACATCGGAGGGATCGTGGTTTATTAGCCCAATGGTCGTATGGAGTTTTCACTTCTTTTTCAACATACTTTCTTATTTTATTATGCCGATGAAATGGGAGCCAAGTCTCCTTTCTAAGGACATGCAAAAGCACAACGACCCGGCCTATCCTCGCGTACAAATGAACTCTGAATCTTTTGATTACGAGTCATATATATATATATATATATATATATATATATATATATATATATATATATATATATATATATATATATATATATATATATATATATAAGGAATCATGACATGTAATGCTCTAAACGATTTGTTTCTATGTTATACCTAACTGCAGCTAAGATTATCCAACAGTGAGCTTAATTTCCTAACCACAACTAAAAAATTCCAGATACCTATGTAGAGAACCAGCCATTTCTAAAGCTCTTTTACTGTATCACACCTGCCTTTCAGAATCTCTTGCCGCCGCCGAGGATAAGTAATTCAAATTCCAGTGCGACATTTAAAATCTCATTAAAGAAAACCAGCTGGAATAATATATTAAAAGCATCCCAATACAGAATGTATTATTTTATGCAGATATAATCTGTGCATATTTTATTACATTTATACGTGACTTTTGACATGCTGAAATGTATGTTATGTTGTTCATTTATGTACCTGTTAACCACTATAGATACATATATCAATCCATTTTATATCTTCGTTAGTACGTTTACATACATACATACATACATACATACATACATACATACATACAATCTCATACATGCATACAAACACACATACATACATACATACACACACGCACGCACTCACGCACGCACATACACAGACAGACATACATACATACATACATACCACCATCATAGAAATAGTGCGGCAACTGTATTATACTTTCATGCAATAGGTAGGACTAACTGTTTAACTTGAGTTAATTTATTACCAATTTCATGAAATTAAACAAGGTCAACATGAGTATTAAGTGAAATGTCATGACTCTGTAAGAAATGTTTGATCTGATGCACTTTATAGTAGAATTAAAAATACAGGTTATCACTCATCCATTCCTCTAGCTAATTGTTTTTGTAAAGTAGATAATCAAGGTGGATCTCTTCTAACGGTTTATGTCCATTACAACCCTGACATACAAATGCTTTTACTTTTATCATATAATTGTAAAATACAAAACTTGTTGAAAGACCTGTATTCAGCTATAGTTGTCTTAATCAATATTAATTCTTCTTGTGTATTATAATTATTGCCAAACACTTTACAAGAGACTGAACCTGGTTTACTCTAATTCAATGCAAATTCAAAGCAAATGTTTGTTTGTTCAGCTCGTCTACAGTATATGATATATTCACAGGACGTGGTCCTTGAATGTTCTCAAACGGAAAGTTAGTTTGGTGATGTTCATATAGAAAACAAACTGTTTCTGGTGGTCTCGTGAACATGGTTTGTGCAGATTTTACAAGTCATGTCTTACTATAACTGTTAATGGTCAGCTGAGACCTTATCTCTGCACCAATCGTAAGAATTTGTATTAGACCACTGATACAATTAATGTCTTACCTCCACAGAACACGATACAGATGAATGTCCTAGCCATAATATTCTTGAATACATGTCATATGTCAGATGTAGTTCAATCGATTCTAACCAATCAAGCTGCTCTCATGGTCCTTACTGTTATCATCACGTTGCTAAACAGTACACATAGTCCTGCTAATCTGCACAGTTTTATGCATTACCTATGTATCATTCAACATGACGATAGAACGACTCACGTTACAAACTGGGTGGAGAAGTAGGAACCTTTATATAAATAAGTGAACATTAAAGAGAGTATATTCGGATTTGGAGTGCCATTATTGGTTGTTAATGAAAACTAAAATTATGTTACAAATAACAACAACAACAAACTAGCATCGAGGGCTTATCATTTTATACACTAAATTAGTCAATGTTTTTTGTGTTGTTTTTTAATACAATTTCAGGTTTAATACATGCAAACAGTAAAGGTTGCACTCGATTCGTTAGGTTCAGTACGGGTAACAAACATGCCGCAGCTCACATGGTTTTCTTCACACATAAATTTGCATCGAGGATAGATAAATCTTAGTTTGATTATGCACTTTAAGAAAGTTAAATTTACCTAATATATAATATTATGGTGTTCCACAAGTTCAGTTATCAAGCTGAATTAGTATGTTCAGTGAGTCATTTAAGTCTGCGCTAGCAGCAGGGAGGGCGAACAGCCTCTAAATGGGTCACCCGTATTTTCGCAAACTAAGCCTTCCTAGAGAATCGCGAAAAAAAAACACGCAAAAAGACCGCGATATCCAGCGTAAGACAACTCCGTCTTTGACAAATTGGCTTACCCGATTATCGCTGATAAGTTTTTTTCTTTGCGATACCCCGAAGGAAATACGCGATTGTGTCGGTGACAATTTGGAGGCGCGCCCTCCCTGCTGCTATTATCCAAAAATTGTATCAAGACCTACTCGATATCGTGTTCGAGGATCCTGTAAGTTTATCGTGATAAATCCGTGCAGGGTTAATTGGGCATGACTAAATAAATTTCTAAACTTATTTATATCCATATCGCCGCTACACCAAGTTTGGTGAATACTTCTTAATGTGTGTGTGTCGACTCCGTTAAACACAGCAAGAATATTACAATTATCCCTGATCACTTTAGGAATTTGTGTATACCGCTGGGTTACATAAATCACATCAGTGTTTTTGTGTCTGCCTCTGGAAAATATTCTGGCGGGATTGGACTGTTTGTCCAGCATGACAGCATCGTACACTACTAAATTATTAATAAACCCATCAAGATCATCAACACTCGGCGCTTCATCGATATCAGTTATAAACTCGATAACATCAACGCCGTTTTCATTTAACGATCTTGCGTTTTCATTAAAATCTTTTAACACTTCGTAACACCGCTGGTCATCTACAGACGGAGCTACCAAATGCAACTTATCCCACTTGAGCCATCTCATTATCAGGTTAAGAAGCAATTGTGTCTTACCCGATCCAGATGGTCCAATTATGATCATACGAACAGAATTTGGTAGCGCAGGATGATGCCTGACTGGTTCTTGTTTTCGTGTTGCAGAAAAATCAATTACATTCATGATATATATAAAAAGAATATGGATTTATATTGCGTGAAAAGCAGGGCGCGCACCCCAACAAGTGATCTAACAACTATTACAACAAAAAAAAAACAAATCAGAAGTTACGGGTAAGTATGAGCGATGCGGTATAAAAAAAATTAAATTTATCTCCGCGCAGTCAGGTGGCAAGCCAAAGCCAAAGCCAAAGTCAAAGCCAAAGTCAAGCAAAACAAACAAAGCAACACGGAGGTGATATTGCAGCAAAATTAACAAAATTACCTGAAACTCCGTGGGCCAAATACCCAGGAGTAAAACATCTTCCAGAATATAATTACTGTGGACCCGGAACCCGACTTGATATTAGACTTGACAACCAAGACCAACCAAAACCAGGTGAGTATCCGATAAACGCTATTGATAAAGCGTGTCATGCTCATGATGTAGCTTACCGAAGTAAGGCTCTGCAGCAGCGACATATCGCAGATGTGAATTAATTCACGCGCCAAATTCTATTACAAATAAATCTTTCAAAGAATCATTACCTAATTGGTTGGTTAGATCCGCAATGAAAGGTAAATTAGCGCTAGGTGCTGGTAATTAATTATAAATGCAATCGATTTATTTTTCCCCAAGAGGATACTGGAGGGGTAGCGCAGCAATTAGTAAACTCGCTGACGCATCAAAAGTTACACGTGTTACTGCTAAACAATGGTTATCCAAACAGGCAATATGGCACATTTATCTACCACCGCCTAAGCAAATTCACTTTGCACATTTTGATGTTAGTGTTCCTAATGAAGTTCATCAAGCTGATATATTATTTTTGCCACATGATACCGTTAAAATCCAAAGACGTCAGATAACATACAAGTATGTGCTAATTGTAGTTGATGTTGCAAGCAGATATAAAGAAGCAGAACCGTTGTCACCAAAGACAGCAACTGAAGCAGCTTCTGCGTTTAAACGAATTTATCAACGAGGACCTCTACAATGGCCACAGCTTTTACAAGTTGATCCTGGCAAAGAATTTCAGGGCGCAGTATCATCGTTGATGAAGCAACATAATGTCACCATCAGACGAGGGCATACTGAGATTCATCGTGATCAGGCAATTGTTGAACGATTTAATCGAACACTTGCTGAGCGGTTATTTGGATATCAGTACGCGAAGGAATTCATTCAGGACAAGAGATCACGCGAATGGGTTGCAAGATTACCAGGTGTGATAACTGCATTAAATAATGAAATAACTCGAACAACCAACATGAAACCTATTAACGCAATTACCAAAAAAAACATACCCGTACAACGACGTGATTTTTCAACACAGCCAGTGCTGGGCAATGACACTGTGAGATATTTATATGAACCCGGTGAACTTGAAGGTGGTAAAAAAGAGCGACTGATCCTATCTGGAGCATTACCACACGCAAGATATCTAACATAGTAAGATCTACTGGTAGACCCGCAATTTACAGGCTGGATTAACTGCTCCTCAACGTGGATTTACACGCGAACAATTACAAGTAATTCCCGAAGACACACAATTACCGCCCAGATCACTTAACTAGCGCCTCTACGTCGATTACATTCAAGACAGGTCAGCATCACATTTTCTCGTGTATGACCGCGACTATTATCTTTTCTGTCTACGGTAAATTGTCTTGGATTATTACTCGAATACTGCCACAACATTACACAATTACAGCTTGCACAGTGACTATTCTGCTGTTGTTTCAGCGCGTTAATAAATTCAACGTCAAGATCAAAGTCGCGATTATTTTTTCTGTCACTTTGCTTATAACCGGCTAATTTCTTTCTTATTATATCGACTTGACATTTATCGTTGTCATCGATCACTGACTCGTCCAAGACAATTCTTCGCAGCTGAGATATTCTTCTGACTCTGGACACAGCCAAGTAAACTAAGTTTGACCACTCGATACGATCATCAATGATCCAAACAACTGTATCAGAGATAGTCAGTCCTTGAGATGAATGTATCGTCATTGCGTATCCTAGCGTCCACGGGGATTTATCAACGCGCAGTGCATCTTCAGCAACACTGACATCAACTGCGACAATATCATTCAACACAAGATTCTGTTTCCCTGATTGTCCTGATATATCAACGTCAATATTCTGCCGTCGCGTATCAGCTAGTCGATAACACTGTACTTGAAAAAGCTGTGATAAGTACAAGAATTGACTCCTCGTTGTTTCATCTCATGGCATGTCTGTGTGTTGGTGTTAGCACAATCATATCTGAATTCTGTCGAAATCATTCGATCACTCGAGTTGTCTTACCAGAACCTCCCGGCCCGTTCAAAATAAACGGTTTTGTGTCTGGATACTGGATCATACACAGACGGCGCCAACGACAATTCTGATAATTCTGATTTGCAATAACTATCTTTAACCGCAACATCAGCGGATTCACAATAACAATGTAACATTTCTTGTCTTATTCTCCACGAACTCCATGACTCAGCATTGCTTGTGAAACGAGCCAGTAATTCTGAATATCTTTTATCGATATAAAATGAATCCGTAGCAACTCTAACTGCATTGTCAGGAAATCTATTTATCATCGATAGCAAATTTATAGAAACATAAGCTAGTATCGAAGATCTTAAATGTGTGTACTGAGGTGATTCTCCATTAATGTAACTAACAATTGTGCCCAACCGTGTTCCGTCAGACAAGTAAGCGTCTTCCCGATTACAAAATATATTTCTCGCAGCAGCATCGGCAATTATAAAATCTAATTCAATATCATCCATAATCAATCTTGCGTGATGCCGTTTATGATCATATGCACCACCCTGAGTAAATTTACCGATTATTCTTCTACCGAGATCCTTTGCTGTTTTTTCACTGTTGCTGAGTTTAATCTTAAGAATATTAGGAGCATCATTAACAATGACATCAACAGGAGTATTTGGACATGTCCGCTCATATTCTTCGATGACTTCATCGAGACTGATACGCTCCGTTGTTGGTAACCAAACCGAAGCCTGCTGCCGATATGATATAATTGCTTCACTGACAACCAACGATATCAATATTTTACTGTCGATCATATATCGTAATAACACTAATGGTGCCCAAGGTTTCTCCGAGAAGTGTCTGCCAAACCAAACATAACAAATAACATGAAGATTTTCAGCGAATTCAAACGACACTACACGAGCAAATCCTGTCAGATCAAAATCGGGTAATGGATCATTAATTGATACTCTTGCCATCTCATGGCAAGGATGACCAAATCTTTTAAAGTATTCGTTACACTCGCCCATTCCGAGAAAACTTCCGGGATAATATGCGACCATGTCCACGGAAATGACATCCTTGTGGTTATATTCGGTATTCCACAAACCGCCATGTCCATATTCAATACAACTTAACTGTACGTCTTCAAGGAACTCAGCGCGTGTTGGTCTCCATGAATTTCTCTCTCTCGCGGCGTGGGCAGCAACTGACGGAACTGTAAAACAGTTAGTTAATAATTGCTCAGTATTTTCTGAATATCTCTGTGCGAGTTTTCTCATTTCTTCATGCTGAGATTCTTTACGATATAATTCACCGTTAGGTCTTACAAATTGATCATACTCCCCATCTTCAGAACTTTTAAACAACCACACTGACACGGGATCGTTTTTACTTATCCGGTTATTAGCATCGAACATTCCACCCCAAGAGTTCTCTGACGAGTAATATCTCACAACACGATCCCGTGGAAATACTGTTACTGCACTGGTCCAAGCATGAGCGTTATGGTCAATAATTTCAATTGGTGCTCCCTTTGACTTACTGGCTGATTCATATAAAACCTCCCCGTTAACGTTTTTACTACCATTGGAAATTTTAATTTACTTGATAACTCAGCGACATCGTTTATTGACGCTCCTGCATCCTTAACCGATTCAGCCCACTTCGCTATTTTTTCACGTCGCAGATCAGTTAAACCATTTCCACGCTTCGCATTTGTAAAATATTCCATTACACGCTCGGCTACACATAAACAGCTTTGAAAATCTCATAGGGGCAAGATCATTAATGTTGGGACTATCATTTAGCTGATAAATTCCATAAACAACCGCGGTCACAGGATACGATCGAGCGTAATATGGTCTGTCAATCCCAGTTAACATTCCTGGTTTGGAATCTTTACTTAACACAGCGGTTTTTCCATTAGCAAGGACAGGGTCACGTTTGTCACGGATAATCCACGTATCGGAATCCGCCTGCACAATAAACTTTATTCTGAAATGATATTTCTGATTTAGGTAATCGATACTCGTTTTCGCTCGTGCATCGTCCATTGTAGCATCAATGACAGAGTCGACACCTTCGGTGTTACGTACAATTTTAAATGTACACCACACGTGAGATGCTCCATCAGCACGAAATTCATTTTTGGCATTCCTGATAATATCAATCAGATCAGTCAGGGCTCGCCTCCGCGAGTCAGGGGTTAGTCTGTCAAGATCGAATCTAGAAGCTTTCCAGGGCTTGATTCTGGATAATCTCTCAAACTCATCCATATATAATTAAGACAAGCATTTAAATAAAAAAAATTATATATACAATCTCTCAAACAAGAAATCAATGTAAATGGCTTAAGGTAAGATCTGTGACTCCATGTGGCAAATCCTGTGTAAGAGAATTCTGCGGGCAACGTTCACAATGTATTCGTAATGGAAGCTTAGGACCAATACCCTGCTTACGATGTGGTGTCGGAGTCCGGAGAAAGACACAGTTGTGTGCAAGTGGCGGTGGTAAGCGATACAGGGAACTCAAAATATATTATGATAAAAAGAAACCCGACTCTGTCCCTGACAAAATCAGGGGTAGAGTTATAGCGTGTGAAGAGGATTATTTAAATAAGTTTTCAGACAAATTATAATTTAAACAAATACATTATTGTATAAATGAGTCAAGAATTTGTCAGACATCCCATCATCAAGGATTATGAAGCGTCTCGTGATGGAATAGTTAGACATTGTCGGCTGAAAAAACCAGTTGCTGTTGCTAATAATCATGGCTATCTAACGTTTGGTGTTGGAAAGAAAAAATATTACTGTCATCGTTTTGTATTCGAATGTTTCTTTGGAGTGATCAAAGACGGTCTTGTGATCAATCACATCAATAGTGAAAAAACCGATAATTCTTTATCCAATCTGAGAGCTGTCACGCAAAGTCAGAATTGTCTGGTAATACTGGCTGTAATGATTGTAGCGGCAAAGCAGTTATATCCATAAATTTAGACACTGGCGAAGAGAGAATATTTCAATCGATGTGTGCAGCTGGCAAATATTTTGATATTTGCATACCCTCAGTACGAAAAGTCGCAGAAAATATATACAAATCCGCATTCTCAAAGAAATATAACCAAAATATTATTTTCAAATATCATTAAGAGAGAGCTAAGATGTAGTATTCACTAACTACTTATTTTGTTGTCAGAAAATTTTATTTACATACTACTTCTTTTTCGACCTGAAACAAGGGAGATAATTCTGTAACGTAGCTTTCTCCGTAGTTGTAGTCATAATTAACTATCTACGTCGTAATTAACTAATTAACTATCTACGTCGTAATTAATTAGGTCGTAATTAATAACACACAAAGATATTTATGGTTTTTGACTCACAAATAGAAAAATAACTAAGGTTACACATTGCACAACAGTGAGTTATTTTTAAATCCGCTACGTGGGATGCCGAGAAGACCATAAGAAAGGTCTCAAACAAAGGATCACATGGAAGACACACAGGCCAGTGCAGGGATCCATGACTGATAACCGCTCATCATAGCTACTGTTTATTTTTGGTCTATTTAAATATTTTTCTTATAAATATATAATATTTGGTATGTATAATATACTAAATAATGAATTCCGAAAATATCAATGATGTAATTGCTGCTATTAAAAAATTAGAACATGACGGCATAAATATATCCCATGAACTAGATCCTGAAAAAATTATTTCTGACTTTGAAACACTGCAAGAGGCTAGACATGAAGGGCGGTATATTCTACCATCACAATATAGATTTATAAAGAAAATTCAGACGGCTATGTGGCAATTACTAACCACAGTAGAAGAAACGCGAATAAAGGAATTTGTTTCGTTGTCTCTGCAATTGAAAAAATTAGGTCGGAATTATCTCTTGAATATGAATCAAAAAAGATAATTAATTCTCGTGTGAGACAATTAAGAAAAATTATGTCAGATCGTGAAGCGATCGAAAACGAAAGTTGATTTCCTTGATGAAATCAAGCAAGTACGTGGAAATCAAGTGGGTACGTGGAAACGAAATCGAAAGTAAAAAACTGATTTCAATATTTTTTTCACTGACAATTGCTGGATTTCCATGACTTTTACTAGCTAAATACTTTCCGAATTAGCAAATCGGTCGATTTCCATGATTTTGACAAGCTAAATACTTTTCGATTTAGCAAATCAGTCGATGTGCACAAAATATATATAAATAAAATATTTTTACTGTTGCTCGTGCATAAAAATAAAATTATTATACTTGCTTGTGAATTTCAGTCGATTTCCATGATAATTACTAGCTAAATACTTTCCGAATTAGCAAATCCGACGATTTCCATGATTTTTACTAGCTAAATACTTTCCGAATTGAGAGCATCGACAGATTTTCAGTATAAAAAAAAATTTTTATAATTCTGAACGACAGTAAAAAAAAATATCCACCTTGACTGTCAGGAGAATTATTTTTTATACTGTTTTCTTGAATGAGATCCTTAAGATCGAAAATCTCTAGGATTTTACGAGTAAACTAATATTTAATGTTTTATTTCTCAAATCCAGAAGGTGGCCAGACTGGTCTGTTAGTTTGAAATTTATTCTTGATAACAGTGGACTATGGCATCGTAGATAGACTGGATTGATCGGCTCCTGCACAATCAGATATCCAGGTGGTTTATCTTTTGGTGTGAATGAATAAAGAACAAATCCTTGCCGTGCTTGATTTGATACTGTCGTGTCCGTGTTGTAGCTGCCATCAATTACATCACACACAAGACTGACCGCGACCACAGGGGTTATATTTACGATTTCCGGGGATACATGTCGTCCTGTTCCTTCTGGGTCATTATTGTGCAGGAGGATATTTGCCGGTGGCAGTGTTTTTCTCCACTCAGTGAGTATATCAGGAAAGAACTCATCGATGATATCATTGACTGATTTTCTTAGCTCGGTTGCGTTATACCAAGGAAGTTTAAAATTCGGTAGATTCGCCTCTGGTATTCTAAAGAAGTCTAAAAATTGTTGCTTATATTTGTATGTGCCGTCAACATGATCGATTATCGCCTGAATTAATCTTTGGTTAAAATATTCCATCGAGCTGATTTAATATCTCAGTTTGTTTAATAATTTTGCTGCGTAAAGTTATATCAAAAAGATGTTCTTGGAAAAGTTGCCGTAGTTGCCGTAGTTGTCTTTTATGCTCTTGATCAATGAATTTGAAGTAATCATTGATCTCATCTAGGCGTATAGTCATGTATTTAGCTGTTCCTCTTTGGAGATCTCGTTCATAAGTAAAAAACCATTTAATATTATCCTTACTGTGAAATTCAAATATACTACCCAACGTTGCGCTTTTTAGTTGAATTAAATTCTCCTCGTATAATGGTAAAATTCCGTGGTATGATTTATTGTCCGTGAAATAATCAGACGTTTTGGGCTCTGGTAACGGTGGAGGTGTCGGTGGCTGAATCTCAGGCCATCCCAACACTGTTCTGATCGAACTCTGATATATATCCACGGCGTAGTCCAGGAGAGTTTATCTCGATTGCAGAAGACAATGTTGGTTCATGAGCGGTTATTGCTATTTTAGATTCTTTCCCGGTGATATTTTTTATTCGACGTTGTAATTCCTCATTGATTTCTTCGATTTGATAAGACCCGGTTAGTATTCCAACAACGTTCCAGTCGGGTGTACCATCTTGTTTATTTTTATTTGCAAACACAAACGAATTATTTGCTGGCAATCCACCAAATGACTTTGATCTGATATTTGGCCAGTTGTGGTATACTCGTAATTGTGCTAGTGCGATTTCACTTACCGGAATCGCAGTTGGAAAATTAATACTGAATTCTGGTTTAGTCGAGCTTACTGTTATCATTGAAGTTCTCTTGGGGGCTTGTATTTTCGGCTATCTGTTGAAGTAATTCCGTCATTATCATTTTCGTTGTTTTCAAATGGTGGACTTGTTTGTAGTCTTCGTACATCTTTGCCATGTTCGTGAATTCAGAATCTGATATTGTTGTATCATCGAGGCTTGATGATATCAGCGACGATAATTTTGAGTATGCTGCTGTTGCTGTGTTTAGCCGCGTGACAGCGTCGTGCAATTTTGTGCTCGTGCACGTTGATATCTTTTTCGTGATTATATTAAAAGCACCAGCCGCGGCCGCTGATGATGAAACGCATATTGTTACTGCGATTGCAGTTGTTACTGGCGTTAGCGCTGATAATACTACTCCGGTGGATGCAACTAACGCGGACACCGAGTATACTATAGCATCCAGGACGATTACACGCTGCTTGTATTTTTTTACTTTCAGCGTATACTCGTCAATAATGGTTTTTAACTCTGACTGCCATTCGTGTACTTGATCGTATCTATATTGTTGCGCATCTAATGTTGTCGTTGATGCTGTCATTGACTTTGTCAACACCATTTTTATTTTACGCAGTAACCAATTGAGGTGTTTCAGCTACAAATTCCAAACACCACCAGTAAGATGTTGCGTTTAATGTCTTATCGGCTGCTTCCAGTATAAACCTTTCTTCGGTTCCGCTATTTAATATGATAGTTACAACCCCGGAAAACTTGTATGTGGAATGTCGCCAGGGATACGTTGTAAATATCTCAAATTTTGCAGCACTGAACACAGACAGTCTGTACGCTCCAGTGACTGTTGCGGTATATTTGATAGCATTATTTTGTTTTTACCATGTTGCGAACCCGGATGATACTGTGTATACGATATTGGTAATATGCCCGGGAGTAACTCCAGGTGGGATTTTAATCAGATTAATTTTGTTAACAATCTCAGAAATCCCACTTACGATATCTTCTTGTGTTTTCTTGATTGTGTCAATGTTAGTTTCGATATCAGAAAGTTTTGCGTCAACCGTGAGCGGAGTGCCGAAGAATTTATCTATTGCTTCATCGGTTTTTTGAAAATTTCTGCGAAATCTTGCAAACGCGTTTACGTGAACGTCATACTCGTTCCGCAACGTGGATAATTTATAGTCAACGGCGCCGTAGTTAACGTCTACGTATCTTTTTGTCGCTGCATCTTCGTCGGATGTTGGATCTTTTAAAGCCACTATTTTATTTCTGTTCATGCTGAGTTCACCTGTCATTGTGTCACCGGTATTTTTCACGCGATTGGTCACATTTTTTGCAATTTCATCTCTGATGCTTGTAAACGATATACTTGAATCCCTGATTTTTCCGCTGTCAGTAAACACATGAATGTTATCCGGGGTAGCTCCAAGAACCCTGCGAACTATATCATTCCATTTGATATTGCTGGTTTTTTAGTTTTCCGTATCGGTCCTGAAAAATAACAACCTCATCTGGGTCTATCCCGGATAACGTTAAAAGATTGTCGATTTCATCTTTGGTCGCATATTTTGATAAATCTATATCGTCGGGTTTTTTTGGTCTTTGTTTCGATGAGAGATCTTCCGTAAATATCAACCATTATTCTTTAGGGATTGTTTAAAATGTTAAATCGGTCCGCGGTATACTCGTGCATGACTTTGTGGGATGGTTTGGTTGATCTCGATATCGCGTCAAGGACATTTAATACTTCACGGCCACATATTGGTGGATCGGTTAATGTTTGTGTTGGTAGCGTTGAATACCAAACTGGAATGGGAGTGGAAGTGCTTTGTGCGTATTTTAGAAATTCAACTGGCGGTGCTAACCCATACGAATCGAAATAAACAATTCCACGTGGATGTTTCGCGTAAGCAACCCAATGAGTTCCTGGACCATCGCTGTTATCGAGATTAATAATTCCAGTTTCTGGATTATTCGGTTCGCGCGGTAACTGATCTCTCATAAAAACACCTCTGAAATGTTTTATTTTAAGTTGTTTAGCGGCATCGAGTAAATCAAAATTTGACATCGGCGTCAACGGCGTTTGGGATACCATGAGGGCGGAGTTCCTGGAAGTCTTAGACCCTTTCCGTACCATGAGGGCGGAGTTCCTGGAAGTCTTAGACCCGCTCCCTTTTTTTGTATCCTTTTCCAGTTGCTTTTTTAATGCCATTCCAGCAGCTGTTCCAACAGCACCTAACGCGGCTGCTTTTGCGACAGCTGGAGCAGCAGCAGCTATCAGCGCTGGTATTGCTGCGAGGAGTGTAAATATACCACCGGTTTTAACCATGTCCTTGATGGCACTTGGGGAAAGATCAAGTTGAACACCTGTTTTTGCTTCTATGGCTTTACTGAAGTGTTTTAGTTGGGTTTTAGTCAACGATAACTTGTTTGGGCCACCACTAGCAGTTTGATCTCACGCTAATTTTATTTTTATCCCGCATTCGTTTGCTTTTTTCGATTGTAATTTTTTCGCCTGACCCGGGGTTAGAGTGACATTAACGTGACTGTACGACATTTTATTAGTTAACGCTTGATCTAATTGTCTACATGTTTTCTACTGGGGCATCAATGACTCTCAATCGGCCACTAACACCTTCAAGTAATATTGTTTTATCGCTGAGTTTAACAGCAATTGCTCTGTAATTATCTATAGGTCCTTTTGCCACATTAGCTCGAAAGTGCACATCAACGACAGATTGTCTAGTTAAATCAAGATGCTCTAGTGAAAAGTAACAAACTGGATAATGTGCCATAAAATCCAATTGTGATATTTGCAAGCCAGTATCGATATTTATATCACGCGCTAGATATTTTGTCAAACGATGATATGCACGTGCAACATGATTATTAGCAAAATCTAACAGTATATTCTCAGATGGTTCTTGATGTCCGTTTATTCTTAAGGAAATTTCAGAGACACCGAGTTGATCAAATATCATATGACTCCGCGTTTGTGAGTTTATTCGTGTAGCATCTTGAAGAGCAATGAAAATATGTCGCGGTGCAGAAACCCTATGCTGTGATGCTATATGCCATGTAAATAAACCATTATTATTACTTTGAATACTATCTGTGGTTACTGTAAGCCATGATAACAACAATTTACCACATTGATCCATAAAAGAAAGCAGTCGCTATTCTTCAGCAATTGCCGGAGTCATTACCGGCATCCACAGTGATAGTTTTTCCAGCACTACTTTACCAGCGTCACCTATGGGCCGCCATAAAGCATCATTGTCATCAGATTTTCTAAAAAGCACAACCGTATGTTTTGCTCCGAAAATTACCTTTCGGGCATCTCTACAAAATCCAAATATATGCGACAGCGGAATTGCACAAGAAAATTTTCTACGACCAACGCTCAACATTGATCTACGTGTATTAAAAACTAAATTAAGTTCTGTATTAGCACCAGGAACCACCGGCCACACATCAGCGTCAGCGTTGTTGGCAAAGTTTTTGGTCGTCTAATATTGTACTGATCACTGTTAGGATGATCAGAAGTGTCCTTAGCAAACATCATTGATGAACCAGCTGATTTTGTATAATCATCGAAATATCTTGCCAAACCTATTATTGTTGTACCACATCAACATTGTTATCAATCGACTCAATCTTTTTTATGTCAATGAGATACGCAGCGCTTTCAAAAAAGGCCATAATTCCGTTATTGACAAAACCGACTTTAACCTCATCCAAGTATAATGTATCATCTGTTTTTTATAATTTCACCTGCTACTTCAATAAATGCTTCAGCGGGTAAGAAATATCTACTTGTATCTTGAACTTGTAATTCAATTCGCCTCGTTGATTTGGTTCTCGTGCGTCATAGGAATAATACTGATAATCACGCACTGATTCATTTTTAAGAACCGGTTCGTCTATATCAAACGCTGTGTCGGATTCACGTTTAAACATTTTATTATAATTTGTTATCGTCTAAAACGAAGACCACTTCCCGTCACTAGACTTGTATTTATTTGTTCAGCCCCTTGATTTACCAGCGCTGCTAGTTTTTGATTTGCGGCTTGATTTATTACTTTACTGACATTTGTGGGCATCATTTCAGTACTGGGCAATTTCACTGGTGGTGGTGGTCTACGTATTAATCGTGCTAGTCTGTCCTTGATTGCCAAGAACGCTTTACTGGCAACGTTACCAATAGCACCAGGAGCTTTATCACGAATAATATCCATTGCTTTCATCGATAATTGTTTTGCAATTGGCATTGGTTTAGGGGCCATCCTTGCGAATAAACCCCGAACAACATCACCGAATCCATTTCCGTAAGTCATCTTGTATGCTGGCAATCGTGAATTTACCACCCTAACCATAACTGGTCTACGATGAGAATTGTGTACGATCATTTTTATTTAAGTATTCATTTATCTAACAACTAGTCACTATGATAGTCATCAACGAGTTCATTAATAAGTTCTCGGTAGATACTAGTATCCATGATACCGCCTTGAAATAAACGTCGACAGATATCAGCTGCTTCATTAATTATTTCTGGTGAGTTATTTCCAGCTCGTTTTCCTCCTATGAGAACTTCTAATCGTTGCACGTCATCGATGATATTGTTCGGACAGGCAATAAATCCACTTCCCAAACCACTGCCAGTAGCACCGAGTACTTTTCCTTGAGATTGTTGCTGCTCTGTTCTCTGCCTTTCTTCGACACCTTGCATAAATGATAAGTAAGCGGGATCGGTTAGGTTAATATGTGATTCATTAGCGGTAAAATATACTGCAGCAGGCCAATCCTCAAGTGTTACTCTTTCAACATATTCAGGTTTCAAATATTTGTTTTTATATTTATATCCCACAGCAATAGTGATTAATCTACCCAATGATAAGTTGGTAAGATGTTCACGAGATCTTTCATTAAACATCTCTGCAGAATATGATGGTAATTTGGAAGTCTCAGATTCAGGTTGAGATTTTTGTCGTTCTATTTGTTGCAGTGGCGGCGGAAGTTGATAAGACTCTTGTGTAGGTGGCGAATAGGGAGGTGGCGGTGGTTGTGATGCAAGTTCTTCACTAAGTCGTGTTATTTCCTTTAATAAATTTGCAAATGCTGGATCTCTAGCGCCTTGTCGTAATATACGCGATATATCCATTTTGTAAATTTTCTATCTTCTATGGCGGCATATCCTGGTTTTAAAAGTCGCTTTTTATTACCTAAATTCAATAAGACTTCAGCGGGTAAATCCTTTTCTGGTATTTGTTTAAGTTTTTCAATAACACCCTCGTTAAATTTTGCACTCAGTTCAACTTCTTTTTTTTGCTGGTTTGGGTTTAGGCGCAAGTATTTTTTTTCACGTCAGCGATTTCAGTACGAATTTTACCAATACCCTCAAGTATATCCTCGGGCGAAGGTTGAACTGCAGCTATATCAGTTGGAAGATCTCGTAAAATCTTTTTTGTTTTTTTAGTTCTTGCTGATATTTTTTCAGTCTGTTTTAATATTGGAGTAATACCCAGCTTTTTTCTCTCCTCCTCATCCTTAATATCTCCCCCTAAAGCTCTTTCAGTAGTCGCTGCAACTTTTTCAGTAGCTGTTGTTACGGGTTTAAATAACTGTTCTGTGCCGGCTGCGAATTTAACTTGTGCTTGCTGACGTTCTTGAAGATTTTGTCTTACAGAATCTCTCACGGGAAGAAACTGTTTGATTGCTTCTAGTCTCTCTCGAGCTAATCTGGTGGTATATGCTTCTCCGATATTTGCCATTATTGATAACGCGATGATTTAATTCATAGCAGCAGGAAGGGCGCGCCTCCAAATTGTCACCGACACAGTCGCGTATTTCCTTCGGGGTATCACAAAGAAAAAAACTTATCAGCGATAATCGGGTAAGCCAATTTGTCATCGACGGAGTTGTCTTACGCTGGATATCGCGGGGGGGGGGGGGGTTTCGGGGGCGGGGGGGGGGTCGCGATTCTCCAGGAAGGCTTAGTTTGCGAAAATACGGGTGACCCATTTAGAGGCTGTTCGCCCTGCCTGCTGCTGAGCTTGTTAACAGCTTTCAGACATTCAGAGAGAGCAATAGAGATAGAGAGATAATATGGGAAAGAGATGTATTGCAAATTGTTTGTAGATTTAACTGCCTATTATTCCCAAGCCGGATAGAATTTTAAGGGTATTACTAATTCAGTTGTGCCTATTAATGAAAGGATAGGAAATACATACATTAATGTAGGTATAAAAACTAAGAAGATTATTTATTTTCTTTTTTTTCTTTCTTCAAAAATACAAAGTCCATACAAATGTTTTTTATATCAGTTTGTACGACATCGACAATAGTCATTTGTATAAGCAAGCTGTTTTCATTCAAAGACTACGTCGTTAATAGCACGGCACCCTATTCTTTTGAATATCAAACTTTAGGCTCCACGCTAACTATATATCATTAAAACTATCCAAAAATATAGAGAATTGCCTCAGACCCGTGTGCTTTGATTACCCCAGTTTTAATACAACGGTGTCATGGGTTAGGCCTTCATCCCTAATCGGATACTCGTATTCTTAATAGAAATGTCACGCCTGTTTAACGACTCGTTCGTATTGCTTTATCTAGGAGACTGCCTACACCGCATCCCTCTTTATAATGAGACTTCTGTAAACAGCCCAGACTACACTATAATGTTATATGCCTAGCAGAGATTCTACTTAATCTGCGTGTTACGACTTTGTTGTCTTAAACTAAGTAACAGAAAGAAGTGAAACCAAAAATAAATAAATCAACAAATGCTTTAATTGCCTTAGAATGAAAAATTAAGAGTAACTTACAGTAGTATAAATTAAATCCCAAATAACAAAAGTTCTAGGATAAGTCCAAAAGTATAAAATACTCTGAATGAATTTCAAGTCTTCAAGTCGCGGATGTACCAATAGTCTTAAATAAACTGAATTACCAACAGTCTTGATATAACAAAATGACATCCTCCAAAAAGTCATTAAATGAATTCACAAATAATCCCAAAATAGTGTTAATAAATTCATTGAGCACTTTAGTAATTTCATTGAATGATTTACAGAATTAATTCCTCTCAAAATATATGTGAACACAACTAAAACTGATAAAATACCTCAAATTTATATTAAAATAGGAATGAATTCTTTTGTTGATCACAACCTTATATAAATACCTAAGACACAATAAAATGACAAGGATGTGGGTCAAACGTTAATTTCTAGAACATCCTAATTTATGTGAATAAGGCTGCATCATGAACTCAAATATCAGTAAGATAAAAGTTATTTATAACTTACATATAAGACAAATCGGTTAGACAATATAATTTGCAAGGGAACAAACAAGGTCCCAAACTCAAATCCAAGTAAACACACAATATAGATATACAAAATACACTTTAATACCGGGATCAGCCTTGTACAGATTCAGATAGACCATATAGTCATAAACAGTTTAGAATAGAATATTCAAAAGAAATATCAAGGCTCTGAACACAAATCCCAGTAAACGTGTTGTTTACGAATGATAATTATCCTAAAGCATAGCCTACAATCATGAACAAAAATTAGTTACGTAATACAGATATACATAACACCAGGATCAACCCGAAGTACTCTATGCTACCGGGATCAACCCAAAGTACTATATAGTACCTGGATCAACCCAAAATACTCTATAGTACCTGGATCAACCCAAAGTACTCTATACTACCTATATCAACCCAAAGTATTCTATACTACCGGGATCAACCCAAAGTATCCTATACTACCTATATCAACCCAAAGTATTCTATACTACCGGGATCAACCCAAAGTATCCTATACTACCTGGATCAACCCAAAGTACTCTATAATACCGGGATCATCCTCGAGACGAGTTATAACCCTGTATAGTTTACTTCATTAAGAATGTAGTTCATCTGTAGCCCAAGAGAGAAATCCGGATTGTTATTTGTTTAAGCAGTGATGTTACTGGTGATGACTGTGTTGTTGCTGTTTCTTTTTGGGGGTTGGGAAACTTATTTAACTCACTATGAAATGCTTTATCTATAGGACAGGTATTTTGAATTAGCAGAGAAGGGGAGAGATAAAGAAAACGCTTTTGTATCTTTTGTTTAATTCTTATAGGGCATTTAACAAACGTTTATTTTTGCTTGCCTATATTTTATTAGCCATAAATTTGAGGTAGATGAAACTCGATCAGTTCTTAACATTTTGATATTACCTATAATTCTTGGGCGCACATAAATAGGTGTTACGATTACGTAATGTTTTTCTATATATGTCCCCGCCATATTTGTATGATCGGTATACCTTAAATTCAGATCTTCTTAATTGTTAATCCTGTTTTGTAATCATTGTCAAAATAAACAAAGAATACATTAATAATGAACTCATGTACTCTGTTACAAACATTTAGATAGCCACGCCCATACGGATGCACTTCAGGTTACTGAAAATTGCAAACAAACAACTAAATATTCATTACTGTACATGACACGTAAATGTTTGCCTTTGATTAGGGCTCGAAGTCCACCAGTGTGATATGCATTACTAAATAATCTAATTAATGGTAGATCCTAATACATGACAATATTTTATGAGCATTTTTGTGTGCAAATGTTCGATTGTCACATTTTGTATGGAGCATACATGGACTTGATACTGAATGAAGTTTAAGACGGCATAATGTCCCTTCGGTCATGAGTCACAAGCTATCATATCTGTCTGTTTTAGTATGTTTTGTTTTTTATAATATTTGTTCTTATTGTAGTAGTTGTCGTTATGTATTGGAGTTTTCAAAGAGTTGCTATCATTAGCGATATTTAGATAAAATATAGGGAAGAACCTAGACTTACAATAGACCGAATCAAGCCTCGCTGATCCCACGTTCCTGCAAAATTTCTTTGTTGTTTATTCATTTGCAGTGTATTTAAAAAAAAAACAATGAAAACCTCCTAAATCTGAATGTATTTTTTTGGTGTCTTTTTGCGGAGGGTTAGGGAAATGATTGGATTTTACCTCAGTGCTAATCAAAGAATTAATACAGACTGTGTGAGTCTAAGTGTTTCCAATACATGCATCACTTTTTAAAGCTCAAAATGGAATGAACCAGACAGATTATTTGAGTTTTCACTACATACTTCATATTGTAAAGGACAAAATCTAATTTCAGACTATAATTGGTATTTTAATTCATTATATTGTATTTTACCCATTAATTAGTAATTTAGCCGATTAACTGGCATTTTAGTCGATTAATTGGTAGTTTAGTCGATTAATTGGTATGACAGTCCATTAATTGGTATTTAATCCATTAATTAGTAATTTAGTCGATTAACTGGCATTTTAGTCGATTAATTGGTAGTTTAGTCGATTAAATGGTATGATAGTCCATTAATTGGTATTTAATCCAATAATCTATTAGTTTAGTCGAATAATTGGTAGTTTAGTAGGTTAATTGTTAATTCGGTCCATCAACTGGGATTTCAGTCTATTAAATATCGTTGAAACACCCGCACGATGTTTTTTTTTCTTCAGAAACCGTTTATCTTAAACCGAAACTATACCAACACGTTTTCTGATATAACTGAGTCCAGAAATTTTGGTTGAATACTCAACAATGAAGCCCTTTTCATCAGTTTTCTTACCACAAATGTGACCGTTTAACGAATCAGTTTAGTGGACACTATTAGTGTTGACTTGTCATATACTGATTTGCTGATCTTCATTCCTAAGATACTCGTCTGTAAGACAGAAAAGGTCAAGCTAGTGGTAACATGAGAACACGGAATCGCAATCCTACTGATGGGTAGATTGATAAAGATTAATAAAACATACCTTCGTCACTAAGCTTTCCGGTCCAGCCAGGTACGCAAGTGCAATAAAATATTGGCCCAGAAAGATCGCGACATGTTCCATGTGTATCACCGATGTGGAGGACAATCGTCTTTCTCTTAACATGCAATATAGATATTTTAAAAATTAAAATACAAGCTGAAATGAAATAGCATTTGAAATCATTGAATGTAAAATCCTCTACTTCTATAAACTGCTTACTTGTATCATGGTTTAGTCGCAAAATATTTCAATGTCTGAAATGAATTAAAAGAATTCATTCCTAACAAAAACATAGATTAAAGAACATTTCGCCTTTTGCTTTTGAATCCAACACTTAATTTTCAGTGGTAATGCATTCAATTTACCGTCGACTAGAAGACATTATTTTATACAAAATATATGAACGAAGACCAAAGGTAGAACAAAAAATATTGCAACTTAAAAATGTTCAGTTTGACTTTTCGTGTATAAACCTGTCTCTACAATATATATATATATATATATATATATATATATATATATATATATATATATATATATATATATATATATATATATATATATTTTTTTGTGTGTGTGTGTGTGTGTGTGTGTGTGTGTGTGTTTTACGACTTGATCGTCTTACGGTAAGTTGCTTAGCAAAACTTGCAAGTTTTGTAAACTGTAAGAAATGATTTAATTCGCTAACTTAATAAATGAGCATTTAAGATGATTTGGGAGTATTGTGAAATAAACCCAAAATAGACCCAAAAGTTATATCACATGTCCAAATAGCATAGAGTGTTCTTAATTAATTTCAGGTCCAGTATGTACTAAAGTGCCAACGGTTTTTATGTATCACAATGGCATTATCCATAACATCTTTCAGTGAATTCACAACAATGTCAGAATCGTATTTAATCCAATAAATAACTTAAACACTTTGTAATTCCAATAAATAATTGAATGATTCCTCTCAAGCTAAATCTAAACAAAAAATTAAATACATCTGCAGACTGAACCGTTATAACAATATGAAATATGAATCAAGAATGAATTATTTCTCTCTTTATACACCAAGCCTCTATTACGACTCTGTGTCGTAATACTTCCAACGTGACTTAGTCGCAACACAAAATCCACCTGACTTAATCATCCAATTCTAATTTACCCTAAACTGTACACAGGTACATTTTCTAGAACTCAGATTTAAATGAACAAAGTATTTATATCTCATTATCTAAAAAGAGAATCTTTATTACCGGACTGAACGTGTGTGTGTGTGTGTGTGTGTGTGCGCGCGCGCGCGCGTGCTTGTGTGTACACTAAAGTATTCCAAAGTTTAACAACTTAAGGAAAATAATAAATATCTTAAATTTATTATGGAATGTTGTGGTAATTCAAGAGTGATGTGCACATCAGGAAAGTACATAAGATACAAGATTGCAAAGAATGGAGGATACACTGGGTTGATAAACTTTACGGAGGAGTGTAATTTACATGACATATGCAAGCTACCACTTTATTATAATAACTTTCATTTTTCATACTTTTAAGGCTAGAGATGAGAAGTTGTATAACGTAGAAAGTTGAGGATTAGAATAAAACTAAATCGCTTATAACCTTGTTCTAACTGGAGAATACAAATTTGTAAATATATGTGAATATTTAGCGGATGATAATAAGTTATGTGTCATAAATAGGAATTGGTGATCACTCAAAGAGAATACTTTCTTAGTTATCAATGTTATCAATGTATACATATGAAAAATATAAGGAACGGAGGAGTTTTTAAAGGTGAAGATACAGAAAGACTATTAGAGGTGAACATATTTGACCACTGTGTATAAAGTTGAACATAAGCGGGTACAAGAAATGGGATAACGAAATAGGGCAAACAAAAAAGCGAGACTTACTGTAAAGATAACTCTAATGTAATCATACTTAAGAAGCAGCGCTTGCGTAAAAGAGTAGAATATATAGTCAGTACAATAGTCGCGATGACAAAGAACGGCATTTGAGACATCTTTTACCATGATGCCGAACGTCTAGATGCTTAGACAAATATAAATCAATAAAAGAATGGTAAAACGAATACTTTGTTTATACATTCCAAAAGCATGATAAAACAAATCCATACAAAATAGCCTGGATATTTTTTTCTGCCTTGTTAAATCAGTATTCGTTGAGAATTATCATTAATAAATCTTTGACTTCTCGCTCTACATTAAATCTAAACATCATCTTCATTATTTTTTTGCTGTGGAACGATTTATTCTTGTGCTTACCGATTGGTACAAAAAATCGAAATCTCCATTTATATTCATTTAACTGGAAATTGTTTTGAAACTCGAGTACTTCGTTTAACATAATTGTTTTCATTCGCATACACTGTGCTCGGTGTTTTCACTTGATCCAAAATCCATTCGGTTTCAAGATATTTATATGTATTTGACAATTAGTTTACATTTTATATTACGTCACTATTTTATGCATTCACCAACGTAGCTATTTTAGGAGCATTATGTGTTATAGCACTGTTTCTTCATACTGTGACGTAGTGCGCAAATCAGTTTGTCGTTTTCTCTTGAGTATTTCATCACTCTTTGATGATGTGATGCAGACCACTCCATACACCCTCTCCCAACCCGCAAATTCTTCCATGTAACAGCATACCTCGAGTTTCGTCAACAACAAACTATTGAAAATGCTCTTTCCAGCCGTCTGTCACACAACACGGGTGACTGACTCTTGCAGGCCATTAAGTTACTTGGATTTTATTTAATGGGTGATTAATATACTTTTCGTATACTGTACATGTTGTGAGTTCAACAGAAGCCTGTAACAGCATGTCGTTATTATCAATAGGATGTTAATGAGTCGCTTACCGAACTGAGTGCGGGGCGTTTACGAGACATGTCAGTACTAAAATCGAAACACATTTTACCACATAGTATTTTAAACCTGTATGTTGTTTTGATAAGCATGTGTATTGCAAACTGCTGGCCAGTAAAAACGCAGACTATTTTTGTCCGCAAAAAAAAAGAACATGCAAATGTTTGAGCCTTCTGTGTGCTAAAACGTAAAACCAATATGCTGTCAATCAAAACAATTTTGACGATAATACACGGCTCATTGAAATTAGACAGCGCCATTCACGTGCAAGCTTTCCCATAACCAATTTATACGTGATCATAGGTAACTGAGCGCAGTTTGCGTCATCTGGTCTAATGAATAGTGTTTTAAGACCGATAGAAATGTGAATGCACTCCAGACGAGTTTCCAGTCTTATTTAAACCCACTGTAAAGAAGGTAGACCGTCTCACAGTGTGCCCTGATGTTTCCCACACAATGGACCAAGTCATAAACAGACAGGCTTTCATAACAGTCATCGTTCACTATGGTATTTGAAAAATTGAACCTCGATAGCTTTTGTTGCAAATTAAAGCAATACTTTATAACAGAGACATGGCGGTATAAAGTGGAAACTGGATCATAGGCTTACAGCCACCGTAGGATCGAGTTCATGATCCCGTATCAGTTAGCTCTGTAGGAACACACACACACACACACACACATATATAAATACATACATACATACATACATACATACATACATACAAAAACAGTACATACATACATACATACAAAAACAGTTACCTGAACTTATCTTAGGAGATAAATACTCATAGTCTAAATTACATCCATAATTATTAGGTTTTGTTTCTCCCTAAAAACTCCACTGGAGCTGGATTCAGGCTTGTGATTGCATGTGTGATATTAGTTCAATCGACAGTTTCTATGTTAGTTTCGCCGTAGGAGTTCCATAAGGGTTGAAATGAAACACGTATGTAAACAGTGGAGATACTACCCCACAAAACTGGCCGTTAAAAAACGAAATAAATTATGTCCCGAGGATGCTCGGAGTGCTAAACATGGAGCAAAACATCCTAAGCCTTGAGAGGTAAAGGCACTCAGACGACCTTTGACCAATTATAATTTTAATTTTCTCCAAACTTACTTGAAGATATTTTGTTTTCCCGTTATATTATCAGTTAAACACTTTTACCTTCATTACTGTTACGATGTTACAATATTTAGTATTGTAAGTGTAAAATGTATAAGGGATTCTTTGTTATTGACGCATTTTTGGCGCTAAATCTTTTAATGGTTATAATACTTATTACTGAGGTGTAAATAAAATGCTGCTACTAATACTGATGGAGTACCATATGCTGCAGCAGATAAAACCATACAGAAGGATTGCGATGGCACGTGAGCATGATATTTCTCTTTACAAGAAGCTGAAAAATACACGTTGAACAAGCAATATACATTAATAAGATATTTAAACGTCCTAACGCGTACGCAGCCAGTGGATGTTCGATATATTTTTGTATATAAAACATCGAAGCAATTAATATCAGCCTCGCCATTGCAATTTATGGGTCGTGTCATACTTCAAACAAGTTTCCTCTGGCGAGAAAACTGTAGCTGGCGGCTTTGTCAGTGCGCTTTGCCATGCTTACTCAATGCATGTGTGTATATAGTTCCTAAGGTAACCCCCATGGTGTACCGATAAGATGCATACAACACAATATTTTGCGCTACGGACTAGCATTGTAAGATGGAGACAGTGCATTATATGGTGGTGGAAAGCCAGCATGTTGTTGTTCCAGAGACTTTGTTAGTAGCTATGTGTGGCGACTGGGGGTAATATAGTTTTTTTTTTTTACAGAGATAATGGCGGAAAAATGTATAGGGTCATAAGAGAAATTGAGAGACGTCATGGGAATTATAGTGTCAAAAGTATTTATGGGGTGAGAAGTATTTATGTGGTCAAATCTGAATAGTGTTGCAAGTGGCTGATGACAATTGGGCTGGTACTTAGTAACAGTGTTCGAGTTAACTTCAATATGCGCTACTCTAGGTAAGTAAGGGAAGTTCTATGTTAAGTGTTTCTAGAGTCAAAATGATTTAATGGGTCAAATGGATTTATAGAGTTAAATGAGATTATAGGGTCATATTCTATTCTTTTTGTGGCACTTTCAGTTTCACTGATTATAATTAGTGGGTTGTACATACACATTGGCATTTTACACATGAGCAAAAAATCATGGGGTATAGAGGCAATGGCCTACAAAACAAAATTTAAGCCAACCGATCCAGTTCGCTACTACTCGGGAGAAGGTCCCACACGCGATATTGCATTGTAGTTGCTGTGGGTTAATTACACTGGCATACTATCTGATGACGACTGTTTGATGGTATTCTCGCAAATAGCTCGTTTGTGTTTACGGCAGATAGCGGCGTCAGTGGAATCTGCCAAAAGCCTTTTAAAAGGTCAAACTTGGTGCCGTATTTCTTGCCTTTCCAATTTTGTCAATGTAGTCATTTATTCTTGGGATTGTACAAAATTAGTCCGTTTAGTTAACTCTGTTGACTTTTCTACAATCAGTACACATACGAAATGTATTATCTGGTTTAGGTTCCAGAATACATGGTGAACTCCTATTACTTGTACTTGGTTCTATACAATCATTGTCCTGCAAATACTGATTTTATTTTTTCAAACACTGATGCTTGAGAAGTATTATCATGTAAGGATGCTGTTAGGCAGTTTTCAAATCTATAATTTCAACTACATGATATATTTTCGTTGTCTGTGTTTTAGCAGCAGGAAACAAGTGCTCACACTCATCTAAATAGCTCGTTGAATTCATTAATTTCCTGAAGCTGAAAATCCAAACGTTTCAGGTCCACATTGTTTAATATTTCTGAATTTCGAAGTCACTACAGTCAAATTGCATTCCATCATTTACATCCACACTGTATGGGACAGGTACAACTAAATTAACTGAATATATATATATATATATATATATATATATATATATATATATATATATATATATATATATATATATATATATATATATATATATATCAGGTGACACTTGGTACCAAAAAGTGTATGAAAATTCCGAACAAAATGCAACTCTTCAGTCAAATGCAAATGACGTATTTTCTGAACGTTGTAGTATCTAAATGAAGGATATATATATATATATATATATATATATATATATATATATATATATATATATATATATATATATATATATATATCATCCATTTAGATACTAAAATAGATCACTGTGACCTATAAATTAGGTTCCATAGAATGTGTTACACTTTTCGTCAAGTTCAGTTTTTTAGACACTATTGCCTAAAGAGTTACTTAACTTGATACATAGATTTAGAAACATGAGTAATACAATGCTCATAGAAAAATGCAAGGTCATTATGGCCTTTATTTCATATTCAGATGAGTTCAATTCTCCGAAATGCTTTGCAGTTTCGATATTCAGACATTTTGTGAAATTGTTGTTAGAAAGTAATTTGGAAGAAAGTACCTGGTAATGTAAATTAGGCACATGTTGAAGAACCCTGCTCGTACATACTTCTAAAATACTGATTTTTACAGGGATGCTTTTCGCTTTTTCCTGCCTAAGTGGCATTTGAAAACTGATGAAAGAATGATTAATTTTAACTTTGATCGATGATTCTCTAATTCTTGCATTCTTTTTTTTTTAACCTTGATCGATGATTCTCAACAACATGTTCCAAACCAATCCACCCAGCCACCTCCTGGTACTCACCCCAACAACTGACAGTGACCCATAATATAAAAATCATTATATATACGACGCATCCTCGTGAAGCGGCACATTCTCATTAAGCAGTTGGATATATGAAGTCTAGTCATGCTTTTTTAAATGTGAGCATTATTGACTTCTCTTTACAATAAACCTTTGACACGCTTCGATGAATCACTGGGGCTAAAGTAGATGATGGCAGCCTGATCATATAAAAAAAATCGTTCACAAACAAAACTGTGTCAGTTTTACCTCTGTTAGTGTAAAAGGATGTTAAGAATATGACATCGATGCGGTGTGCGCTAAAGGTGCCCAAGACTTTGCGAGGCTAATCTTCTTGACTTTTGGGTACACTGAGATGACAGCAGGTTGTGACATAGATAAAGGTATTTCATTATAACTAACACCATATTTCTGTATTATTTACTTTCATGCATTCTTTTACAACTCTTTGGCCTTAACTAAATAACAGAAAGAAACGAAACCATCAAATTTAGTCAAATCAGCAAACAATTTAATTCTCTAAGTAACAAAGTAAAATTTTAATAGGAACTTACAGTATTGTGAATTAAATGCCAAATAAGCATAAATGTTCTATCACGTTTAAAATATTCCGAATGAATTTCATATCTTGAATGTGCCGATGTACCAATGGTCTTAAATGAGATATGTACTAAAATCCTTGGTGTATCCAAATGCTATAATCAATAATGTATTTGAATGAATTCATAATAATTCAAAAGTACTGATTTAGTCCTATATGTCAATGAGCACTTTGTAATTCCAATTAATAATTAAAATAAATCATTCCTCTCAAATTATATCTTAACACGACATTAAATGGTTCCGGACTGATATGAAAACGAGCACTGAATGATATTGTTGACAACACACTTATATAAAACCTAAAATTTAATATTAAAAAAAGACCCGGATGTGGGCCAGAAGTTCGTTTCCAGGACAATTTAAGTTGGTACAACAAAGTAGACCTTGAACAGAAATATCAGCAAACAACCTATGTATAACTTACTAGCCTTACAAAAACAGGTACCAAACAAAACTCCAACCTCAGTCGTGGACATAAGTCAAGCATACAACACAAATTAAGTATGCATAACAATTCAAAACAGTAGAAAACCTTTAAATAAATTTCCGTATTCTCTTCTTAGTAAAAAAGATCTCATTTTTGTTATTTGATACTCAGAATATTTTTAAATTAGGCTATCGTCAATTATGGACATATCATAAACACGTTCATTATTCAAATACAAAACTAGTACAGCTTGTGTCAAATCTTAACCATTTCGCATAGCGTTTGCTCGCTATATTAACGTTTCGTTCAATAAATGAAGGCGCACCCATCTCTCTTCGTTTCTGTATTCTTCTTTATCTAAATAATCTATCGATCTGTCCCTATGGTTAAGTCCATTACAAATATGTCCCTATGGATAAGTCCATTACAAATTTGTTCTTACGGTTAAGTCGATTGATGTATTGACAATGCAGTTCTGAAGCTTCCTCATGCTTTCTGTTCTGAAACAACGGCGTCGCATAAGAGTGTGGACAACATATACGGTACATTTTCAATGAAAACGTCTTTCAAGCTTAAATTTTAATAACAAATTAGCAGAACATTTTTTATATTCTGAAGGTATGCTTTTTGCAATTTTGTAAATGATAATATCTCGATTTATTTTCAGCAGTCGACGACATTTCCGATGCACATGTTCACCACATATTTGTAAGTGTTTCACCTGTGAAAGTAGTACGTGCCTACATATCGGACATTCTTTAGTCTATTCTGGTTTTGCAACAAGATGTCATTTAGTTAAAACAGTTGCGAACTTTTGATATTTGATAGAAAGTTTTGATTTCATTTGATTTTATTTCAAAACGTGCACTTCTTAGTATTGTATATTTGGATTCTGATCAAAGTTTGCACATACTTATCCAGTCAATTCCAGGTATTTTGAAATAGCGAAAAGCAGTAGATTCTAGAGGTAGGATGCGCTAATGTACCAGCTTTTATAAACTTGACCCTTGCATATCACTATAATCTGAAGTCATCTTCATTATTTACTACAACGTTAAACATCGTTTGACCTTTTTAACATTTCCAAAATGAACATTTTGGCAGCCATTTATTGGCAATAGCTTGGATGCAACATAATGACGTCACAACTATATCAATCACAGCATATACGATTGCCCCGAATATTTTTAAATTAATTGGCTGCTTTTAAAACTGAAAGGTAGATTTGAACAAAATGTTGTTGTATACTTCCATTTACTAAATGTGTAGTATATTATTTCAAAACACAAATGAAAATAAGCACTCATTTTCTTTTAATGGAAGAGGAGTTGAAGTCGGAGCACACATATGACACTTTCGGTTCAACGGCAATAAATGAAATTATCCGCTCGATAAAATATGGCATAAACGTGATCGTCAGTTAAATGGACAGTGGGTAAAAGCAAGTTGTCCGTGCATTTATCTATTTACCGCCTCTCTGTTAATCTCTAATTTAGCCAGATGTATTCCGCCAAGACCAATAGATATATATATATATATATATATATATATATATATATATATATATATATATATATATATATATATATATATATATATATATATATATATACATTGCTATAGAATTCTTTAGAATTAAAAGGTTGAAAGGAAACAAAACTAATTTATGTTCATTATGTTGTTCCCACTTAGCAACATAATGCACATCAGCAAAATAAAGTTAGCATTTTATTCTATACAATGAAATGACTTTACATACCAATTTATAGGAATATAATCATGCTTGTTTAGTGTGATACATTTTGTGGTTTTATACATGATCATCTTTTCTGACTTAGGGGTCGTCCATTAATTATGTCAACAAAATGGGGGGAGGGGGTTTGAAGAAGTTTGACAATTGTTGACATGGGGGAGGGGGAGTTCAAGATAAGTTGACGTCAACAATGTTATTTTTTTTACAACAAGTTTAATAAATCAAAAAATAGGAAATTAGTCGGTACGTTGGTATGGCACACACTCGCTCGCCCGTCAACAGCCCACCAGTTTAATCCTAAACCGGTTGAGCTCTTGCCAAGGAAGTCATAGTCTTGCATCATCATATTTTGTTTATATTCAATGTAGATTGCAGACTGTCGACATATTTTTAAGGGACGCTGTTATTAAATTCAAAGACTGCACTGAGCCATAGACATCTAAATAGTATAGCTATCCATGGACTTCTATTAAATAGCATCTATGTTATATGTATAGATGTTATATATATTGAAGTCCATGAGCTATCCCTCCAAAGATGGATAACTGAGCCTAGGAAACTTGAGAGCTTGACTATTAATAGTAAAATTTTATTAGGGGGGTCACTGAAAGTTTGACAGTTGTTGACAAGGGGGTGGGGAGTGGGCAGTGGGCAGTGCCGGATTTAGGACAAATGAGGCCCTGTGCTAGTTAAGTTATGAGGCCCCTTACTTTGAAAAACATTTGAAAAATTCATCGTAAAATTTTTTTTTGCCAGGAAGATGGGGCCCCCTGGCCAACGGGGCCCTATGCTAAAGCACACCTAAGCACAATGGTAAATCCGGTACTGGGGGGGGGGGGGGTAAAAAAATTGCCTAAAAATTGTTGACATAATTAATGGACGTCCCCTTAGATGTTTTTGAGAGTCTTGAAAGAAAAACATCTTGAGATTTAGAAAATGCATGTTTTATAATCTAAAATGTTCTTTAATTCCATTCAGTAATGGTCATATGTGAACCTTGAAAAAATTAATTTCATCCTTGATAAACCCTGAAAATGACCTGGAAATTTATCTTTAGAAAAGCGTGGGAACCATGCGTTATTGTTTGTCCTACATATTCACTTTTGTGTATTACGTAATATCGTGAAATCGCATAACACATTTACATGACGCGTCGTCAATCTCTGCTATATACGTCAGCAGTAGCCAAGAAACAAATCAACGGAAAAACTGCGAGGGAAGAATACCATTAAAAATCAGTAAGGTTCATTAATCGTGTATTGGGAATAGGTTAGGAGTGTCTTCTTTACGTTGGCGTAAGTTATGAGGGACTGAATACAGCCCCAACATAGGAAGACATTATCTTGAGCCTTCATAGTACCCTAAGAAACGCCCTGAAACTTCACCGTTGCCGATCTGAATATCAATACGGGTAGTGTGATTTGTACAATAAAAGTTTACAGAAATTCGTGAAGTTCTAGTCGATATAAGGTCTCACTGGACAGTTTATATGGTGAAGTTTCATCCGACGATGACCAATTACAGAAAAATGAGAATAATTTTACACTGAAGATACAAATAAAAACAAACTAATGATTTTTGTAGAAAGCATACATGTGAGATTTTGACTGCAGTAATCAGGTTAATTCCTGATGCAACTGGTGGTTTTTATACTGAACCAACACTGCCACCAACCCCTAAATTTTACATTCATTTTTGACAAGAAATAGCTATTTTGAATATTTTTCTGTGACAAGGCAGCTAAAAGAATCAGTATGTGCCTTATGCATGAATAAAGTTCACTAGTACTATAACAAATTAGCATACTTTTCATCACCCCTCAACCATCTAGATTTTTAGATATTTACCTCTGTAGCAGACACACATAAATACGTAAGCCAAGTCGACAGCTCATTTGCAGCCCAAGTTACGCATTTGATCTCCAATGCAAATCTAACTGTGACAGGCAGTCACCAACAAGCCAACCTATTTCCAAGCCTAACTCAAAGTAAATCTGAACCACATTATAGATTTAGCTTATGTGTGAATTTATAAATGCTAGGCTTGTGATAATTAGGTTCATGCCTTCTACCTTAAAAATTAGGGGGGTGTCAAAATAAGAAACTATCCAGTGAGACCTAATTGTTGCTTTCCTTGTTATATCGGAAAGCATACTTGATTCTTCTTTCAGCGTCGTTATTTTTCATGTTGATGGGTACAAATTCGAGAGACGGGAACGCACTACTAATAATGGTGGTGTGATTTATGTCATGAAATTATGTCATTTGTTCTCGAAAAGAAGTAGTTCTCCGTCTTTTTTTTCTGATATGACTGGACACCAGAAATGGTAGAACAATTTTATTTTTGAAGAAAAAAAATGTGGAGAACAACTTGTTGGTCTAGGAGTTTGTTCGTTTAGATAGCCCAGCACACATGATGAAAGAATTAGATTCAGTACAGTACAAGTCCTAAGGCATCTATCAATTCACTATTTCATTAATGGGTGTCAGTTTTTAGAATTTGATACACATACCATTAAATGCTATTATTCACAATATCTGAATCCTCGTACATTCATATTCCTTTGGAAAGTCACTATGTACATGCCTCAAGAATGCATACAGAAAATCAATGAGATAATCCTAAAGGTGTGATCCAGTACAAACTGAATTGAATGTCATGTTATGTGACATCACTATCAAAGTAGCATATGTTGAATAAAAAATCATAGTACCCTGATCTTTGTTTTGATTGACCTGACATCATCTTGTCCTGACCCACTGTAGTACCAGGCTACCATTGTAAAAGTTAGTAGCAATCAGACATTTTATAATTTGAGTGGCTGTGCCTATATGACCTCATAGACATACACTTTAACTGAAGCCAATTGTTTTGACTTTAAATAATATGAAGTGCTTAGCTTCTTTATATTTTAAGTTATGTGCTGTATGTTTTGTCCAATTGTGTCTATGTATTATGCCGTGGTTGTTTCTCTTACAAATCATATTTGTCTTTGTTATCTTTTATATCATGTAATTATAAAGCTAATTAGGGCTTATGTTGAATTGTTGTTTTGAATCATAACTATTATCAATAAATCTTATTGTACCTTAGATAGTGTAAGAGTCAACATGGGAGCAATGAGGGATCAGATTTTGAACGAGAGTTAGTTACCTTTTTTGACAGATTAAGGGCTATTGGTAATACAGAAATTCAGTACAGGTGGGTGGGGGATGGTTCTTTAATTGGAAAGAAATGGATACAAATTATTGTAATAGTGATGCCTCATTTCCTTCAAATAAATATTCTATAACATTCAGAAGTGAGTGTATATAAAAGAATAGCTTGTAATAAATAAAAAAAAAATCACTTGAATAAATTGAAGAAATAAATTCCAGCTTAAATAAACTACTGTACACAACAATATTACCAATTGATTCTGGTAGGTCTTAAAGCACAATTTAATTTTTCCAGTAACAAGGTCACAATTAACATTTTATTAAAAACACCCATTACCTAATGGAAAATAACCATTTGGAAGGTACATAATGTTTACAAAATAAAATCTTAGTAATAATTAGATGTCTGTTCCTAAAATTATAATATCTGATGTGTAGTAAACAACAGGTAGACCTGATAATTCCAAAGTTCAGTACATAGATTGAGATAAACATGTTTATTTGTTAAAAAAAAACAAATCAATAATTCAGGCCAGGTAGAAAATGAACTTGAGTTCAGACAAGGTCAAGTCCAGCATACAGTGTTACATTACATTAGCATATGATAAAAGAAACTAAAAATAGACTATCAAACAAACAGTACAAATTGTGTGTGTGTGTGTGTGTATATATATATATATATATATATATATATATATATATATATATATATATAAAACACTGTAACACTGCACATACTGTTTGCAAATAAAATAGCAGCCTTAACAGTAGTGCAAAAAAGGCAGTGAGGCCTGTGCTCACCATAAATAGCATTTTATAATATAGACAATGACACAATTATACCAGCATTTTTGTAATAATAATAAGGATATTGCTTTTGGCCCCCAGACATTATAATGATCACCAAAATAAACAGTCTGGTATTTTTTTTAAAAATGCATGTTTCAGGTTGGCTGACAATCACTCTTTTTTGGTGCTGAGCCTAGCACTTTCTCCCCCAGGACAAGAAATAAAAAAATTTGGAAATAAAATAAAAATATTCCAGAATTGATTTGTGCATCTAAGTGGGCCAGTTTTGCCCAGTACAAGAAGTGCTTGGTTCATTATATATTCTAATCAATGCAATATATATATATCATGTTTTAAAAAAATTAATTTAAAAAATAAATTTCCAAAAATTGATTTTGTGCATCTATTTGTGCTGGTTAAGCCCAGTACTTGAAGCATTTAGTACATTATTTATACTAATCATATACAGTATGATATTTTTTGTTAAAAATTAAATTTAAGAAAACATTTCCAAAATATTGATTTGTGCATCAGATTGAGCCATTTAAGCCCAGTACTTGAAGCACTTAGGTGGTACATATATGCTAATCAGTATTATATATATGATGTTTAAAAAGAGATTTTATTTGGGTTTTTTTTAATTTCCCAAAAATTGATTCATGCATCTAAGTGAGTCAGTTATGCCAAGTACTTGTAGCACATAGTACATGATACATGTATATACTAATCATTATAATATTTTTATTTTTATTTTTTAAAAACAGCATACCTACCTACCCTAATTTTAAAACCATTGCAATAGGGCACACGCTTGTTGTTTTTGGCATCTTATCTTTCTGTACATGCAGTACATAGATCAATATATCTATCAGGTTAAATCTTCTGGACCACAGTTAGTAATTTAGTTTACTAATTAATGAAACTTGAGTTTAAATCCCTAGCTACTTGGCATCTTTGTAATGGTTCAAGGCAAAAGTTAAAACATGTAAGAGTGTTGTCTTATATTCATCATTTTTTTCTTTCATGAAAGAAATTATGTTTAAACTTCTCCCCAAAAACGCAGAATAGATGTGATGAAAGTGATGTTGCTGGACAGTAAGTGACCCTGAAACACTTGTGGAAAAGAAAAGTGGACTGGATTGTGTAAGAGATGTAACATATTTACTATTGTGTACCAAATACGATATGTAAGGAAGAAGTTTCAGGATTGTTAAATGAGTCATCAGTTACATTGAACACTTACATTAGAATATGCAGGAAATATTGTACACTGTCTTCAGTGTAGGGACCTAAACATTACTTTATATGGAAATAACTGAGATGATCACTTTCAGTCTCTTCTATGACCCTGATAATTCCAAGTCCACCATGTGACTCATTAGCCATTTTATCTGTATCCCAGCCCAAGTTGATATTTTGGAAAATGTTGCAACTGACACCTTATTATCATTTATGCATATATGAAGCATTAAATGATAACTGTTGGGTCAGTAATAAGACTGGCCATTGTGTCCATTGTAACTTGGTACTTTGCCAAATTGTATTCACTTTTAAAAAATAGCAACCACAGATATTATTGTATATTCAAGGGGACAACAGTTTCCCTTCGGCTCAGACTTATATAAAACATTGTTGGGCACATGGCAGTTTTGTAATTATCATAAAGTGAACATGAATAAGATGCCAGTTTCAGTATCATTTGTTGTACATCACATTTTCCATTTTAGTATGTTAATATTTAAATTGGTGACCCACATAGGCCACCAGCAACAATAGATCACCTTTGTCCTTATATCCTGCTTCCTAAACCACCCTATGTCTTTGCAAATGACTACACTGTATGACAATAATTGCTAACTTACTCTGTGTTCAAATGTCACACAAAACAGTATCAATAACTATTTCTCACAAATACAAAAAAATGTCATTAAAGCACCTCTAATATATATATATATATATATATATATATATATGTATATATATATATATATATATATATATATATATTCTTCTTGTTCTTGGCATCCGTCCGTCTACGAGAGACGATGGCATAGCTCCAAAGTATGCTTTTGCTTATCCTTCTTTTTAGCTCTCTTTTCAGCTTGCTTTATTCTTCTCTTTTCCTCTGCGTTTTGAACTCCCTGCCTGACAGCTAGACGCCAGCTGGAACGGTTGTTTGCACAGCTCTCCCAGTCGTTGACATTGATGTTTGCTGTCTTCATATCCTTCTTGCAAACATCTTTGTAGCGCAGATGTGGTCGTCCAGTTGGTCGTGCACCTTCTGCTAACTCCCCATATAACAGGTCCTTGGGAATGCGACCTGGGTCCATTCTCTTGACATGGCCGAGCCAGCGAAGGCGCCTCTCGCTGAGTATGGAGAACATGCTGTTCATGTTGGCGCGTTCTAGAACCTCTGTGTTGGGTACTTTGTCCTGCCACTGGATGTGCAGAATGCGCCGCAGACATCTCAGGTGGAAGCTGTTGAGTTTCCTCTCGTGTCTTGCATAGGTGGTCCATGTTTCGCTGCTGTAGAGAAGTGAGCTGAGCACGCACGCTTGGTAGACACGCAGTTTGGTCTTCTCTGTGAGGTTGGGGTTGTTCCAGACCCTCTGGTTAAGTCTGGCCATCACTGCTGCTGCCTTAGCAATCCTGCCGCCCACCTCAGAATCAATGGAGAGTGAGCTGGAGATGTTAGACCCGAGGTATGTGAAGTTCTCGACAACTTCCAAATTGTACCCATCGATGGAGACAGAGGGAGGGGAGTCTGTGTCCTGTGCCATGACATTTGTTTTCTTCAAACTCATGGTCAGTCCAAATTCCTTACATGCATGGGAGAGGCAGCATACCAGCTGCTGAAGTCCATCTTCCGTGTGTGATGTCAAGGCTGCATCATCGGCAAAGAGCAATTCACGGATGAGTACCTCTGTGACTTTAGTCTTAGCACGGAGACGGGCGATGTTGAACAGCTTGCCGTCAGCCCTGGTATGGATGTACACTCCCTCGCTGCAGTCCTTGAATGCGTACTGGAGAAGCATGGAGAAGAAGATGGCAAAGAGCGTCGGTGCAAGGACACAGCCTTGTTTGACTCCGCTAACGACTGGGAATGCTTCAGATGTTGCGCCATTGAAGCACACTGTGCTGTGCATGTTCTCGTGGAACGACATAATGACAGCAAGCAGACGTGGGGGGCAGCCGATCTTCTGCAGGAGTCTGAAGAGTCCACTCCGACTAACCATGTCAAACGCCTTCGTCAGGTCTATGAAGGCAATGTAGAGGGGCATCCGCTGCTCGCGACACTTCTCCTGCAGCTGACGTAGTGAGAAGATCATGTCTACAGTTGACCTGCCGGCTCGAAATCCACACTGGGATTCTGGGTAGACGCGGGGGGCTAGGATCTGCAAGCGTGCCAAGGCAACACGGGCGAAGGCCTTTCCGACGATGCTGAGGAGGGAGATGCCCCGATAGTTGTTGCAGTCGCTACAGTCTCCTTTGTTTTTGTACAAAGTGACGATGTTGGCATCACGCATGTCCTGTGGGATGTATCCCTGTTCCCAGCAAAGGCAGAGGAGTGTGTGTAGGGGCTGGAGCAGTGCTGGTTTTCCGCTCTTGAGGACTTCAGGCGGAATGCCGTCGCTTCCAGGAGCCTTCCCACAGGCAAGGCAATCGATGGCTTTTCCGAGCTCTTCCAGGGTGGGCTGTGTGTCTAGCTCCTCCATGACAGGCAGGTCTGGAATGGCATCCAGGGCAGTTCCAGTGACATTGTTTTGGGTTGCATATAGCTCGAGATAGTACTCAACCCATCGCTGCAGTTGTTTCCCTGGTCTGTGATGACTTCGCCCGTCTTGGACTTGAGGGGGGCGGTCTTGTAGCTGGGGGGGCCTGTCGCCTTTTTGATACCCTCATACATTCCTCTTGTATCCCCGGTGTCAGCAGCTGTCTGTATACTGTTGCAAAGGTTCAGCCAGTAGGTGTTGGCACAGCGGCGGGCGGTCTTCTGCGCGTTATTCCTTGCAATCCTGAGGGCTTGTAGTGTTCTGGGGCTAGGTGCATCCTTGTATGCCAGGAGGGCTTTCCTCTTTGCCTCAGTCACGGGCTCCATCTCCTCCAAGTTTGCCTCATACCAGTCGACATTCTTTTGCTCCCTCTTCCCGTAAGCTGTGATGGCTGAATTGTACACAGAGTCACGGACATGGGACCACTTGGAATCAATGGTGTCATCAGGTGTCACTTTGGTGAGGGCTTCCTTCAATTTGCTGATGAACTGCTGTGTTTTCTCTGGGTTGCTTGCACAGCAGGTGTTGATACGTGGGTGACCCTTCTTCTTGGCGTGGTGCAGCTTCTTGGGTAATATTTGCACCTTGCTGGCCACGAGGGAATGGTCCGTGTCACAATCGGCACTGTGGTAGCTGCGGGTAAGGAGGACACTGGCCAGTTCTGCACGCCTGGTGATGACGAGGTCTAGCTGGTGCCAGTGGCGTGAACGTGGGTGTCTCCACGACACCTGGTGGATCTCCTTGCATTTGAAGAAAGTGTTTGTCACACATAGGCTGTGGGAGCAGCACATCTCCAGCAGTCACTGACCATTCTCGTTGATCTTGCCCCTTCCGTAAAAGCCGAGATAGGTGGACCAGGCCTCATGGTCAGCTCCCACTCTAGCATTGAAGTCTCCTAGTAAGTAAAGGCTTTCATTGTTGGGGATACTGGATATTGCCTGATCCAGAGCCTCATAAAACTTGCCTTTCTCCTCGTAGGTGGAGTAGAGGGTTGGGGCGTACACACTGAAGATGTTGACCGGGCCTAAGGATGTTGACAGCCGGAGGGCAGGGATTCTCTCAGTACCTGATGATGGAGGTTCAATGAAGGCGATTAGCGTGTTCTTGACGGCAAAGCCTACACCATGCTGCCTAGGTTCATCCAAGGGCTTCCCCTGCCAAAAGAATGTGTAATTGGCTTCCCTGATGGTGCCGCTGTCAGCCAGTCGGGTCTCCTGGAGGCAGGCAATGTCGATGTTCAGTCGGGAGAGTTCTCTGTCAATGACGGCAGTCTTCCGTGCATCGTCGATCTGCTGTAGGTCAGTGGTCAATCCAGGACACATGGTCCTGGTGTTCCAGGTTGCAAAACGAAGAGTTGGAGTCTTTTTATTTCTTCTTTTAGTCCTTCCTGGTGCAGAGTTTTATGGCCCACTTGTCGAGATGGTTCTCTAAGCTCCACGCACCCAGTGAAGCAGGCAGGCCATGGCGGGCAGCACCTTACTGACTGGGGGCTGCCCAGCTTGAGGCGGGCGGTAGCTGTCCAGTGAGACCTGATGATCTCTCCCACCGTCAGAAGTAACCCCTGGCGCCAAGCTCTACGCCAATCGAGCTTTGACTTAGAACCGGTAAACTGCTACTTCTCGTGTTGTGCCGACGCCGTACGACGACGCTGGAGTGTCCTCTCCAGTGGAGCTATGAAGCCTGGGCAGGGTGGTATGGAGAATCAGCTGTTGCCCATGCAGCAGATCCCCCCTCTCCACGCAGCTGGTGTGCCCAAGGGAACGACGAATGCTGATACAGCTTGGCACCAACAGCGTCGCAGGAGTTGCCGGAATGACGTTGAAGTCAATGTCATACCGCCTTAGGGACTCCATCTCCGGATTTTCTGTCGGGGTTTACTCCCTTAGCCTTTCCCATGAGTGGGTATAGCCACAAGGCAGCAGAGGTTTGGAATCGGAGTTTTCCTTCTCCTAGATGAGCTACCATCCAAGGTTTACGAGTCCCATCTACCCGAAGCAACTGGTTTTAAGGCGCCAGTGGGCCGCCTTCACCCCTTCTCCTGTTAGTAGAAAACATGGTCTGCCGAGCTTCAAATCTAAGCCACTCGCGAAGGCCAGGAGCTGGATTTTAGTTGACAGAGGCAGTAAGAGACGCAGGCCGTATGGGGCATTTTGGAGGATTGGGGCGCTTGTCTCCCACTCCCACCAATATATATATATATATATATATATATATATATATATATATATATATATATATATATATATATATATTTTTTTTTTTTTCAACTCTTTCACTATGTGTGGCCTGTTTGACACACTGTAGAACCACTGTATATAAACACAGTGGATGATAAAGTGGGTATGAGAGAAAGCCTGCCAGTAGCTTCTCATGGTTCGGTGGGTCTTCCCTGGATTTTCCAGGGTTCTTCCTCCACCGGTTATACTGGCTGCCATGTATAGCCAATCTTGTGCTGAAAAATAGTGTTAAACCCTACAACAACAACAACAACAACAACAAACACATGGATGTGTGATATTCACCTTCACTGAGCATGTTGCTTTAACAGTCATGTTTAGTACTGACAATCATAAAATCCAGTAGAGCAGAAGGGACTACCTTCTAAAGTATGCAACTGCTCATAAATCTCACCATAACCTATTTTAAATGTTTGAAGCCACTTGTCTACTGCTATGGGTGTTAGATGCTACTGTGAAGTAACTATGGGAGGGGTGTAAATGCCTTGCATCAATTTCATGAACAACACAAGCCCAAAACACCTAGTTCATAAATATATCCATGTCTTTAATAAACAATAATAGCTGAAAGAGTCACATCATAACCTTAAGTAAAGAAATTTAATGGGGGTCAGTTTACAAAACTATTCCCTGCTACTGTAGAAATGTGTGCATATAAAGGCACAGCTGTTAAAACTTTTAAAATATGGGGTCTGTTGTCCAGAAAAGGTGTCAAATGTTGCCCTTTAAGAAAATGAACATTTTGAGCATGTATTTTGTGGACAAAGAGAATCAAATTTAGTTTTTGATACTTCAGCTTTCACTTACTCACCTCAAGAGATGCACTTAAATTATAATAAGGCCAGATAAGCAAGCTTGGGGTATTTGCTTTGAATAAATATCCATGCAAGAAGTGATCACATGAGTACAGTTATGGTACAGAAATAGACTTGTTTGGAAACTGTGTTCAGTGTTATATTTGAACTCCACTTTAGAGTTATTCCCCTTGAGTTTGAGCTTAGCTAAATCATGTCATGTAATGCTTGTTTGCGTCTGCCTACAGAAGTTAACTGCTGCAAGTTATTTCCTGAACTATACAACAAAGACAAAGAAATTAACTAAGCACAAGTTATATACATTTTTCAGTCAACCCATAGTAATGATGTGCATTCATGGCCAGTGCACACTTTGAAACAGAATTTAAGTATTCCCTGGTGGGGACACAAAAGTGGAGGGCAGAAGGTCAAATAATGGATTGCAACCAATCCATGCTATTGTGAGTGAATTGGGGTCACACCCAAAGTCACAAACTTTACTTTTGTACTTCATTGAGTTTGCAGAAGCAATCACTTGAACACACAAATGAATTTTAAAAAGACTTGTTTTCAAAAACAATTTTTTATAGCACTCTGATTCTTTCAGCATTCAAAGCCGTGACCCAGGGATTTTATCTATAATGGCTTGAAAGCATGAGAAATTTGTTGATAACACAAGCAAATATGAATATATTTTGATGAAACTTAGTTTGTGGATATCACTGAAGAATACCTTCTAATCAAATGATGCTAATTCAGTATAAAAAAAATTAAAACTAGATTCCATAATGGATTTAACCAACTTGGCATATCAGCATATTTTGACCATATTTGAACTGAGTTCATTAGTCTTCTATCCATTATAACAGGTTCAAAGACAAAGGCTATGACTAACTATTTTTGTCCTGCTGTTATCTCAAGTACATGCTGACTCAGGCATATCGGTATGTTGGAGATCCTCAAGAATATTTTAGATGGTTTCCAATCACAGCAATTAAAACGATGAATACAAAAATGGAAGAACCTATTCCATAACTGAACATTAAGGGGAGAAACACCCTCACATATATTTGCTAAAAAAAGACAGGAATTTTTTGAAGGTTGAAGGGATTTAATTAAATAAGTATATGGCTTAAAACATGATGCAGGATTTTTATGTATTCATTGGTGTTTCAGGATAGGGTTGCTGGTTTTTACTTTTTCCTTTTTTTTTATAAATTAGAAATTTGCATGAATCTCATAAATATACATTGTACAAAAGATCTTGGAGAAGACTTACTGTGAATTCCTGCACTTTCCTTTTGACCAGTCAAGGATCCTGTCAGATAATAAGGAAGTAGAGAAGGATGACTGATTATGTACACCCCCAATAACCAACTCCCCATTACTGTTTTTTTTTTGGAGATAAAGTGGAACCTAAAAAATGGTGCTCAAAAAGATTTTGGTGTAATTCACTTTCATTTGGGCTCCTATGGTCACTGCCTATGTGATACTTAAATATATAGAGAGATTACTAACTGATATGTTCATTGATGCACATCTAGTATGTGTACAATAATGGAACTTGAATAACCTTTCCTGAGCAGTGAGAATTGATATCATTGTACTTCGTAATTAGATAATCATTTGATATTTAATATGCAATTTTATTTATAGAATGGGTTAGCAATAGGACATTAGCAGCCACATTCACCTGTTGACCTGTACTAATTAATGGATCACCAAAGTAGAGATTGGAGCTTACTCATTAGTAGTTCCAACTAAATATTAGTATAGTAATTCATGTTAAAACAAAGTATTTACTATGGCAAAAACTTTGGTTGAAATTTAAAATGAATTTTTTAATTGACTTAAAATATCTTTGAAAATGGGATTATTTAAGTTTATATATGTTAAATAGGCAATCATGAATGTGTTAAGTCATGGCAATCATGAATGTGTTAAATCATGGCAATCATGAATGTGTTAAATAGTGATAATCATGAATGTGTTAAATAGTGGCAGTCATTAAGGTGTTAAATAGTGGCAGTCATTAAGGTGTTAAATAGTGGCTTTCATGAATGTTAAATAGTGGCAATCATGAAGGTGTTAAATCATGGCAATCATGAAAGTGTTAAATCATGGCAATCATTAACGTGTTAAACTGTGGCAATGAATGTGTTAAATAGTGGCAATCATGAATGTATTAAATAGAGGCAATCATCAAGGTGTTAAATAGTAGCAGTCATTAAGGTGTTAAATAGTGGCAATCATGAATGTGTTAAATAGTGGCAATCATGGATGTGTTAAATAGTGGCAATCATGAAGGTGTTAAGTAGTAGCAGTCATGAATGTGTTAAATCATGGCAATCATTAATGTGTTAAACTGTGGCAATGAATATGTTAAATAGTGGCAATCATGAAGGTGTTAAATAGTGGCAGTCATTAACGTGTGACATAGTGGCAATCATGAATGTATTAATTAGAGGCAATCATGAAGGTGTTAAATAGTGTTATCATGAAGGTGTTACATGGTGGCAATCATGAATGTGTTAAATCATGACAATCATGATTGTGTTAAATAGTGGCCATCATGAAGGTTTTAAACAGTGGCAGTCATGAAGTTGTTAAATAGTGGCAATCATGAAGATGTTAAATGGTGGCAATCATGAATGTGTTAAATCATGGCAATCATGAATGTGTAAATTGTGGCAATGAATGTGTTAAATAGGGGCAATCATGAATGTGTTAAATAGTGGCAATAATGAATGTGTTAAATAGTGGCAATCATGAAGGTGTTAAATAAAGGGAATCATGAAGGTGTTAAATCATGGCAATTGATGCAGGCAACAGTCTTTTGGCCAAGCGGCCAAAATCTCATAACTTGCCCAGTAGCAGTATTGACCAGCTGGCTAGTTAATTGTTAGTTGCAGTCTGTTAACAGAAGCAAGATGAAAACCTTAGCATTTTTTCACTAAACTAAATCTACATTTAAAGTTGCCATTAGCTGTAGAGATTGTGCCATATATTATATTGTTGAAATTTTCCAGTGTGTGATGAATGATACTATGTTAGTGTGTAGTGCCCAGTATAGGAAGAGCACAGATGCAGGCAGTTTTTACAGGAGCTTACATTCTGAGATTACATTTTAATTTTTTTTTCAGTTTTGATGAGCCACTGAGTAACCAAATCTCAGAACACAAGCAGTCATCTTAAAGATTTTGGATACATGGATAAATGGAGGTGGGATCAGCAACAGGGCAAGTTCGTCCCAGTCATTTCAGGTAAAATATAATTAAGAGAGACTGATTCATTTATTTCATTAGTGTCAACTTTGGTGATATCCCCATTAAGACAACCAACTGGAGAACAATGCATATGATAATTTAAATAATTATAATGTTATTATTAATGAAAGCAATATATTTGCCTGGGAATTCTCCTGAAATGCAGTGGTCTTGCACATTATTTAAAGAAGGCAGATTTTTGGTTCTATTGGTCACAGAGCTGAAAAGCTTATGGGATGTCCTGTCTTTTTATACATCTGTCCATTTGCGTGAGTTTGTTATCACTACTTCTAAACTACTTAGAGAATTGCCATAAAACTTAACACAAACACATTCATCCAAACGTCTTGTTGGTCCTCAACAAAAATGGTGTTGGCCACCATTTTGAAACTCTTGTTTTGGCTACTCATCCGGAATGGATGGTCATATCAACAAGGTGGTGTCACTAAAACATTTCTAATAATAATACTTGGTCCTTAATGAAAATGGTACTGATCAGAGTTTAACATGACCATCACTGCAGCCATTGAAATTAGTGTTATCTTTACTTTTCTTCAATTGCTGATGATATCAAATTGTTTTTGTTTTTTCACTAACTATGATGTCTAGCTGGTCCTAAATGAAAATGGTGTTGATCTGATGTACAAGTATGGCTGCCACCACATCCATTTTGAAAATCTTGTTATTGCTACTCTTCCTGAATGGAAATAATATTGAAAATAATTTTTACCAAAAGACTTCTAATGATGTTTAGTTGGTCTTTTATGAAAATGATACTGTCTGAACAAGTCATCCAGTCTGGCTACCACATGTTAGTTGATCTTTTAAAGAAAAGTGTTCTGATTTGATATCCAATATGGCCACCATAAGGGCTGTCTTGAGAATGTTATTGCTAATCCTCTCAGAGAGAAAGTCACATTAACATTGGCTTTTCATTTCTTTTGGAGTCTGCTTGTAATGTTTCTCACAGAAGCTGTAAAAAGCATTATAATCATGCTCTGCTAAGGGCACCTTCAGCACACAGAAGCACCATAGCATGCTTTTTGCATTTTAAAGGGCAGTTCTTTTTATATTGCAATCTAGTGTTCAGCGAAGAATAATAATAATAATTATGATATTGTTGAATACCATATTATGTGTTAAGTTTAAGTAATGGTAAACATCTTGCAGCATAATGATAATTTCAAAGCAGAATGTTTCATCACATGTGCAGTATGCACTTGCATGTAGAACCCATACGAGAACTATTATTGTTAAATCTATTGGACAGATTCATTGATTTTGTACAGCAAGTAATGGTTTTACTACTTCAATCAGGTCAGTGTCCTATTGTCAATGTGTGTTCATTTTTACAGTAAGAATTATGTTGTTGCAACCAGTTTTGGTGTTAAGTAGCCATCAGTTTTACTTATGAGAAAATTTATTCCATAGGTACAGTGGAAAGAGTAAGTATCTCTGAAACTCTAAGCAGTTTCACAAGGTTTGGATCAATAGAACCAAGCATTGGCTTCTTCTCAGCATTTGTCTAAAGCATGTGTCTTGGAGTGCAATTGCTGAATTACTCCCTAAAAACCAACTTTAAATCATTCCACTCCATCCTTATTTGCTCCTCATTGAGTCGAAAATGTTCTGCAAGCTCAGTAATTTCTGTCTGAATCAAACACGGTGCAGAGGATGTTTGCATACATACCAATCATTACATTTTTGGCGTACTTTACGTTTTTTTTCACCAGATTACATCTCATGCTAGACTGTATATGGATTATGCTTTTTTTCATACAATAAAAAATAAAATTAAAGCAATAAAACATTTTTGTCATTTTTATTATCATCTCTTTAATTCCACTCATATAAATTTGAGAATCTTCTTAAAAAGGTGATTGCTGCATAAGAATAGCATATTTGCTATTTATAGCAACTGTATATAATCCATTTCTAAGAAAAGAGATGGGTTTCTTCATATGTGAACTTTGCCTCAGGTTTATTTTATTGATAAGCTAGTTAGTGAGTCAGTCTATACTTTTCAAGAAAATGGTGCTATATGTTAAGTCAAATGCTCTATGGTGTGAGTTTTGAATGTTATATGACAGAAAATGTTAGAGTAGATGGATCTTTTCAAACTTGAAAAATGTCAGATCAGAAAAAAGAAAAACTGACTCCACTTTACGAACTTTAAAAGAAGAATATGAGAATAATGTATTCAGCACTCTGAGCACCTGACTATGATCATTTACAGTATTGCAGATCGCAATCATTCAGCGAAAATTACTCATGTACTAGTTAAAGTGAGCGCTGAATATAAAGAATTTTTCAGTATATGTTGTGTTTGTATACTGGTTCTAATCCAGATAGATTTTGCCCATTTTGACAAAAAAATTTGACCTGCCATGGAACCATGTTATTGATGATAACAGTGTATCTTTCATCCTTGCTGTCAATTGTAATTCTGGCATGTAATATATCGATTACACTTTTTACACCCAAATTACACTTTTTTGCCACTTATAATAGCTCTAGTTATTCTTATGCCTCTGAAGGGTGGGGAGGGTTGGCATATATGTATTTGTATCAGGTTTAGCGTAGAGACATTCTTCATTCTGTTCTCCAGTTTATCAGCTAAATTGTTAATGATCTGTTTCTTCTCATCTGACACTGCTGTTATCCACCAGCACATCCAGTTCATTTGCTGTAGTGCTAGGCTAGCTTGGATAAATTAGGATCCTCTTTTGAGTTTCAGTTTTTGAAGATTTTCCATTGTAGCCTGCAGTTTAGACATCATGATAGTTGGCTTTTGTGTTTTTTGTGTGGGTTCAGTGATATTGTTCAGCACATGGTAGCCAGTATATTTGGTGGAGGAAGAACCCTGGAAAACCCAGGGAAAAACCACTTACCCACAGGAAGATAGTGGTAAGCCTTGTTGCATACCCACCTAAGCCTGTAACCAAGACTAGACAGAGGTGCAATATATGAGTGATTTGTAAGGGTTAATGGCTTATACCACTTGGCCACCTAGACCCCCTGGCTGAATAATAGACAAATCTCCTTCTGCTCTCTAAAACAGGCAGGTAGGTGATGACAAACTGGTGCATAAGTCACACAGAAGATGAATGATGGAGATGTTTTTATATGATTTCATCATTTTCAATAATGATGCTGCAGTATCCCCACATGTGTCATGTAATGTCTTGTTTTTTTTCCTTGTGTCAGATTATTCTATAAGTCTACACAAATTGGAATATAAAGTTTCCTAACAGTCAGGACAGCTTTATCATAATTAAACCATCCACCATGAACTACCTTCTTCACTTAACATATTTAATATGCCCTGAAGTTGATCCATTTCCCTCAACATATTACACATAGCATTTTGGCTCTCTGTCTTGACATTGTTGTAATGGTAACATATAAACAGCACTGACTGGAGCTCATCTATGTTGTCTAATTTCTGACAACTACTGAAGGCTATTGATACTGCTTACTGGAGCCTGTAACCCATGCAGTGAATGTCAGTCATTCCTGGGTGATCCCTCTTTAGCTGGTCCACTGCACAATTCTTCCTTCCCACCATCATAAAAAGATCCATCTCATATAAAGGATGACATCCTGGCCAAGCAAATGACTGTCTGGATCTGTAGAATGTCCTTCACTACAATGTAGATAGTATCTGCAGAAAGGCTAATTGTGCAGTACCATGATCCAGGTACTTTCCTACAAATGCCAGGCGGTTTCATGAGCTGACCTCAGTATATATACTCATCTACCATGAGTTCACAACTTCCCCAGCCTTCAAATCTGACAAAACCATCTTCTCACCAACTTGAGATAAGCAGTCTAGGAACTTGTCATGTGGCTTGCATAGCTGGCATTCATTCCTTGGTAAAGATGTGGCAAGTTGCTGGCGCCAAGATCAATGCACAAATCTAACAATGGCTTAAAGAGATAGGTATGTAGCATGATGTGTTTACCAAGACTGTAAAGAATCTTAAATGTGTCCAACATAGCTAAATGTTGTTGTTCATCATGTTGATGCCAGCATCAATGCCACTCTCAGGTTAAAGTTCCTATGATACATCCTTCTTTTGCATGTTTGAATGCTCGTGCTTAACAGTAACATCTAGACATCTTAATGTGCTGCCTGTTTTATTCTACAGCTGGCTTCCTTTGACCCCCTTTGTGTTCCACTTCTGGTAAAGAGTGCAGAACATCATCTAATATGAACAACTGTCGGGGCTAAATTCATCTCTACATACCAGTCATGGAAACTTTGTCACTGAAAATAAAAATAAAATGGTATTTTTGTTTAAGTAGGTAGCCAAGTACAATAACTACCTTCAGGGATAAAGTAATCAACTGGATTTGAAATAATTGTATTATCTCATTACATAACACTATTATCTCACTAAGTGTATTCATTTTAGCATTTTAGGTATAGCTAAATATGGATGTAAACATAATTTATTTTAGATTTGTTATATATCAATTGAAATGCTTGCCTATGACAGGAATAATTTGATCAATGAAAAAGGTAAGTGAAAAGTTTTGATTTGCCTCTTTGATGATGCAGTTGTCACAGAAAACTGGTGCTTTGGTGACTGGTTATTTCATCTAAGTCAGATCTGAAAGTAATATTTTACATTTTTAACAAAAGTCAAAGAAATAAATCAATGCAGTATACCAAACACTGTTGACCAGCAAAGAAGAGGAAACAACTGAATTTAAAATAGCAACTGGTCAAATTGTTTTTGATAATGTTAATGGCTTTGACAAATCTAAATCTAACATCTTAATGGCATGCAAGTCTGGATCATATTTATTTATTCTCTCCAGTTACTATAGTGGATGGAATCAGTTAACATATTTGACAAAAAGTCAGCCTGGTGAAAGAGTAATGATAGGTAACGAACCAGACACTGGTCTTCCAAAATCTTTCATATATACCACATGTATACCATTGACAGCAAAAGATGAAATTCAGTTAAAAGCATTTCAAATCTATTCAGCTGGTTACCTAACCATCATTGGCAATTCTCTTTAAGATTAGATTTAACATTAGATAGGAGTAATGGATTCTAGCCATGGTGATGAGGTTGCAGAACTTACCAATGGGGTGTTAAATCAGTTGACAGCAGATGCTAACATTTACAATGATTTTATCCCACTTGATGAATATCTGCTTCATGGTTCTTACCAGACCCTTGTAATTGCACTCAAATATAATCTTGTTAAGCAACAAATAGAAGTTGGTAGGTGGAACCACCCTGAAGTACCAGTACCAACTTGAGGTCATCTTATCATTGCACATACACATGCAAATGCCCAACTGTTGACTGCACCACCAGGTACAAAAATACTCAGGGATTGTTTCTGTAATAGTGAAATGGAATTCACCACTGTATCCACACTGGTTACATTCACCAGCAAATATTTTCCACCAACATTGATTAATTTGAGACCAAAAAAATCTTGACTGTTATTCAACAAGACACACTCATCCTTGTAATATTTTTTATTGGACAAAGATGATTGTTAGACATGAAAGGCACAAGCAAAAAAAGTGGTTTTAAATGCAAAGTGCGCTAGACCACCAGAATGCGCAATCGCCAGAGATTTAAATATTCCCTAGGCAGATATTTTCTATAATTGTATTAGAAATGTACCAGTGAAAAAGGGTAATTGTCTAGAATGCATGTGTATATTGCACCTGGACATGATGAGTCTGGACAGTGTCTGCCTGTTGTGCAGTTGTGCTGTGGGATTGTATTATTAATAGAAGAACTATGATGGACCCTCAGTGTTACTGGTGCAAATAAATAATCAAAGCAGGGCAACAGCTGTGAGATCAAATCACCAAGAGAACTGAGCTGATCATGAAATATAAGCATGCACATTTGGTTGTATATGTTATTTGTGGATTTTCTGCAGCAACAACTGTTGGTCTTGGTGTGACAGCACTCATGGCAACAACAAACATCTTAGGTGCACCAGTCAGAATTATTGTTGGGCTATATCAGTAGTAGTAAGTGGTGTTTTTGGTGGTGCTAGAAAATTAATTTTGATCTGATTGCATTCACAAGTATGTGTTTATTCAGAACTGCTTGCAGTGGCACAATATGGTCTCAGCACAGTTAGTAAACTGTATTTTAGTGGCTATCGAGGATAAAATTATTAGTGTGACCAAGTTTGGGACTGCATTGGGGAGATGGAAAATCACTAGCAACTTCAAGCACAAATAAGAAACCATGTTGTTGTGGATTTACAGACAATAAAGGCACCATGTCACTGTGTGACTCTAGCTGCTTGCTTGGGCCGCTTCACTTTCATGGAGTATTTAATGCTTAATATAGTCAGTGAGTTGCACATAGTATGTGGCTTGCTTGCTAAAATGAGCAAAGGTCATGGGGAGACTGTGACATATAAAACTAAGGAAGGCAAAACCAACATCATCATACTACTAGTTTCGTAGAGGAAGTATCCGCTGTCATGGTATCTCTGGAGCATTAATTAAGACCATCAATCAGTGCATCAAGCTCTTTAACCTGGACATGTTTTCATCTGTAGTTATCTCTGTAGAGGGCAGTGAAACAGATTTGGAGTATTTTCAGAAGAAGCTGGATCAGCTTACCTTGAACATCAGAACTTGAGTTCACATTTCACTGCTTCACCTGAAAATACTCAGTTTATTTGTTTGTATACTGTTTGTTTTGGATTCCTCAGTTTTTTATGGGAGGTCTTGTTGCTGTTTCCAGTTTGAGGTTCAGATGAGGTGTGAATTACACAGGAGCTATTTTGGGTGGTTGAAGGGTTACTACTTACTTTGACATGTTGTTGGATGAGTACAGATGGTAAAAAATTCCAGATTTGTTATACTCTCAAAATAATCAAGTCATTTTCTCATTCTACTGATAAAGCTATAAAAAATATCATTTTCTAGCATCACTTTTTTATAATTTGTATTATATCAATATATGATGCCACAGAATTCTTAGTAAATGATTATAAGAAAGAGTTATGACTCACATACCATTATATCAGTTGTTCTTCATCATGCTACACTGTACATAATGTAAGCTAGAAACAGCGTGTCATTCATTTGTAATCACTATTGGTCCTAATTATTAGTCATGAAATTTAACTTCATTTTCAAAACTTGTTATTCTACACATGTCTATGATAAATTTAATGAAGCCATTAATGTAAACTTGTTTTATATCTTATGTAAAGGACGAATGCATTAAACGATAACTTACAGGGGAAATCCACCAGATTTACTGGACATCCACTGTTCTTAATGGACATTGGATCTCTTTCCCCCGTGTCCACATTGGATCTCTTTTCCCCCATGTCCACATCCACTACCACCCCGGTGGCCTAGTGGTTAGAGCGTCCGCCTTGGATGCGGGAGGTTGTAGGTTCCATCCCTGGCCGAGTCATACCAAAGACTTACAAAAATGGTACTAACAGGTGCCTCGCTTGGTGCTCAGCATTAAGAGGTTAGTGTTAGGACTGATCGGCCTAGTGTCAAGATAATGTGACTGGGTGGGACATCATGCTACATGTCTGCGACATGATGCCCCAGTTCTAGACATCACTATAAACTACCACACTGCAGACATCATAGCGATATGACTGAAAAATTGTTAAAGCTACATTAAAAATCCAAATCACACACACACACACACACACTCCACATCCACCAGATTGAGTAGATCCAAGCAACTACTATAACATATTAGCAGTGAGTGTTGTCATTGTGTATGGAACCAGAACGTGATGTTTCATCTGTCATTAAAATTAAGCAGCTTGCATTTGCATTGGTCCAAGGCCGTATTTATTAACCACAGCGACTATTTTCAGTTATAACAGAAGGAGAACATACAAAGATGGGTTATTCAAGGAAACTAAAGGTTGTTTATCTTCTTCACTTTTTATGAAAGGTTCTGCTCATGAGTCAGAAACAGTAAGACTAATCCAATAAGAAATACTTCCGTTGATTGTAGAGCCAGTAGTTGCTTATCAGCCGCCACACATCTCCTACAATAAACCAGAAGAACCATCCATATCATACAGTGAATCATTTTACAGCGTTCAGTTTGTTGCTTCTGACTTAAAACTTTTGCGAGGTCAAAATAATGCCAACAGTGACACACACATATTTTAATTGAACACGAACCAGAAAATTCAAGCAGGAAACAAAGAATGGAAAAAATTCTTGCACACAGCAGTATGTTATGTGCACTACACAGCCATATGGGCAATCCCTTTTTTCATGTTGTACCCTTAATCCTAGTAGGTAACTCTTAAATTCAAAATACAAGACTAGAAACATTTCTATAAGACAGTGATGCCCCTACCAGCATGGTGTAATTGAAGAAGGCTTGACTCAGTATGCAAAGGCCAAGATGCAGGCCAGACTGTGCCCACAACTCAGTAAAATTTTGTCAGAAAATGGCAGAGGTCAAACTGATCAAGGACTGGAACCTAATCCTGCATTTTGTACATTGTTTGGTTTGAAATGGAATAATCATGTTTGAAACAATTGTACTTGAAACAAATGTGGTCACAGTGTGCAGGCTATGACACTTATCTAGTGGGCACAAATGCAAAAAGTTTACAAATTGACATGTAATGAAAATTCTCCAACAAAAGAATATCACTGTGAGTTATATTTTGCATTATTTACTGTCCTTGTTTTAGCTGATGACCATATAGATTTTGCATCTTGTATGCATACCGTTTTACAGCAGCAATCATGAAACTTTTAGAGCATTGATTCATCTTGATGAGTAAATACACCCTCTTCACAATACATGTAGTATGTCTTTGTGACCATTTTTTAGACATCAGTGACTTGGGGTCAGTTACTGTTTAAACTGTCATGCTTGAATCAAGCCTGTTAAAAAATTGGCTTTGTGGTTTCCCAACCAATCTTATTTTTGCCTACTGACCCTAGAATTTTTCAAGCCCTAAACTGCAATAAAAGCTAACAATTCTGGATTTTCTGATTAGTGCAATCCATCAATATTTCATTTCATTTGTATGTTACATTATTTGACATCACCTTCATTAAGATGTTGTTATTTCTCCACAACATTTTTAAGCACCTACTGACATAGACCAGAAAGCAATATTCAGCTATACTACCTGTGCACAATGTTTGTTAATCATGATGCATGCTGTGTTAGTCAAATGAAAATTATTTAACTAACAGATTATAAAGAGAGTGTATATAACATCATATTGTTGAGTAATACTGGCAAGATACGTTTTCAAAGGAACACAATTATTTCATGCAGCAGTGGTTTACTTGCAGAAAATTCTTGAGAGAAAATTACAGAGAATTGTTCCATAATGGGAATGATTGGTGGATAAGTGAAGGTAGAAAGGCTTCATGCATTATATAGCCCCTGATGGGAGTGATAGAGGGTAGAAGGAGTCTGAAGGACTATTGAAATACAGATTGATTATGGTCCAAATTCCTGTGGAAAAAATGGGGTAGATGGTAGTGGGTGAATTCTCCGACCAACCCACCAATTGTTTTTTCTTAGCATGAAACCAGATATAAGTATCATTAATACCACACCTGTACAACATTGTTTAGCTCATGACCAGATATTTTTTTTTGCATGGTAGCATAAATGCTTTATTTACTAAAATAATGGAACTTGATAAGGTTACAATGATCTTGATGAGCACAACGCCTTTCAAATAATAGGCCATTATGGCCCATATATTACACTTTTTTCAGACACTGTTCATGTTAGAATTATGAAATTGATAGCAATATGCATCTCTTGTTAGTATCACACCATACAATAAAAGAAGCACGTTGTGACCTATGTTTTATCTATTACTGGTCTTGGATGGGCTTTTACATAACTACATGAGTTTTTGAAATGTTATATGGAGTATATCCTACATAAAATCAAAACTTTGTGAGGGGATTCAACTTTGTAAGTATTACATCCTTAGTGCAAAAAGGCCCCTGTGACCTATATTTCATGCTTCATTGCTTTTGTTTAACTTTTGTTTAAAGTTCATTTATTAGGTGTTGTTTATCGTCAAATCATGAAACTTGATTATAGGATAAATCTCTTTTAGTACTATACTTTTACAACCAAAGAGGGTCACTGTGACCTACATTGTATACTTTACTAACTTGGATTAGGTGTTTTTAGTTCCCTCATGACTACGTCAATTTTTTTTCTCCAAGGTATATACAGCCCTTTCTGACCAGTGCAGTAAGTGTAAATATGTCCATTCAGTGGCACACTTCCATATTAATAACTATACATTGTATATTGTGATAGGATACCTTCAACAGTGTATTGTATATGTGAATGATTATATTAATTTTAGAGGAATGGAATGTATGCAGCAAGTTTACATTGTAGGGTGTAAAGGTCTCGTAGACTACCTTAAGTTGGGGTGGGGTACTCCCAGTATTATCTTTAATTATTATTAATTATGGCTCGTTTTTGTTAGAAATTTTAGTAGTGATAGAGATGCAAAGCTGTGAGCTCTGTTCCTTTGAGCCCAACACCAGCAATTCATGCCGCTTATCTGTGAATCACACACAGCCAAATAAGGCGCCAGTAACAAGTTCCTATGGCCATGTTATATACAACTGGCTTCCCACCCATCCTTTTGATGTCGGTTTACACTATCATAACATAAGCCGGCCGGCCAGCTGTGTACACATCGCTCTGACACTTATTGTTTGCAAGGCTAACACTCACAACATTTATGAAGCGAATAATTAGCCTCAGAGTCTAGCATATACATGTTGCAATCTGGCTATTGTTCCTTACTTATAACATGACATAGGGACTGTATTATTTATACTGTTTATGAATGACTTGCCCTGTATGTGCAATATTCAAAAACTGATCTACATGCTGATGATAGGACTTTATGTAAGTCTGATTCTAATGTTATAACTTTGGAGAAAAAATGAGGCTAAGATTTATATCAAGTTGAATATTGGTGCTCACTAATAACATGTTTATGAATCCCCTAAAAACCAAGGCAGTGTTGATTGTAACTAAACAAAGATTGTCAGTGAAAAGACATCCAAAACTTGAGTTATGTATCTCCATTAATGATTTTTTTTAAATGTTGACACAGAAAAAGTTTTGGAAGTTAAGTTGATAAGAATGTAGACTGGTGTAAGCCAGTGGAACACATTTGTTCTGTAGTAAACTCAAGAATCTACCTTTTACAGAGGATAAAATGTTATCTCCCACGCAGAAATTATTTCACAATGCATTCATTCTTTCTCTTCTGGACTACTGTTGCACAATTTGGGAAAATACAGCTGATACTAATATGAAAACAATCCATGAATTTTGGAAAAGGTCAGACAGAATTATCCTAAATTTACTATTTGGTACAACATCCAGAAATCTTAAAATTCTTAAAAATTGAAATGGCTGAAATTAAAATAAGATTGACCTATCAAAAGTCCGTATTAATATTCAAAAGTCCATATTAACTTTCAAAAGTCCATATTAATATTCAATTTCAATATTAATATTCAAAGTCCATATTAATGTTCAAAGTCCATATTAATGTTCAAAAGTCCATATTACTATTCATTGTCAATATTAATATTCAAAGTCCATATTAATGTTCAAAGTCCATATTAATGTTCAAGACAAGAATGAACTTTGTTCACAATATCTGCATGTTATGTTTCATTTTCAGTCAGAAGAACAGTACCAAGGACCTAAATTGGAATCTATTACAAATGATCATTGCAATACACCATTCCACAAAACAGATACTTTAAAAAAAATTATTTGCTTTTTTCAGTGTTATTCCATGGATTGAACTCCCCAAAGCAATTAGATCAGAAATAAATGTGTTCAAAACAAAAACATATGACTACTATCTTGAAATGCAGGTTTGATGATAAATATTGAAATACATGCACTCCAGTTTATTCTTTTAATGCATTTCACATGTTGTGCTTTTTTCTAAATGTTTTTTTTTTCTTTCTTTTTTGTATTTGCTATAGTTTGTTCATCCTGAGGAGAATATTATATTATTATATATGCATTTTTTTCTCCATTAACTTTATATTGTCAGAATCATTCATTATTTTTTGATAAAAGACGTTAAAACAACACGGCTTGATATTGCATGACATGTTTGCCAAAAAATAATATAGTGTATTAGGAATTACTTTGTAAACAGACCATGTACACCCAGGTAGTAGATGATTTAGGCTTTGGTGGATTAGATTTGTTTGTGATTGAACTGAAGAAGCTGTTTTATCCATTTGAAAGTATAAATGATAAAGTTAACCATATGGACGAGTTCACTGAGTCACAAATGAAACTTTCAAATAAGCAATCAAATGGACATCATATTCTCAAATGTCAACAATAAACATGAGAGACACAGTAATTGAAAATACCATTCTGATCATTGAAACAGTTATTTAGGAGAAATATTTGTGACTTGTTGCAAATAGAATGGTTCAGACTATGCCAGTGCTCTCTAGGTTCTTTAAAAATAGCACAGAAAAGGTCATCAAAGCCAAGGCTATTGCATATTTATTGCATGGTTATAACAGGGCATAAACAGATGTCTTCTTTAACTGGTAATTTACTCTAAATGTATTTTCCTAGTTTTGCAAATCTGAATGCCATTACCCATCATGGAAAAACCTGGTACACACCAAAATTGTACTTTAATTTTGTTTACATTTCCAGCTGAAATAACATTCTTCTTACTGTACTGAATTGACACAATAAATCCAGTCCATCATAAGCAGAAAAGCAGAATTGAAGAGTTGGATGAACAGGAAATCAAACTCCGTCCATTTGAGACCAGCTGGAAAGTTTTTTCAATATGCATTCATTCAAAATTCAGTTTTAAGTAGATCAAACAAGAATTTTTTAAAAACTAATGTCGAGTGCGCAATGAAGTTCAGAGGTTGCTGGGTGGTGGTATGTGCACATTAATAGTTTACTGTATATTGAGCAATCTACAGTTTTGTATTTAATTTGAAATACTGAATAAATTTAAATATTTTGTATCTTACATTGTTTCATGTAGTTTACTCCTTTGTTATTAATTCTTTGGTAGGAAAATGAAATGAGTATATAATAAAAAGGTTACTACATTTGTGTGGGAAAATATGAACTCATTTTTTCAAGCTCCCAAGGTTGTGCAGTATTAATCTGAAAAAAAAAACCTCATTCATATTTTCCGATACAACTGCAGTAACCTATAAATACACTGAGTTATACTCACCAAATAAAGTATTTGTTATTATTATTAAGTGTACTTGTAATATTGGCTGTGAATCCAAGCCTATTCATAGCATGTAACTTTCACCAAAAGACTTCTAATGAAGATGTATGCTTGGTCCTAAATGAAAATGGTGACAATCTGAAATCTATTATGTCCACCACACCAGCTAATTTCAAATTCTTGCTATCAGTCAACAATATCAGAGATGGTTTTGACACCCTGTGGTTAAAAGGAAGGACTGGTCTTATGTTAAATTCCAGGAACTTTTTTATACACAGTACAACATCAGTTCCTCTGCGGAACTCCTTTTTCACTATCTGACTGACTGCCATTTCTTTTACAGCTGGGCTAACAGGAAATTTTCTCAAGCAGCATGATGAAAAGGATAGTGTGATTGATTCAGAAAGTGGGTGTGAAGAAAAAGATGAGGATGAAGAAGACTATCTCAGTTCAGAAAATACAGACACAGAGATCACAGAAAAATTCAAAGTAATAACCCAGAATTTCAAAGCCTCAAGCGATTCATTGAAGAAAGAGAAACTCCCTCAAAAGAAAAGTATGCAAGACCCAGGTAATATTGCATATACATTGACTATGTGGTCTCATGTGTATGAATGATCATTGATGTGGTAGAGAAAAACAGAAAATGAACATATTGTTTTATATTCAAGCTGCTATATAAATGCATGCATACATATATGTGAATATGTGTATCTGTATATTTATTTATAAACATGTTAGTTTGTAAGAAGACCACAAGGTAGATTAGTTCTTTAGTAAAAAAAAATTTTTAAAATTAATGCCATTATGATTATGGTTATTATTATTATTATTATTATTATTATTATTATTATTGTTGTTGTTGTTGTTGTTATTATTATTATTATTATTAATGAATATGTACATCAGTCACTGATTCTTGGTTAAAGGAACTCAGATTTTCTGTGTGCTGTAATCAAACTGTTATGCCTGGCATTATGAAACTTGCTGAAGGGATGCATTTTGACAGGGAGCTCAAGGTGGTTGGTTGATCGATGGCACTCACGTGTACAGATCACTCACACATCTTACATCTGTCCACACAAGTTGTAGTCTTGACTTGACCAATATAGGTGTGAAAAAACCTTGTTTGTAACTTCCTCTGTGTCATTGGTTCTTCCCAGTGTCTTCCTCCTCCAGTTACATTGGCTGCCATGAATAGCCTATCATGTGCTCAAAAATGGTGTTAAACCCCACAAAACCAACCAAAGCAGCATCTCGACAACTACTACACCCTCATCACAGAATTAGTCCACCTACCTATATTTCATGCTTCACTGCCCTAGGTTCTGTTTTGTGTTATAAGTTTTTCTTCTTCTTATAAGTTCATGTTAAAATCACCTAAGATGAGTTTATATGCATCACAGTGTACCATAATAAAGGAAGGTCACTATGAATATATGTTTCACGTTTTACTAGCTTCTGCATTTTGCTGATGATCAAGTTGGGTTTTAGTACAGTGGAACCCCGCTATCACGTGCCCCGCCATAACGCGAATTCGGATATAACGCGGTCATAGCATGGCTCCCGAAATTTCGTATATTCATTCACACGTGGAGAAAAAAAATTTGGAGAAAAGTAAAAAAAACAAAACAAGAAATTAACTTCATTTTGGGCATGAGATTAGTTGTGACTTTTAAAATAATATGATCGTGGCATGGTTCCTGAAATTTGAAATTCATTTACGTGTATTTTTATCGGACCGTGAAAATATTTGTTTAACGTACGAGAAATAGTGTGTAAAACGTTTTATTATAATTTGGTGGAAGAATTCGTGTATGACTTTTAATAATAAACGATCGGAACTTAACAATTTGTCCAGGTTCTTTAAGTGATTTTGGAGAAGTGATCGTGTATGAATTCTAAAATAATACGATATATATAACGTACGAGAAATAGTGTGTACAGCGCTTGGCTTCTGAAATTTATCAATTTGAACAGGTTGTGGTGAAGCTCCGTATTCTACTCTAGAAGAGAAAACTGGTTTCATTAGGTTTTTGAATTGTTAAGCCGAAGTAAACATTATCGGAAGTGTTACTTATTACGGATCCATGAGTAAAGCCAGTAAATCGTCTTTGTGATTGTCTTCCATGAATTCTGTATACAGTCGTTGCTCAAACAATAGCCGACATGGGCTTCTTATTTAACTGCAATCACAGCCAAGCAGCAGACAAAGCTGTGGTTGATACAAGAGTCGCACAATTTAATAAACATCAAAGGACGAAAGCCGCCAACATGTATGCTGTGCTTGGCGGTGTGATCAAACAACAAACAGTTGAAAGTAAATAATATCCACTTTATTATCTGTAAATTAAAAGGGTATGAAATTGTACATCCGTTCAGCTTAATTTTGTTTTATATAAAAAGTGATTCGTAACCATTGCAGGCCTTCATTACTTAGTTATCGAGCTTTATCTGTGTACGTTGTTTGCTTATATAAAAAAATATTTTACTGTTATGGAAAAGCAAGTTCAAAAACGCAAGTCGTTTTCTGCTAAAGAGAAACTGTATGCCCTAGATCAACTAAAGAAGGGCAAACAACAAACTCAGCTTGCCAGAGATCTAGGAATCAGCGAGTCTACTTTGTGAGGGTGGAAAACAGATGAAGGAAAGCTCCGTAGTCTACCCAACATTCTTGAAGAGGAAACTGGTTTACAGCGTAAAAGGGTTAAGTTAGCTAATGACAATGTCCTAGATTCAGCTTTGTACCAATGGTTTGTACAAGCTCGCTCAGAAGGTGTTCCAATTTCTGGCCCAATTCTGAAAGCCCAAGCAGAGAAATTTGATCGCCGTATCAATGGAGATGATTCCAAATTTAAGGCGAGTAATGGCTGGCTAGACAGATTCAAGAAAAGGCACGCTATCAGCCAAGTTCTTGTGTCTGGGGAAATCCGCTCCGCTGACAAAGAGGCTGCCAATTCCTACCCGATTGGGCTTAAAAAGTTGCTGGAGGACGGTTGCTACACAGCCGACCAAGTTTACAACTGCGATGAGACTGGTTTATGTTATAAAATGTTACCCGATCGCACCCTTCCAACCAAGACTGACAGTCACAAACGAGAAGGTTTCAAGAAGAGGAAGGACAGAGTGACTCTCTTATTTTGTGTTAACAAGTCTGGCAGCCACAAAGTCAGACCTCTGATGATTGGAAAATCGAAAGCTCCCAGATGTTTTCATCATGTAAATATGAAGGCACTTCCATTTCAGTACACTAACAGCAAGAATGCTTGGATGAATAGCTCCATATTTGACGACTGGTTTCACAAAACATTCGTTCCAGATGTTCGGGCTCATTTACGAAAACTCAAGCTGGAGGAAAAAGCTCTCCTCCTGCTGGATAATTGCCCTGCCCACCCCCCAGCGGAAAATCTTGTCAGCAGTGATGGCAAGATCAAAGTTTCGTACCTCCCGAAAAACACTACGTCAGAAATCCAGCCACTTGACCGAGGCATAATTTCCGTATTTAAACAAAATTATCGCCGTGAAATGATAAAGGGAATGGTAGCAGATAATAACGCATCCGTCGACACATCATTGGCATTACTCAACTTAAAAGAAGTATGTCACCTTGGAGGTAAAGCCTGGGATGCTATCACTGCACGCTGCATTGAACGATGCTGGATAAAGGGTCTTGGGCCAGCTTTTACGCCCTCGACACAAAATGATAGTGACGATGAGCTTGAATTTACAGGATTCACTGAAGACGACGTACGTTTAGCAGAAGAAGCACTCAAAAAATACGAGCACAGTCATCATGATATCCTTAACTGGTATTCAGTAGATGACATCTGCCCTATATACGAACACATATCAGATGACGAAATTGTTACAAATGTCAGCAGGAAGAATGAAGCTGCACAATCAGAACCTGAAACCAGTGACGATAATGATAACGATGACGATGGCACCCCAACTCCCCCACCAAAAGTGTCTGAAGCAGTAGTACATTTAGAAGCAAGTTTAAGGTGGCTGGAAACACAAGATGTTGACAGCGTCAAAGTCCTTCAATTAAGAAACATTCTTGACTTTGCTAGAACCCAACAGTTCGCGGCAAAGAAGCAAACGTCATTGGATATATTTTTCAAGAAATGATGAAATTTAAATTTGGAACCACACTGACTTTGCACTTTGCGCAACGATTAATTTAGCAGTTTTCACATGTTTCTTTTGATGTTCACAAAATCTGAAATAAAAGTTATTTGCACGCTGAAATCATGCGTTGATTGTTAATTATTCTTGCAGTTGTCGCATATGATAAAATTTTAGCGGTATGAAATTTGTACAGACACCGTATGTAGACCCGGGAATAGCTGCATGCAATGACCGTACGATATCAGACGGCAAGTAAATGGTTTCAATATTTTGTTCATCCTATATTTTACACGACGAATTCAGACTATTACAAAATTATTGAATATTTTAAATCTGTACGATTTTCAATGAAATTACATCCATTATGGATGAACTGCATGCCACGACGGCATGGTAGCATACGGTGTTGATACACTTTTCATGATATAGCGATAGTCTGGTATTATCGGTCAATCTGTATTATCGTTCAAACAAATAAAAATTAGTAAATGTTTTTAATGCACAGTAATAACCTATAAATATATTAGCCATCGATTATTTTGAATATATCTTAATTAATGCATTCCAGTTAATATTCATCTGATGATAAGCCGACTTTTGATCATTGTACATGTATACATGTATATGTTCTCGGAAAAATAGTTAAATATTGTAAAACCCCGCATTAACGCGACCCCGCTTTTAACGCGATCCGATTTTATGGACCCCGATCATCGCGTTATAGCGGGGTTCCACTGTACTTGGTATAAACAGTGTTATAAATAGAATAATTACAATAGTAGGCCACCATGAGCCATATTTCATGCTTGTATGCATCACTATTAGTACCAGATCCTTACAACAAATGAACAATACTGTACTTTCATTTTGCATTTTTTGTTGTCTTAGGTAAAGTTTTTGCATTTAGTTGATGTCCATATAGTTTTTGCATCTTGTTTGCACACTGTAAGCTGATCCATGATCACAGTAGTTGAGATTGTTTACAAGGACACGTTTCATCAAAGTTGTATTCAGGGTCACTTCCCTAGCAGCTGTTATGCTTCCATAGCAACCATATTTTTTATTCTTATCCAGAACAGCGGAGCTAGATTTTATCAGATTTGGTAGGAGTGTTTCTTACGATATGCTCCATTAAGATTGTGACTCAGATGATTTATCTAGGAATGGTATGACCTCCTTAGCTGCAAGGTGGAAAACTGATTTTCAGTGTCTTAATGGCTGTAAAGTCGATTTTGATCAAGCTTGGACTGTTTCATGCTGTCTATAAAAAATTTGTCGGGTGTGGCTCCCCCTGCAACAGTGTAACATTCTTAGTAGCTAGGCAGAAAAACTTTTTAAGGGTCTTTAGAACTGCAGATTTCTATGAAGTTTTATCTGCTTTGGCTCAATTGTAAACAGACTTCACAGGAATATGTTATAGAACATGATGTTTAAATTGGCTTAGGGTTGGCTCTCTTAGCTAAGGTGTGGTTTCCATAACAGCTACGTGGAAACCTATTTTTAATTTCTTCTCCAAAATGGCTGAACAACTTTAAACAACATTGTAGGAATGTTTCTTAAATTAAGCTCAGTCAAATTGTTTAGTAGAATGGCTCCCTTAGCAGCAATGTGGATTTCAAAAACAACCATGCAGAAAAAATTATGTCCAACTGGAACAATTGAGTTTTGATTAAACTTATGAACAATTCGTATGACATATCCTATTAGATTTGTTTGTTCAGGTTGGCTTCTTAGAGGTGATGTGGCTTCTGTAGCAACCAAACAAAACACAGTTTTTACTTCTTCAAAATATTTTAGTCAATTTTGATCACAGTAGGAACTTTTCTTAGAACATTTTCTACCAGAATAATGTTCAGAATTGTTCCCCAGGTAACAATGTGGCTTCCTTAGCAACCAGGTGAAAACATTTTGATTTCATTTCCAGATTTGCTGAGCTAATATGTATCATTTCTGTAGCAGAAGGGTTTCTATGCTAGCCCTGTGCCCAACCCTCCTTTATTTAGGCTTAGGACAGGCATGGAAACAGATGGGTTTAAACCATACACCCTTATCCTTAAAATTGGTCCTTGTGGCCCTCATGTTGTTAAAGTTTGTTTTTATCCCTTTAATATTTCTAAATACTTATTTTTGTTATGAAATATTTATATGATCTTGTATAGGGAGGAAATATGAACAATATAACCATATAAATAACACTTAACAACAAATCTTCTTGCTCACAGATTTGTTTCACATACATATTTTACTATATTACTATAACCTTTAGTATGTACAGATTTTAATTAATAATTTGTTCAAAATTAGGAGATCATAAAGATTTTGAAGTCATCATGAGAGATGAAGGTAAAGAATATGTCATTGAGGAGATATTTGGATGGATGGAACAGGGAATTGTAAGTATTCCATATTATGTACCACATACAGTTTACCACCCTCGGTATAAGTAGCTTACTTATGATATATATGACAATGCACAACTTGATAAGTGATATGGGTCGATGCTATTCAAGCATTTTACTGATAAATTATGGTCTGTTCTAGAACTGATGAATTAGGAAGGAATTTCTCACCATCAGGTGCAGTCTAGATATGAGGGAGTTAATGAAGAAGCTTGAAAATTATATGCATGATTATAGCACATTCAGTTGATTTTTCAGTTTGATTTATTTAGCCTGGTCAAAGGCCAGAACTTATGAACAGCCTGTTGTCTGTTGTCCATCTGTTCATTAGCACAGGTTTGTTATCAGTACTCTTAAACTTCTACAGACACTTTCATTCCAAGGTATATCTGATACTAAAAGAAAATGGTGCTGCTTGGAAATCCAATATGTCTGACAAACAAATGTTCCACTCAAATTATATTAAACATCACATTAAACACATCTGCAAACCAGTGTTAAAACAAGAACATTGGAAATAAGAATGAAATAACAGTCCAGCTCTACCTACTTATATACACCCATATAGCCCTAAAAATGCAATGTTTTCCTTATCACTAAATGACATTTCACAATGTCCTCTGTCATTAAAGAACCCACCTGACCAACCCATCTACTGGGAAGTAACTTAATTCTTCTAAGAACCCACTTGACCTCACTAGCCAGTGAGACATTACTCCAGATTTGTCAACAGGTTCAATATATAGGCTGAATTTAACTGGTAAACATCTCTTTATAGCTCAGTATCTTTTTAATAGGATTAACACCCACATACAATAAAATAGCTGTATAACATATTGTTTATACATGATCACTACAATCTACAGTCATGAACAAAAATTACACACAATATAGATAGTCACTTACCAAAATTTACACAAAGTATAGATATACATAATACCTTCCCTCATAAAGAAAAAGAAAGATTTTCTTTACATATTATTCAAACATATATATAATATAATAAAATTTACATAGGAAGATATCTATGAATGCCACAGAATATATAAAAAATAGAACTTCTATACACATAAAAGCACATCTGCAATCAAATTTTCTTTTCCCTGGATGTGCATGTTTTATTTTTGCAACATCAGACTCCCCTCAACAGCCTCTGAGTTTTCATTGTATTTTATGAAAGTTAGGGAGTTGTAATCACTGAATGAAGTAATTGGAGAAGTATCTAAATTAATATATACTTCAAAGTGTTGTAAAGCCAAAATTAAAGCCAAGCATCCTAATCAACAGGTCAAGCTTGATGACATATTTTGCATTTCTGATTTTGTTAATGCAGTCATTGATTCATGGTAATGGAAATGAATCTGTTTGGGTGACACTGTTCACTTTCCTATGATTAGTATACAGCTCATGTGTATTTTAGGAACCACACATGTTGCGGTGGGGAATTTATTCCCTCCACTTTCACTCCATGATAAAAGCTCCACAGTCGAGCAATAAATACCTAAAACTCACCACTGTGCCTCAGCTGACACACTGTTGGCATCTCCACAATGGAGATGTTCATCTTTGCTGAATGATATTTGAAGACCACCCATGGAAAGACTGCGACATCATGAGTGATTTACAATCAGTTACCATTCCAAGAATCTTTATTTTGATCGTATATGTTGCCAATAAAAAATAATTCCAAAGTCTTGTATGTTGGTCGACTTTTTTTGGCGAGAAGTTTACGCTTTTACTTTATTTAAAGAGATCTGAACACACTGACTTGACAAGAGGCACACCTTGTTAAACTTCACATGAACAGTGTAAATTTATTCAGCTGTTTAAACATAAACCATGCAGTATGGACAATTAAAGTCCAGAAAACAGCTCTTTCTGTTTAAAAACACAAGCAACAAAATGGAAAACAGAGAATTTATACTTAAATGCAAACCTTGTGTTAAGTAGTAATGACCCAGTTATGAGGCTGAATATATATGTACACAACTTGTCACTAGTTCAGTTCTAACTGCACTTGTACTGTAAGGAACTGGCCATTTAATTTATGGGGCTAAATTGTTCTTTCATTCATCACAAGATAAATTTGTTTCAAGGAAAACAAGGAATTGCGAAGTGCCCATTTTATATTACAAATCAGACCAAGACATTAGTATTCGAGCATTGACCCACCCACCCACCCCCTATGGTTTCTCCCTAATATAGACTTCGTGTCAGCGGATGTTCAGTAGAAATCAAGACAGTGACCATTGTAAACATTGTTACAAAATGTTAGCATCAGAAGATGATATCAATGTTAGCTTGGAAAAGGTGGATTTCTAACACATGAAGCCATCTGACTTTACATGTGGCACTTAACAGCTTAAATTATTGTCCAGTCATTAACAATGGAAGTTTGGAAATCGTTCCTAATTAATCTGACCTCAATGTATTGTTGAGCTGAATAATAATGAGGAAAATCTGAGATGTTCTGAGATTTTAATGTCAAAGAAAAATTTAGGGCATTCTGCATGGATGTCTCCATGTATCCTATTATTAGTCATTCTTGTAAGAAAAAATATAAAAATAAAATTTGCATCATCATAGAAAAAAAAAATAATATGGTGAATCACCTAATCATAACAGAGATATAATTCTTATAATTATTTCAAGGCAGATATTAAAGTATGCAGTTTCCTATTTGACTGTTGAAGCTTTTGCCGTGTGAGAAAAAAATGACAACTACTTTTTTGTGTAGTATTAGGTGTGTTTCTGTATGAAGTATACAGTTAATGTGGCCAAGAGGATGAAGTGAGATGCACAAGCAACTTTGGAACACAAGGCCAAGATTTTGCACCCACTGACAGGAATATTCACTTTCTTTTCCCTCCATAATGCTATTTTGTCTTGTATGGTGTTATTATTCATACCACTTTCTGAACTTTGCCAAATTTCACCTTTTTTTTCTTCATTTAAATCTATAAGTGGTAACATTTAATTTTTCAGAAGATTGCCTAACAATGTGAATATGCCATGCATCAAAAAAGTAAAATTTGGTTAGCGTCAATAATCATGTAGGCATTAATTCATAAACTACCACTGGTGAAAAATTCTTCTCAAAGTCATGAAGAACTTTCATGACAGAAAAGTCTTTTTTGGCAAATTATCAAAGTTTAACCTATAGATGCTAAGGTCAAGACGGCCTCTGAATTCCCTGTGCCTATCAGTAAAAAGTAACTGGTGCGATTTTTGAGAATGACTTGATACTATTGGAAATTTTGTTCCAATTTTTGGTTTAGCTCCTTTTTCAGTTATTGTGTTTAGTGATCACAGCCCACTTTACTTTCACTGGCAGGATGAACAAAAAATCAGAAATTATTAAGGTCGAGTTTGGTGTTGCAGGAATACAATATTGACATTAGGCACGTTAAGGGAAAAGACAGTTAATAGCAGATGCACTTTCACATGTATAGAAATATTACATTGTTTCATGTATATTTTGTATTAACAGACTTTCTTATCATAATTTTAGTAACAGACTTTCTTATATAAGTATAAACAAATTTGAGAACATTAAGAAGTTTCTAGAAGGTTGCTAATTGTGACCCGAGGCCAAGTAGAGGACTGTATAATCTTATCAATAGAAAGTTTATTCATTTGTGCTTTAACATTATTATTGTGTACAGTATTTGATTTGGAGTTATTAAGATTATTTCTTCTCTGGAAATACAAAGTACTTTTATAACATTCATGGATATAGAGATTTGAATTTATACTGAAGTTTTAAATAAGGATTTCTTCTTGGATTAATTGTGATCCAACGAAAGATTGTTGGTACAACAACATAATACAGGTTGCCCCAAGCACATCAGCACCCTTCAGCATTGGATTTAATTTGGATTTCAGCTTAAGTGTATTCAAAACTTTTATTATTAGGATGTGTGTCTGTAATTCTAAGATTGTTTGGGGATTTAATTCACAATACTGTATGTTCTTTTTGTTTCACTTTCACTTTGAATTCAATAGAAATAAATATTTGTTGAATTTTACAAAGCTTATGGTTTTCACTCTTTTCTGTTACTTATTTTAAGAGCATATACTCAAAACAAAATGAAACAGAAATCATCATCATCATTGTTATTGCTGGGGCAAGATCAAGAGGGCAGCTGCCAAACAAAAACAGGTAAACCACTCAGAATTTTTAGAGAAATTGACTGATAATATGGACACTCCAGAGCATTCACTGCTAGAACTACATGCAAGTTTTAATAGATTTCTGCTGCCAAATCAAGCTACTTGGATTCTGCCTGAAGAGACCATAAAAAAAGGTCAGGCAGATACCCAGAACAATCGAGGGCCAGTGATGTTTACACATGGTTGCTATTATACCTGGTACACCTGATGAACTATATTCACACACCTGGAGCCAAAGTGACCCCTCATCCACTGACACTGATTTACAATATGAGGACATTCACTATTCCCAACCCTCTCTGACTCCTAATCAGGAATGTATTGCTCTTGAGGATGAACATTTGACAATGATCTGGATGTTGTAAAAAGCCTGAATCTTCTAAAGCACTTGGAAGACTTAATATAGAGCAATCCTGATAAGCAGGACTCATTCCTTGTCAAACTGCCCACAACGTGCCCCAATTATAATAAGTAATTCAAACAAAATTAAAGCATTATACCAAGAATTGCTTTGACTTGCAGCTATTAATGTCAAGGAATCTGTCATTATTGATGACATCTTTGAATTACAATTAGAGAACTTGGGCAGTTTTAACTTGGTGCTATCTTGAAACAAGCAGGAGTTGATGTCATGGAAACAATATGCTGATGCTGACACCATTATCATCATATGAGATAGGATTGTTCTTATGTACATTAGGTTTTACTGTAGTTGGCAATATTTTTGTCTGTTTCCCATCTAGGTAGATAAAGAACAGTCAAGTGCAGAAACAGAAATGCCCCCATCTGTACAGGTCTCTGAGGATTCTCAAGATGACGGACAAGGTAATAGTAACTATGTGAAATCATTACAGGTGTTGCACTCAATGGATTTAGGTTCTCCAGCATAATTGTGTGTAATAAATTGAAAATTATTTGCCAAGAGCAAAGTTTACTAAGATGACATAATGATGTACATAAATACTATTTGGTACATAAGACCAGTGGATAAAAATTAACTGTTGTAAAACATTTAGACATTAGTCAGTTCACTATGCTACTTATATATTTAGTATCCTTGTTGGTATTCCAAAATACCCTTGGTCAAGCATTTCTTTTGTTCAAATTTAGCAATATCGAGAGTTATTTACAATTTTACTGATTACATCTTGTATGACCGAGCATTTAGGTTCTAACCCCACAGTGCTAGCTTAATCATTATTGTTTGAAAATTATTTTTAAGCTCAGGTAGGTATTTAGTTATCCATATCCTTGTCAAAATTGGTCATGCAGATACTCTTTATTGTTTTATTACAGTAGTGAATCATTACAATTCACATTCCCTTAATTATGACTTGTGCATGCTTTAATTCAGAAAAACAGGTTGTGCAGTAGTTTTTCCTTTTACGATTGTGTGTTTAGTTATTGAACACCAGTTCATTCTCAGAAATTAGAGTATGATAGTATTCCTTATTATCCTTATTTTGTCACCTCCAGTTCTTGAATAAGACTGGTTGACATCATATTTGAATTATTTTCTGTATTAATTGCTTGTTTTATGTCTTTAATATTTAGTACTCAGCTTTGCATTGCTTACCTCTTTTTGGAACTAAAGCACAATTGTTTGTTCTAATCATTTGAGACAGTACCTAGAAACAGTGAGTTTTGATGTTACTTAATGTTCCTACAGATTTGAGTAGCCTGACAAGTCATTGACTGGGCAATGCTTGACAGTCTGTTAGTAGCAGTTCCCAGTCATTGGAGCAGTTCCCATTCATTGGAGCAGTTCCCAGTCATTGGAGGCCCTAAGGAGAATAGAGAGGGATTTGGTTGAAACCCTTTCTATCCAGACTGCTATTTCATCCTGCTGAGTATTGGGAATTGCTGTACAGATACCAGACTACGAAAGGGGATTGGATTGGCCTCCCCCTTTTCTGTAAACCCTCTAAATCCTTACAGGATATGGAGCCTTTCACCACAGGGAAGTGATTGGCCCTTTCCATGCATGCAACCATCGACTTCAGGGCCAGAATCACATGATAGAGAGGTCAATGCTGCAGTCTTTGTACCAACAACGTTGAGTCAGAAGAGAGGAATGGGGTGGGCTTTCTTCCCCCAAATGCACAATGAGAGTAGGGAGTTGCTCTCACCGACCTGCTGTGTCTGTTACTAGGAACAGATCATTAACTCCACATGAGGAGTTCTGATTTGAAGTTCTTCTTACCCCCCAAGTCTCCAATGCAACAGAGAGACATTGTGTCCCATAATCCTGCCTCCTAGGAGCAAATGCTGGATAAAAACATTCTTTCTGTCCTCGTTGATTCACATGTGTTTGACTCAGAACAGACCGAAATGACACCCCTACCTTTCTGGTTCCCTGACTCCTCTCATCCATCAGTGTGCCAGAAGAGGAAGAGATCTGGTCTTTTGACAAAGTGGTTGATAAGGTTTATCATCTTTTGCCCAGTGGTCTGTCTCCCAATCCTTTAGTCTTCAGTGACTATAAAATTCTTTCCGGCTTGGAGAAACTTTCTGGGGTTAAATCTCAACCAGATCTTTTGTTGCTTCCTCAATTTACTACGATTAAGGAGTTTTCCCAAGGTTTAGTGAGGACAAAGGCTTTGCGGGACTACATATATTGTCTGTCCCTGCACACCCCACCCCACTACATTGAGAGCCTTGGTCTCAACAGCTAGTTATAGTTTTCATACTCCTTCCTGGACCATTAATTCTCCTAAATTTTAATGCTAAAATGGCATATGTGGATATTTCCATGAGGACCTGGGTTCGCATTCCATTTGAAACAATGGAAACTTTAGAATAAAAAGCTGGGTCACTAGTAATCTTGGCCTCACATGCCAACCTCTTTTTGTTGTCCTCCTTAAGGCTGAAGAAGCAATCTCTGTTGCCAGTTGCCCTTCATTGTTTGTTGTTAGCATTGGTGAAAACATCTAGGCATGCTTTATCCCTGTCCATGGCTTTATCAGAGGAGATTTCCATGTCCACTGGGATATTGATCTGGATATATTCAAGGTCTTAGTCAAGCATAGTTAGAACCTATTGAGGGCTGCTCTCCTGGAAGCAGAGACTCTTCAGATGGCTCATCTCCTCCGTGGGTTTTCTGGATTTGAAAGACCAGCAACACTGGCCCATGCATCTACTCCTTTCCCATTGAAAGCAGACAAAAAGCAAAATCATCATGACCAGTCATAGGCTCCATCTGTGAGTTCTTTAAAGGTATGTAGCCTGAGTCAAAGCAACAACCCCAAGTTAAGAGTTTCCCTTGACAGTCAGGCCCTAAATTGAGCACTGCAAAGTTCAAAGGATGTTTGCAGGCCCTCCTACCTTTCTGAAGGACAAGGATGGACAGTCATAGGGACTTGTTACCTCTCCAGCAGTGTTGCTCTTCTGTTGCTTCCCGTAGGTGCCAGGCTCAACCTCTTTTCATAAGGCTTGGTTCAGCATAATGAATATGGCTGGACCCTTTCTCTCATCAGTATTCCATCTCCAGCTTTCTATTCCAGGATTTCCTTGGTAAGAAGAATGGGGGGGGGGGGGTCATCTAATTATTGATCTTTTCTTCTTAAACAGGTTTCAGCAGGAGGAACCTTCCAAAATGGAGACCACAGCCTCAGTCACAGATACCATTAGACCAGAAAACGGGGTTGTCTCCTTCAATTTTCAGAATGCAAGCCATCCTCCCCACAGGAAGTACCTCCAGTTTTGCTTGGAGAGGGAAGTCATTCTAATTTTTTATGTTCAGCCATTTGTCCTAGCCTCCACACCCAGAGTGTTTATCAGGGTCATGGGAGTAGCTGCAGTCCACTTAACGTCATTGGGTAGCCAAATTTCCAGCATTTCAATTTGGTTGATCCACAGTGGTAAACAAGAGTCTCTCAGACTATATCTTTCTCACTATTCGTTCATAGTGACCAGATTGGGTCTTATACCCAACCTAGAGAAATCAGAGCTTACTCCATCTCAAGACTTCATCTACATGGTCTACATGTGAATTAATTCACTATTGAAAGAAGGATTAGCCCATGTCCCCTTTGCATAGAAAAGATCCTGTCCATGTTAGAGGCATTGAGAAATAAGGCCATGTTGTTGGCTTGTCTTTTTCTTTCTCTGCAGAGAACCTTGAACTCTGCTGTGGACCTGGTTCTGCTAGCCAGACTGTACTTGCGTCCTCTCTAGTTTCTCTTTCTGATGAACTGAAAACCTCTCAGTGACCCCTGGAATGCTCAGATTTCTCTAGATCTGGATTTCCATCATCATCAGATCTGGTTCTGGCTAGAGTTTGAACCCCACTCCAGTCTGGTGGTAGACACTTCAGATTCAGCATGGGTGATCATTTGGACACAGAATTACTGATTCTTCAGAGTTTGTGGTCCGTGGAAGAAGCTACCCTCCACATCCACAAATTGGAAATGTGGGCAGTTCCATACATTTAAGGTAGCTATGGGGTAGAGTAGGGGTATTCTAAAATTATTGAACTTTTCAATCAACTTATGGGATGATAAATTCTCGTCATGCAGTAGGGGTATTTTCTGTCTGGAAAATAACTAGTTGTGCAGTAGCAACAGGCAAGTATTACATCATTAAGAGGAGTTGCACACCCTGTCCCCTCCCTCAACTACATATCACTACTCTTCCTGAATAGATGGTTGTATCAATGGGTTTTTTTACTGACAGACTTTTTATGTTATCTATGGCAGACGGTCCTAAATCAAATTGGTCTGATCTGATATCCAATATGTCCCCCACAGCAGCAATCTTGAAAATTCTATCACTGCTGCTATTAAAAAATAAAAAATATGGATGTGTGGTCTTAGGATGTCTAGCTTTGCCAAATTAAAATATATTTGAAAATAAATATATATATATGACATCACAATATGCCCCCCTTGGCACCATCTTGAAATTCTTTTTATCACCCTCCTTCAGAATGGAAAGTCATACTGACCTGGATTTATCACCAGAAGACTCCCTATGGTGTCAAGTTGGTGATAAATGAAACTGGTTCTGTTCTGATGTTTAATACAATTTCCATAACAGTCGTCTTGAAATATTTTTATTGCTGTTCCTCCTGAATGGATGGTTATATCAACAGAAGTTTCTGAGTGAAAAACTTAATATGTTGTCTAGTTGGTCTTAAATAAAAATTGTGCAAATCAGACATCCAATATGGCTGCCACAGCTGACATCTTGAAAATCTTGTTCTAACTGCTTCTCCTGAATAAATCATCATATCAGCATGGGGATTTCACTGATGGTCTTTAATGAAAATGGTGCTGATCTGACCCTCAGTATGCCTACCAGAGTGGCCATCTGGAAAATCTTATTAAGACAACTTCTCTTAGATGGCTGGTCATCATTAAGCCACTCAGAGACCAGAAATTGAATGACTTCATGTCTGGTCTTTGTGGAAACAGCGTGACTCCTTATCCAGTTCATGAATTGAAGTACCAGTGAAATATCAATTTTGCCAAACCATGAAAATTGATTCTCATGTAAAATAAATGAATTTTGAAGTATTTCCCCAGCATGTATCATATATATTACAATAATTAAATTGCTTATGATTTTTTATTTGTGATGAATTTTAGTAAAATGTATAAACTCTGTTTCAGCAGTAATAAATTTTTTCCTTGAATACCAGATCAGTAGAAAGATAGTTATAAGATAGCTATAGAGTTGGATGGGAAGATGAATAAGTGACTAGATTGAATGAAAAGAGACCATGCAGAATAACTGTACATTTCCTGGACCAGTAAGGAAAGACTTAGGCATACTCAAGATATTCTAACTAATCTCTCTCTTCATTTCAGACCTGCAGTATGAAGAGGAATTTTTAGAGGCAATAAAAAACAGTAATGAAAAGATAGAAGAAATGATAAGAAATCTAAAGATTCCCAACCAAAGAATCATGAAGATAGCAGTGAAACAAAATGGATATACTAAGGGTGTTCAGCTGGCCCTAACTGAAATGTCCAAGCTTCTGAGGAAGGAGATTTCCCAAGCTGTAGGTATTTGGTGTGGATATAGAATAGAAGATCCTAACTCTCCTATGTTTGTGGTCACTCTCAAAGACCAGCAATGCATACTGAAGAAAGAAGAGGTCCCAAAACCTTTTATGACTTATGAAATTGTAATTCGATATAAGAATGTACCTAATGATGAAGAAGTAAGTATTCTAGAACATTATGGTAGTAAGAATGTCAGGTCTGAGGATATTGCTCATATCAGGAACTGTATTACAACACACACAGAGAGGCTAATGAGGGAACATAGTAACCTGAGTATAATTAGACCATGTGCCATTAAAGCACAAGGTTACATGAGGAAAGAAATGAAAGTAATAGAGGACACATGCATAGTTTTCTATGTACCTGTGAAGGGAATCATACCAATTGGGGAAAAGCAGTTGCCAAAAGTTATTGATGGTATAGTTACTGATGTCAGAGAAGGAGAATTTATATTTTTTGGAGGTCACAATGCAATGCAATACCACCAGCAACTACGGATGGGTTGCTGTGTCTCAAGTAAATTAATTGGGAGTTTGGGTGGATTTGTAAATCTACCAGGTGACAAAGTTGGTTGCCTAACAGCTGCTCATGTTGTCATAATGCAAGATGATATTGTCCAGTACATTAAAATGGAAGACGAAGAAAGGAGGAAGCTCAAAGATTCACTGGTAGAAGGAAAAATAGAAATAGAAATGTACCAACCTGGACCATTCCCAGGTGTGAAACCTTTTGGGAGAGTACAAGCTATAGCCCTGGATGCAGGAGACATTTATACACCATCTGTTGATGCAGCTATCATTCAAATTACTGATGACGAAAGGAGGCCAGAAATGGGAAATTTTCCTGATGGTGATTTTGAAGATGTTGGTAAGATAAAAAAAGATGCATTGTTCTTGAAAGTTATGACAACATTGGTCACAGCATTTATTAGGTGACACATTCTAATCTTTCATTAGTGTTGTTTATGTTCTGCAAGCAAATCATATTCTTTGCTAGATGTAAGTTCAGACGTAATTTTTCTCAAAATTGGATGAAAAATATTTCAGTTTTGTATGTTTAGACCTGAACTTTCATTTGACATTACATGTATATAATCAGTATTTTATGGACTTGCAGCTAACATCTCTGGATACATAAATAGCAATGTTTTTGACTGATTCCTCTCATCTCGATATCTCTTTTTCTTTCAATGCAAGCATTGGGTTCCCTCATTTGCAGTCTACGTCTAAGATAATTGGCATCTAGAACCTTCTTAATTTCCAAAACTACTGTTACCTGCAAAACCCAGATAGTTCACATCTGATGAAGGGTTGTGTATAATCGAAGAACTAACTTGATGAATGGTTTAGTTCAAGCAGACTCTCATGTAACTCTGATTATTACTGATAAGTGTATCAATCTTTATTTTAAATCTCACCTGACTATAAGGTCAAGTGAGCTAAATCTGTCATCCATCAGCTGTCATCTGTCTCTTGTATCTCCATTCATTATCAATTTCTTGTTACCACACTGGAGGGCACATTTATATTGTCAAGATTTTATACTGGATTGTTAATAAAAAAATCTGTCATCCATCAGCTGTCATCTGTCTCTTGTATCTCCATTCATTATCAATTTCTTGTTACCACACTGGAGGGCACATTTATATTGTCAAGATTTTATACTGGATTGTTAATGAGTGTGGCATGCATACAAGGGGTGAAATGATTCATTGATATATCGATACATCAGTAGTTTTGCTATAACAAGACACAGTCTATACAAGAGATAGAGAATCAATGCAAAATGATACTTACTGTATGCAAGTTATTTTAATCTTCATCAATCATGAACAATTATTAATTTGCCTTTTTATTCATATAGTTTAGAATTCATCTGTAACAGCCTTTGCAGTCACAGGCACTCATTTTTATTAGTAAAATCGAAAAAGACTATTGAGACTACTCGCATGTGGGCTACAAATTAACACAAAGTAATCTCCCCCACCTATCCATCAGTGCTAATTATCTTAACCCAACAGCATGTTCAGCATATAGGATACATTTCAGACATGTTCATCATACATAGTGAAGTACATTACTCATCATTTAATAACCACCTTTACGCAAAGTTTCAACATTGAATTGTATCTTGTCTACTTTCATTGATTTGAAAGCTTCGCTACTGGTGTGCCACATGGTGAAACATGTTACACTGAACTCTCATTGGTGGTTATTCCTTGTTCCAGTCCAAGGTAAACAATAACCACCAATCAGAAATTAATGTAGCTTATTCCCAGTGTGACAAACAGGAAGTATTGGCAAAGCAACAGAGAAACTTCATGCAGAGTCATTAATTGATATGTAAAGTACTTAAACAGAGATTTTGTCAGGGTGTGCAGTTACGTGAATCGTGCAAAATTTGTACGAATTTTCACACTTGGAGAACAGTGATGTGTGAGAACTAACTAAAATCAGTTGAAAGTCCCACATATGAAAATGTGCTTGGCGGATTATACAATTTTATTTAACCGTTCTTGTTGCAACATCTATTTTTCAGGACAGAACTGTTAACACATCTGGGTTCTTCAAGCATGAAATGAATGGTTGTTAAAGTAAATTTGATTGGCACTTTGTGCCCTGGAGTAAGCATTATGTTACGGTTTGAACCTACCATCAAGGAAGTTTTACAAATGCTTGTTTAAAATGCCGGCTACTTAGAACTTCCAAAATGTCTGATTCCCAGCATGGTTCATTATGTTTTCATTTGGCAAATACTGGCTGATGTAAATGATGATGACAATAACTTTTTAAGTTATGAAGTATATCAAATTATTGGAGCTGGGAAAGTGTTAATGGAGATATCAGTGAGTGATTTTGAGCCCATAAATGGTGTTAAATACAAGTATATGTTGGATGGACAAAAAATGATGGCATGATGGTCAGTCTCCTTTTCAGCGGTATTTTGAAATTAAATGTTAAAAGGGCAGAATACTGAGCCTAATCAAAATGCAGACAATTTAAAAGTATAATGCAATTTTCATTTTTTTATCAATTATTTGGCCCTGCAGATCATACACTTCAGAATCATATATCTGTATCAAGGTTAAGATAAACTGAATAAATATAATGAAAAAAATTAAATTAAGAAGTATAGATATTTGTTTGAATACCTCTGTCTGTACAAGCAGACTATGGCATTGATGGACTCAAAATCCCAATACAGCATTATGGAAGAGAAAAGAAATCTGGCATGATAGTAAACTACTGATTCAAGAAAGTAAGTTTATGTTCATGAAAAATCCTATTTTGGAGCATATTTATCCAAACGATAAAATCAGTGAGCTCTGAAAAATTGTACATAAGAGCCATAAAGATCAGTTTCTCAACATCTTCACACCGACAAAGCTAGCTATATGTAAAGCCCCTTCAGAAGGAGTCACGGAACAATATTCATACACAGATAAGGAACAGAGTATGCCCAGAAATAATTAACAGATTAAAGCTTATACAACTAGAGGTGACTTCTTTTAAATTTTTGATTTCTTTAGAGCTCTAAGAAAGTGGAGCAGGTAAAAAAGAAATATTGAAGTGTTAGGTAAATATTGACCTATGTCCGTTTCCTCTTATGCCCTCCATCTTTTCTATTCTGTTTTTATTTTGTTGACATAGAATGAAGTCCACTCTTAAGATAAAATCCTGACAGCATCTTTCCTTAAATTGTACTTGGGCAACAAATTTGTAGTTTCTCTTTTTATGCAGTGATTTTTAACCAGTGAATGAAGTGCTGATTGAATAAATAAAATTAGCACAGAATCATTGAGATGGGATATTTTAAGCCTTCAGGTTTATCACCTTGTGTAAATTTTTTAAAAAAATATAGAATAGGATGGGGTGTTGTCAACACTTGTCCTTTTTCATTAACAAATACAAGTACCTGTGGCTGCAGCAATCGTTTGCATCTGCAGGAAGTAAAATGTGATAGATTTTGTTGGCATCCATCCTCATTCCAATGCCCATATTTGTTGTAGATGAGATTTTCTTTGCATGAGAAAATTGCATTATTTCTTCTTTTTTGAAGATAACATCATAATGTCTTCCAAGTTTAAGTGAGGCATGAAATTGATAATAAGTTATTTTCAAAGCATTGATGCAAAACAAAGGGCCTGGTGGCTAAAATGAGTTACATGGAGCCACCATTAAATGGCCTAAAACATTGAATAAAACTCACTGACAACCAACAGGTAGTCGGTTTGAAAGTAATTTTGTTATCTTCTCATCAATGAGATTTGTATATAAGTATATGATATCTATATCTCTAACTGTAATCTGCATGCTGAAAATGCAACCAATATGTCATCATACATAAAAGGGCACCAACTACCTTCCAAATATAGAGACCATTAAGTTCATATGTGTATCAATATGTATCATATCCTAGGCTGTGTATCGTGAATCATATCGATATGCAGCACTGGTGTATTGTTTCACCCATAATGCATGCTACTGAGATATTGCATCCAATCAGCTTGTTACCACTCTTTAAGTTATATTTCTGATGTTGATCAAAATTGAAATCCCAGGTTGTGTGTCATTAAGACCTTGACAAAAAATGTGCCAATGAGCAAGGTCCATGCATAATAATGGTGTAGTCTTGCATCTGGTTGGCTGAGATTGTTACCACTCTGTAAGCCTTTCAATGAAATACTATTTGTTCTGCTGGAATAGTAGATTGTATCAAGCATGCTCCTTAGTTATGCAATCTACATTACTTAATTCCTGTCTAAACATATTTTCTGTAAGCCTTATGTTGAGCACTGCAGTCATTTGAATGTATCTTTATCAGAATATCACCGACAATCTCTCAGAATCACTCAAGAGTCTGTTTGATTTTAGATTTCTGAATTAAAAGTCATCTTTTGGGCTTGGCCAATGTGGATACATGAGAAAGCTTGACTGTTACAGAGTAGCTTCCCTATGGGTAAGTGGTTTTTCCTGGGGGGTTTCTGGGTTCTTCCCTCACCAGTTATACTAGTCACCATGTATAGCCTATATTTTGCTGAAATATGACATTAAACCCAATAAGAACAACAAGACCAGTCACCAGAAAATGTCAAAAGTTAGGCAATCAGTGTGTTGTTGCTTTTTCTTATGAGAAAAGACCAAATTCATTTTTATCTGCAGATTGTGGTGTCCAAGAACTATTAGAATCAACAACCACTCTAAAGGACATATAAAATTATGTTGCTTGCATCATGATAAGAGTGGTTAAAACAATCAATTTTATCCATCTGTCAGCTCAGTATTTTGACCCCAAGGGGTGCTTGATTGAGAGTCAAAAATCCCCTTAGTGTCAGCACTGAGGGCATGAAACAAGTATTGGTGGCAGAACTAGGGTCAGATTAAACATTTGGGGGTTTTCGGCACACAAATAAGGGTAGAGGGAAACACTGCATGTACATGGATACATAATTCTTGTGATGGGTATGAGGTGCCATGTCAGGTCATGCCATATGAATTATTTGTAATTACAGGCTTTACAAAGGAAGATCCCATGCTTTTCAACAGTGGAACCATTCTGGATGATATAGATCCTTCCCAGAGGGGATCTCTGGTGATTAAGTTTGGATGCACCACAGGCATAACACGAGGCTTTCTGAAATGGATTGGGGGCTCTGTTCGACCAGTGGATGTATGGGGCAGTTATTGCTTTCCTGCCATGTTTGGACAATTGGAAGTAAACATGCGTGATTTTGCATGTGAAGGTGACTCAGGTGCATTGGTTTTCCTTTGTGTAGGTGGAAACATTCGAAACCTACGTGCTGTTGGAATGGTCATTGGTGGAAGCTCTACAGGATGCTCATGTGTCATTACTCCTATCAAAGCTGTATTTGAGAAACTTGGACTAATAAATAATCAATTGAAAGTTTTTCCAGCTAGACAATTGTCATTGCAGGAGACAACATCCCTACCACTAGCAGAACAAATTGTCACTCACGAACATGCACTTTCCATGCACAATCAAATTTTAGACACCTTATCAGAGAAAATCAGGTCCATAGAACAAAACATCAGTCTGGGTTTGGGGAACCTTGATTCTTCAGAACAGACTATGAGTAAAGCTTTCAGGAGGATGGATTCCTTGGAGAAGAGGGTTGATTCCCTTGAACGTAACATGAAAGAAGGCTTTAGGAATACCAGGAATGAAGTTTTTGAGAGGGTAGATTCTCTACAGGAAAACATGAACCAAAGCTTGAACAGGATAACAGAGCTACTGCAGAATTTGCAAAGGTAATATTTTGAATTGAAAACTTTCCTTAGCATGAATACCATCAACGGTGTGCATAAGACAGGTTTTTGAACCTGGCCCAGATGAACTATCCTGACTGTGACATCACAGGGCCATCAGCCCTCTTTAACAGTATGGTGCCATCTCTGAGTCGGTAGTAAAACAACATGGGACAGAGCTGGAAGGAGTGTATAGCCACACCAAGACATGCAAGATGAATACCAATTACTATCACACCTTTTGAAACAGGATCAATTCAGCATTGATTACCTTCAGTTAGCAACGCAGGAATCCTAATTGTCAGGATGAAATATGAAAAGATATTAATTTCACTCCAGTTTGACAAATCGCAGCATGACCTTACGTAACACCTCGCCTTATAAAGAAGAAAAAAGACAGATTTATACAATAAAGCTTCCTTTTACATATTAGTCAGACATAATTAAAATTATATAGGAATATATCTTATGAATAATACAGCATATATACAAAATAAAGCAAGATTGTACCTATATACATGAAAGTGTGTCAACAGACATTTTCAGTGATTGAAATCTGGAGCTGAAAGAACTGGTGCTCTCTTAAGTATGACCTTTAATTTTTCAACAGCCTCCTGACAATTCTCAGACCAATGAAACTTAGTTTCCTTACTCAACAAATTGGTCAGGGGAAAGCAGCTATGGAAAGATTTTAGTAAAATTTCTGATAATATACAGCCATACCAACAAATTTACTGACAGGCACTGGGAATTCAGATCCTTGATCTTAATTTATATTGGTTTAACTTCATTCCGTCCCACATCATGTCCTAAAATTTTAACATAAGCATGGCAAAACTCAAATTTACCTAACTTGTAAGAGCAGAGTTATTCAAAGAATTTCCCAGTTGGTTTCTAAGTGATCATTCCATGTGTTGTTGTAGATGATGATATCATTGATCTAGGCATCACTATTATCTATACCAGATGTTATCATGTTCATTAAGCACTAGAAAGTTGAAGGAACACCTTTAATACCAAACAACAGATTCACTTTATGTTGAATAAGTCCATCTGAAGTTACAATGTAGAAATTTCCTCTCTTTTTTCCATGAGTGGAATTTGCCAGAATACTTTCAAATGGTCAACTTGGTGACATATTTAGCATCTCCAGTTTTGTCAATGCAGTCATAAATTCTTGGCATTGGAAGTGTATCTGTTTTGGTGACATTGTTCACTTTTTATAATCAGTACACATGCAGAAAGTATTGTCTGGTTTTGGCAGAAGAATATATGCTGAACTCCAGTTACTTTTACTTGGTTCTATGAAATCTTTCTCCAGCAAATATTGAATTTCAAACACTTCTGTTTGAGACTATTCATTCTATAAGGATGTTTCACAGGTGTAAAATCTTCAGTTTAAACATCATGGTAGATTTATTTGTTTGTGTTGGAACAATTGGAAACAAGTGCTCATATTCGAATAATAGCTGTTTCAGTTCACTCTTTTCTTGCTGCAGCAGATGCAAAAGTTTCTGATCCAGATTGTTCATTATTTCTGAATTCTGAAGATTAGTTAAACCGAAGTCACTACAGTCAGATTGTGTGCGATTGTATAAATCTTCACTGTGTGGGACAAGACCTACTAAATTAATTGAATAATTAACAGGGTTGTTGCTGTTTTTTCCTCCCACTAAATTATGTCAATTGCTTTTTTATTAATAGTATAAGGACTGCTTCACAAGCCTTATAATATGTCCAAAACCTAGTTCGAAAGAAATAAAACCCAAAGATTCTTGAACTGATCCTCTTAAACAGCAAGCAACAACAAATGAACACCCTTGTCTCAGTCTTTTCCTGTATCAAAGCAATATGGCCAAATAATATCCTTTTGGCAAATAAAATCATAAATTCAACCCAGGACCACTTGGAACCCCTAGAGACCTTGAGTTGGACTCCTCTTACAACATTTTCTTCTTTGCCTCTCTCAGACATGGACAATTTAATTTGCCTTAGGTGCCGCACTCATTCATTGAATATTTAAATAAATTTTATATATATATATATATGTTAAAAAATAAATAGTATATATCTCATAGTATTTATACTATAATTATAGAACTGACTTTGTAATTGTGCTGGCCACACAAAAATTACCCATGGGCCTGTAGTTGGACCACTCTCTTGTCAAGTTCAGAGTCATTGGTGCCATAATCAGCAGTGAAGAGAGTACTCCGTGCAACTATTTAAAGCACTAATGATGGATATGATCAAGCACTGAGTTCACTGAAAGGCTTTGGCCAGCCAGCAGCTTCAGGATGGAGACCAGGAGAAGAGAACTCGTGTTGTTTTTTTTTCCCAATAATTATAGAGTAAGTTTTATTTTGTTAACACCACATTACATAGCTAATTCTTGTAAATGATTGTAAATTATATTTTAAAATAATTATTACTTGTAGGTAAACATTTTTGCTTGGATTTGATTTAAGGACATTGTATTCTCATTATGAAAAACCTTGTCTGTTTGATGTTTATCATGTTCTTTACTAAAATTTAAGTAATAAACCTGACCGTGTTTACAACTTAGAATGTTCTGGAAATGACCTTTTGATCCTCATCCTGGTCCTGTTGATGTGTCTTAGTTTTTATATTAAGGTTGTTTACATCACAATTATTCATTCCTATTTTAAACATCTGCAGTGAATCAGTATTTTAGTTGTGTTCAATTATTGAGATTATTTATTTATTTCAAGCATTCATTGTTATTACAAAGTGCTCAGTGAATTTAAGATAAAGTCACTATTTTGGGATTATTGTGAATTCATTTAAATACATTCTGGATTATATCATTGTGATTCATCAAGACTCATATTCGATGCAACAGACTCATCAGCACATTCAAGAATAGACTTCATTCGGAGCACCACTGGAACTCATTTGGAGTACTCTGCTTTTGGACTTGTAATTGAATTTTGAGGACTCTTTGTGATTTAATTGACAATACTGTAAGTTCTTTTTAAATTTTCACTTTTGTATTTTAGGGAAATAAATTTTTTGTAGAATTTTACAGACATTGTTGGTGTTTGCTCTTCTCTGTTGGTTAAAGACCATAGAGTTGTAACATAATTTCAGTGGAAGACCACTGAAATTATGCAAGAAACCATCGGAACAAAGGAGAGGGAGACCACAGGAGACTAGTGAGCAAGATAAATAGGCTCAGCAAACTGATCATCCAATTCAGAAGTACCAATTGTGATGATAGGGCACAAACTGCAGTGCCACATCCACCATTAACCCCACTTCCAGCTTACGAATTTTGAAGCTTCGAAGCAAAATTCAATGCTACCAACACCACCTACTTCAACAATTCAGGGTTCAAGGCAGGGAAGAGAAAAAAGAGGAGAAAGAAATGAGAAAGAATATCAAAAGGGACCCCAAAAACAAGAGACAGAAAAGAAGGATCCCAAACAATATGCAGAATTTACACCACAAACGGGACCCAAAAATCCGGGAAAATAGATGGGAAGAAACCAAGAAGTGGTAGCATGTCAAATTCCATCACTTCTTCCAGTACCGAAATCACAACCAGAAATGAGTGTGATAATACATGCAACTACATGTTAAGAAGAAAAACTCTATTATGAAGCATATGAATACCTTATAAACCAGATATTTAACTTTGCAATAAAAGACATATTGGGTAATAAGGACAATGCTGGGCAGCACACAGAGGACCTCCAGACAGTTTCAACGTTAAAAAAGACAGATCTGATGGACAGACATCCAGAAATCTGAGAGCCAGAGCCAGAAAGGCAGCAGAAACCATTAGAAAACTGGGAGAGAAATATAGAGGATATCCCATCTCCCTGGCGATGCTGATCCTGAATTTGCTGACAGACATTTATGCATTTGGTACATTTTAAACTAATGAGCTTAATCTAAACAATGTAATGCTGATTAAACACATTTTGGTTGCTAGGGCCAGCCCGACATAGTTAATACTGAGCGAAATTTGATCCATAGTAAAATCCTAGGTGTTTCAAAAACAATTACGCTGCCGCTTTGCAACCCCGGATATGCCTTTTCCTGCTTCTTCTCCCCTGGACATTAGTAATTAATTAGTATGCTGTACACACAATTAAAGTACCAGGTGGGTGCCTTGCACTTATTTGGCGACCAATCAAGTAGTACGCCCTGCGTAAATCTTTAACCAGTCTCACATGGCCAACTGCCACACATTATTATAATTTAAGTTCAGTGAGTCACTCATACCATTCATTGTTAAATCTGCAGAGAAGAATAAGAGAAGATTGCAAGGTGCAAACATGACATCTAATCTGCTTATTGGAGAGAGTGGAAGACATATTGGGTCGGGTACAACAACTAGACCTCTACTTTCACAAGCATCATCTCGAAGTATGTAAAGAGGGTCGTCCGAGAAATGTTTGAGGAGGAAGGGGAGAAAAGTAAAGAAGCATGTGCAGAGAAGAAAAAACAAAAGGAGAGACTCGAGAAGAAGAGAGGAGAGTAGGAGAAGACAAGGGGATTTTGACAGCTTGGATAAGAATTTGATGACAATCCAAGAAAAGATTAGAAGATTGGGTCTTCCAGGTTGGATGCCATATGAGCAGAATGAGGAAAGGAGGCCAATAAGTATAGTTTAGTTTCATGGTCTCCACCAAGACATCTTGGAACAAATTAACACAACGATGTGCAGCTTGCGGTTCCTGACCCTGGAGGTACGACCACTGCTGTGGCAGTGATAACAGAAACACCCAGATTGCAAGGGAGAGATACATTGTGTTTTGTATACTGTTACAACTCTTGGTCTTAAAATTTGTAACAGTGAGAAAGTGAAATCATCAATTGAAGTGAAGTCAACTATATATTTCTCTACAATACAAGGTGAAAATTCAAGGAACACTTCAATATCGTGAATTAAATTCCAAATAATCCTAAATGTTCTGTCACAAGTCCAAAACTATAGAATGTTCTTAATTAATTTTGATAGGCCTGAATATCCTGATACAACACAATGATGCAATCGAGAATGTCCTTGACTGAGTTCACAAAAATCAAAAGTAATGTATTAATCCATGAGTCAGTGATCACTTTACTAATTCCAGTGAATATCTCAAATAAATAAAACCTATCGGTATATAATATAAAATAAGAATTCTTTATTTCAGACTACATACTCCATACATCTAAACTAATATAAAGTAAAAACATTGTAAACATAAAAGAATATATATATATATATATATATATATATATATATATATATATATATATATATATATATATATATATATATATATATATATATATATCAATCGTACAAGTATATAGAAACATCTACACAATTAACTTCGCCCTGAATTGTTAAGAATGAAATTAAGTGGCACATTTAAAGAGTAATTCCATCTACTAATTAATATGAGAATTTAAATGAAGGTCATAGTTCCAAAGAGATTTCAATATACAGTTCTTACTATTAGATATTTTTGTCATCATTGAGAATACATACTTTCTCATTCCTTCATCAAAATTGAATACATTATAATTTACAAACATGTTGGAGGCTTTGTTCCATCTAGGAAGACCTAATAAAAAACGAAAAATATTATAACCAATAACGAGTTTTCTTTTCATACATTCACTGAAGTTTGTCCACAGAGGAGCACAATGCATAGTGCAGCAATAAGATTTGAATAATCTAATTTTGATATCCAATGAACAATTCTTAAATTTACGTAGAAGCATGTTTGTTCGAGTACTCAAAATTCGGTAATGTCTCATCACATCTTCTTTATCTGACCCATTGGATTTCCAAATATGGCCCAAATACGTATAACTGACATACGCAAGAGCATTGCCGTTAAGATGTACAGGGGGAGGAGATGGTAATTTGAAAGAAGTTGGCTGAAAGACTATGCATATTGACTTTTTTGTATTATGAATGATGTCATTCTCAAATGTGTATTGTTCACGTATCAATAACATATCAGCAAAACTAAAATTGTTAAGAAACAACACAGTTTTTGGCAGACGTAACCCCACGCAACACTGACCCAGATTACGATTTAACTCGTGTGTGTGTGTGTGTGTGTGTATATATATATATATATATATATATATATATATATATATATATATATATAACAAAGGGAAGGAATACCGTCCTGCATCACCCATTGGTTACATCAGAGGTGGGCAAACTTTCCAGTGCAAGTGCCGCATACACAAATTTACACCTTGTTGCGGGCCGCATAGTTCATTAAGTAAAATAATTAATATTTGAAATAGCAAAAACGAAAGGTTTTTCTAAATAACATCTAATTAATTTTCAGTTGTTAATATGTTGTTAATATTTGAAAACTTAAACTTCAAAAGAAGAACATTTATTTGATAAAAAGAGTAACATAAACAGAGTCAGTGTGAATGCTGACTTGTTCCTAGGCCGCATGAAAACCCTTGGCAGGCCGCATGAAAGCTCTTGGCGGGCCGTAGTTTGCCCACCCCTGGGTTACATGGAAAGTGCCGGATATTACACTTCCCTATCGCACAAAATACAACTGTTTGCCATCCCAGTTAACTAAAATAATAACTATGTAAACAAGTATATTAATATCAATCAACATTTTAAAGAGTGTCCAATGATTGACTCTATCAAATGCCTTACTAGCGTCTAACAACATGCAAACGCTGGGCTGATATGTTCTACATAATAGCTGACAGTTTACTTAAAGGGATATAGGCATAAATCTCTTGGATGCTGCTTTTTAAAACCAAACTGATTATCGGATATTGTGATTTCACAGCTTTGCAGTATTATGCACTCATATTTTTTAAATAATAGTCATAAGAGCTATTGGTCTCTAGTTATTTTGTCCGCCAGGATACCAGTTTTGCTTTTTAGTCGCGGTATAATTGTAACTATTGTGAAATCATCTCATACAAAGTTATGCACAAACATACAATTAAATAAAATCATCAATAGCACATGCAGTCTACTATCTAGTATCTGAAAATTTAGTATGTTCCACAAATGAAAAATTGGTCAGGGACATTTGCCACCATTTTGTCTTGTTATTGCACTTGGGAGCTCAGATAAAGTGATTACATCAATACGAGCAGAAGGGGTATTCAATGCTGAAAGCACGTGCTTCTTATTCGATTCATTTTCAACACTATTGATTTCAACAACACAACTGTAAACTCGGATTACAAATGGATTCCCATGGACTGATCTAAAACAAGATATTTGTACACATTTTATTTGACCTATATCATAACAGGGTGTGAAGCAATCCAACAGGAAAAACCAATCTATCTATAGATAAGACTGACCTTGAACTCAAATGATATGCATTTTAAGTACAACTTACTATCATGGACAAAATTTAGGCACACGATATAGATTAAATATACGCAACAGTAAGTCTGTGTCTGTATTTGTCTATATTATTTACAACTTAAAACTCCTTTCTTTCGTGTGGTGGTATGTGTTTATGGATGGTAGTGTGTTTATAAACACTTCCTTCCGTTTAGTGTGATAGTAAGTTTGTATGTGTGTGTTAACATTTATAAATACTCATACCCTCTTTTCTTTGGATTGGTGGGTGAGGTGCACATGGATAGGAATCAGAAAGTGAGTAATTGATTTTTGAAAGGTGTGTTTCAATTGTACAGGTGTGTGATGGATTGTAGATCAAAATTGTTACATAATATTTTACCTTATCCATATATTCACTTATGTCTCCATAAGCACTTCCTATAATACCATTCCCAATCGGAGTCAAATCGCACGCTCAACTTGGCCAGCCCCATGGATCTGTTCGTGAATATAATAAAGCACGCAGATATAAATAAAAAACACAAACACCTGTGGCTGCGCAAGCAGAGACAAATGCAACAACAAAAAACAGAAATAAATGAAATAATCAGGAGTGAAGCGATTGCAGTTTCTGATTCTAATAAAATGCAAAACATAAAACAAGTCATTGACAGACTTACCCAACTAGAGAGATGCTTCACCCAACTCTTAGTATAAGCATGCCTACTGTGACACTTCTAAAACAATTCACATGGCAGCATGGAATATATATATATATATATATATATATATATATATATATATATATATATATATATATATATATATATATATATATATATATAGCAAGTCGTGTGAGAAAGGTTGACATACTTGACTTATTGAAATCTATAATTCCATTGAATCCACCACTACAACCACCGGTTGCCACTGCAGCAACAACAATTACAAATAAAGCAACGGTACAGCATCTGAGTATAATATCCAGATCCCATGGGATGGAAGAATTACTTGCATCCTTGCGGTATGAGACGACTATGAACAAAACCATCGTCATCATCGTGCATCTGTTATTGTTGCTGAAGCGGCTGAGTATGTTCGTGCAAAAACACAGCAATCACAAGTATCCCAATTCAATTTTTTAAAGCGTAACAGTGAATGGAAAAACACGTGGCTAGGATTTCGCCCACACACAACCAGGATACGACGCTCAACAAATGTTAACAAATATGATTAATGGAACCGTAGTGGTGTTAAAAAAACTTTGGTCACGCTGGGGTTAAAGCAGACATTATTTGGATTCACAGTGGTGCTCGAGTAATCCTGAACCGCAAAGAAAACAGCGCCATCATTCATGAAACTGACAGTGGCATTGAAAATATTCTCGAAACGGAGAAATACACCAATGCAGGATTGGGATTGACTCTAGAAGGATGTGCGTAGTCGACGTACATCTCTCACAGTATAAGCCGTTTCGTGGATCCAGTTACATAGCAACACCAGCGTGGGTACCACCAAGATCAGTGATAAATGTTAAAAAGTTTGACTGAACAGGTTTTGATGGGCAGTTTTGTCGGCGCAGTATCCAGCTAGTGATCAACATGGTATTCCCAAAAAATACAAACAACATATTGGTGAACTTAACTTTGGTGATATCGAATCCCCCGTACATGTTACCAAATCCACATTGAACAAATTTGAAACACTTGACCCAAGTATCTCAGTTAACGTGTTCACTTATGAGGAAGGATTTTATCCGCTGACACCATCATGGACAAAATGGAAATGGACAAATGTATGAGGCGTCGTAGCGGACAAAAGCTGGTCCAGTGAGAAAGTTGCAGTTGAAATTTCGATGTCGTATGTCGAGAAATCAAATATCACGTGTTAGATCAAATTGCATGTCCTTAAAGTTCCATTTTTTAGTTCGAGATTTTATAGGTTTTACAGTGGTGGTTTAAAGTTCTATTTCCTATGTCGACGTTTTACAGTGCATATTTTGAATATCACAGCAGTGGTTGAAATTTCAATATCACATTGTCCAGAATCCTTAATTCACACGTTGTATGTAACTGCTTTTGATGAAAGTTCCATTTCATATGACGAGAATTTAGATTTCATCTGTTGAATTTCACAGCCACGAGAAGCAGCCTTCTTGTTTAAAAATAGCGTGGTCCGTTCACGAGAGCAACCTCTAGCTACGAAATTCTCCCCTGTGAATGGTAACTTTAAAATTGTAAATGCATGAAATATAATGGCGAATCATAATTGAATAAATGAATGATGTATCTTAAACCTCGATATTACTTTGAATTGTTAAAGTGGACATTGTGTAGTGTTACTTTTAACACCATCACATCATTTCACCATATGAAAATAACAATTCTGACATGTACAATACAATGTCCAGTCACCGCTGTGTAATTCAACAGGTAAACCTAAAAACTCAACATACAAAATGGAACTTTCAGCACAATCAATGGGATTCAGCCTGTTAATTTGAAACTCTCGACATATGACATTAAAATGTCAACAACGCCATGTAATTTAGAAGATACAATCTAAAAACTCGACAATGGACATCGAATTTTCAACCTGCGCTGTGTAATTCAACAGATTAAATCTAAATACTCAGCATATGAAATGGAACATTCAATATAAACTTTTTGAACCAATACCTAAATTAGGAATTCTCGACATATGTCATTGAAATTTCAACCACCGCCTTTTAATTCAAGCGACACAATCTAAAACCTTGAAAGAGAAAATATAACTTTCAACCACTGCTGTTTAATTCAACAGATACAATCTAAAATCTCGACCAAGAAAATGGAACTTTAAGGACATGCAGTTTTGATTCAACACGTGAAATTGGAATTCTGAACATGTGACATTAAAATCTCAACGGCAACGTTCCGATTGGACCAGCGTTTGTCCGCTACTGCGTCTCATACAAATTCAGACTGATTTGTTGCCGCTGAGTGAAATGAAAGAATCAGAATCGATATCGCAATGTGTATGGATAAAAAATCTTGCTAGGTTACTTAACCGACACGGTAAAAGTATTGCAAAAATACCCATGCAGACGTTGCATGCATGTATTTAACACACAACAACTGCTTACCATTCATGACTTACTGTGGTGGTATCAGTGTAAAAAACCGCTCGGAACAGTCATGTCAAAACATGTAAAAACTTACTGCAATACAACGAAAAATGGAAGTCCGGTATATCATCTACGCAGATTTTAAATTCCTTAATTTTGAGTGGCAGACACGTCCAGCTCTGCCAACAAAAACACAAAAGCGCCTGATATTGATCAAATGGCGGAAATCGCTGAACACAGTTCGATGTAAAAAAAAATAATAAAAAACAGAGCAGCCAGTCCTTTATCGTGCCCAGTACGTCACTACCCTAAACACATTTAAGATGTTTCTCATATTGATCGATGTTACGGCAAAATGGATTCGGCAAAAGCACTCAGATCTATCTATCCACCAGCAGACATAATTATGACTGGTGATAACAGTCGGGAGTTCTCCCCAGCCAGTCATTGCTTGATTTGTGAAAACAAAATTTACTTCCGATGATGATAAAGTTTGTGATCACTGCTTTAGTATTGGTGCGTAAGGATGTGTTGCACACAGCGCGTGTAATTTGCAGTTGAAAATTTACCCCCAACAAAACGGAGTCATGATGCTTCATACTTGCGTGGGTATGATGACCACTTAATAATGCAAGCTGTAGCTACGGCATCAAACTCACTAGACGCTTGATGCCCAACAACATGGAAAAATACATTACGTTCCAGCTGAGACAACTGCAGTTCATCGATTCGATACAATTTATGAATTCATCCTGGAACAGATTAGGGAACAATCACGGCGGAAAACTTCAAAATATTTCGTCGATACTGCCCAACCAATAAGGATTTGATAACAAAGAAAGGTATGTATGCGTACGAGTGCACGAATGACTGGACTAAATTTACTGAAACTCAGTTGCCACCGATCTTATCATTTTATTCATCGTTGTCACGTGAAGGTATCTAAGAAAATGATTATGAACACGCAAAAAAGTTTGGTCTGCATTCAAATACATAAACCTTGGCGATTATCATGGTCTGTGCATGTACATTGATGTGCTGTTGCTTGCCTATGTATTTGAGAAATTTTGTGATACTGCCATCCACGTATACAACCTCGATCCCGCGCATTAATTCTCTTCACCGGTATGGGATGGGATGCATTGCTGTCTAAAACAAAAGTCGAACTGGAATTGCTCACTGACATTGATCAGCATCTGTTTATCGAGCGATCACTTCGTGGCTCAATATCAATGTCAAGTCACAGATGTGTTATGTGATGTGATGTGATTTGGATTTTTAACGTAGCTTTAACAATTTTTCAGTCATATCGCTACGATGTCTGCAATGTGGCAGTTTATAGTGATGTCTAGCACTGGGGCATCATGCCGCAGACATGTAGCATGATGTCCCACCCAGTCACATTATCCTGACACCGGGCCGACCAGTCCTAACACTAACCTCTTAATGCTGAGCGTCTAGCGAGGCAGCTGTTAGTACCATTTTTGTAAGTCTTTGATATGACTCGGCCCGGGATCAAACCCACGACCTCCCTCATCCGAGGCGGACGCTCTAACCACTAGGCCACCGGAGCGGTACAAGTCACAGATACTTTCATGCCAGCAACACAAACGTATGCGTATGACCCCGCTGATTTCAGTCGTTATATCATGCATCTAGATGAGAATAACTTTTTTGATATAGGCAATGATGCAACCACTTGTGGTTGGTGGATTTCAGTGGATCGATCCTGTTCACATTGATCTACAAAAGCACGTGCACGATCACAACATCAACAGCGACAACAGTAACTTCTTTAAAGTTGATCTGGAATATCATGAGTATCTACATGATGCATACAAAAATTATCCACTGGCACCAGAGGCGTCATCGGTTTTCAATACATGGTTGTACCCGTATCAGTGTGCAATCGTCGATGAATCCGGACTCGGATATACCAAACTGGTACCAAGTTTTTGAAAGAAACACAACTATGTAATGCACGTGCGAAACCTGCAGCTGTACATGCGATTGGGTATGCGTGTTACCAAGATCCATCGAGTGCTTGGATTTCGTCAGCAAACTTGGATGGCCCCTTATATCCAAATGTAGACAGACCTACCCACGAAGGTCACCAATGACTTTGAAAAAGACATTTTCAAACTCATGAAAAATGCAGTGTTTGGGAAAACCATGGAGAATCTTCATAAACGAATTCGAGTAGATCTTGTTCGTTATAGTGAGCAAGACAAACTTCTAAGGCTATCGCTGATCCGGCCTTTGAATCCAGAAAAATCTTTGATGGTGGAGTTATTGCCGTTCACAGTGAAACATCAAAGCTAAAGCTGACAAAACAAATCTATTTTGGATCGTCCATGTTGAACTTGTCGAAGCTGCTCGTGTACGAGTTCTGTTATGACAAGATCAAACCATTTTGTCATGATCCGGTCAAGATGCTGTACACCGACAATGACTCGTTGCTGATGCATATCACCAGTGATGTTGTGTCGGAGAACTTGGCACAGCCAAATTTGGTCAACGAATTTGATACCAGCGAGTATCCGATATAACATCCGTTCTTTGGTAACTCCAATAAAGACGTTGTTGGCAAGTTCAAAGACGAATGCTGGGGCATGTGGGATTGTGACGCAAAATGTACTCGATTGTAGTCGGTTGTGGCTCTGGCAAAATTATTAAAAAGGCCGAAGGTGTTACAAAGGTGATTGTAGAAAAATCTCAAACACGAACTATTCCTAGAATGTCTTCGAGACTGACGTGAATTTGCACATCTCACAAAAATGATCCGATTTAAGAAACATCCCTTGGGTGCATACCGATACACTAAATTGAGTTTGTCCCCGCTTGATACCAAACGATGGATACTCCCCGATGGAATCACCTCTTACGCGTTTAGTCATCAAGTGGTTGTAAACCAACTTACGATTAATGCTGGTTAACGTGTCGACACAATTCTGGTGGCATTTCGGTATCTGCTAGAACGACTTGCAATTCCTCTCGCACAAATGCACGGCTGGAAGACTTTGATCCACTAGGTGACTGTCCCAATCGACAAAGTGCTGGTTGTCTTGGAGTATCAGTTCGTTCCGAAACAAACATCTATGCGTCAGAGAACCGTTTCACGATGTAGACTATTTGTACCCAGGCAAAAATAGGTAATAACATGATCGAATCATGTTAGAAATCTTTTGAATATCTTAAATTAATGAGAGTATACATTAAAGTATAACCTTTTGAGCCAATTATATTTCGCCGTTGACGTGTGTGCCCCATAGTGTACATGTTTTGAAAATGAGAGTCACTTGTATGCGATGTATGTGTAGTGAAGAAGACAATGTATAGTTCTTCCATGGAACAGGATTCCTAAAGCTGAATCGAGTTAATGGTAAGTAAAAACATACTTTTTCATCTACCACTGTTCTGTGATTAAAGAAGCGATGTATCGTAGTGTTGCAAACATGGTATATGTAGCTCTTTTTACCGGTTGTCACATGAGCGCGGAGCTGTCTCGGCAGGCAAAATTCGCGAAAGTCGCACGTTTCAGAGCCCGTAACTTAAGTTTATTACAACGCAGAAAACTCAACGATGGCTTGATGAATAGAAAATATCTCAGGAGTAAAACAAGCTATAGAATATGGCCGTGTGCCTTTAAAGACGGAAATAGCAGGAGGTAATCGAGGGTCATGGGTGGAATCAAGTATTTGTACCTTCTCTCTTATATAGTATGATAGAGAGGATCCTATGTCAGAACAGATCATGAGGGTAATCTAAGGTATTTTTGACACTTTGTATGTTTTGTTTCCTTCAGATTATTGGGTTGTTTTCCTCAACTTCAACCTCGCGTCGAGCACCTGTGGTCATGATTTAGTCCATTGAAAACAAGTCAACGTCGAATGTTGCACATGATGAAGTTGATACGACGTGCCGACAATCAGCGAGGACAAATTCCAGTATAGAAAAGAAATATGCGATACGATCCACTTAAGTGTTTTTGCTCCTGAAACCTAGATTGCTTTCCGAAGAAATGCACAACACCCTCGTCCTCTTCTTCCTCCCAAGACGCAATCTTCTTCCAAAGGCGAAAGAAAGGGATTCCCTCCTAGTTTAGCTAAACATTTGGATGTTTATTCGGTACTGACTAGATCCAATCCTCCATTGCGAAACAAATCATTCAAAATTTAAGCACCTGAAGAAAAAGAAAAACACATTGATACCGCGTGTGAATGATGTTTGAATGTGTGATACTTTGTCAAAGATACAGAAAAAAACATTTACGGAAACATCAAAGCGTTCTTCATTAAATGGTGAAAAAGAAAATACATATCAGTCAAAAGAAAAAGATGCTGGCTCACCGCGGAAGATTTCTACCAATGTTGATAGGACCCCTGTTAAAACGAGTGACTGCTCCTTTGTTAGGATAGATTGTTAGATCGCTTTATGGAGGCGCCATGAGACATGGGGGACGACAAAGACGATAAAAATGATCCCTTCTCTGGAAAGACATCATATGTACACTTTTCACTTTTATTGGGGGCCCCGAGTGGCCGAGTGGTCTAAAGCGCTCTCCGTTACAAATCATTGCCATCTCAACTCTGTCTGCGTGGGTTCGAGTCTCGGATTCGGCTAAAGTGGGTATGTGAGAAAGCTTGCCAGTAGTTTCTCGTGGGTCGGTGGTTCTTTCCGGGGTTTTCCCGGTTTCTTCCTCCACCATTAATACTGGCCGCCATGTATAGCCTATCGTGTGCTGAAAAATGGCGTTAAACCCTACAACAACAACAATAACTACACTTTTATTAAAGGTCAAAAACTCGCTTTAATTCCATAGAAACGATGGATGGAACTCCATTGTCGATAAGAACAACAACTACTTCATTTACCTCCTAACCCAAATCTTACCGATATGTCACAGTTAAAAGAAGATTTACATTAGTTAATGGATCGAACCGAATGGTCCGAGCCGAAAATTTGCAATGGTGCGGCCAAGTATTGTAACGTCTTCAACTGTTTAACCAGAAAGCTTTAGACGAGTCAGCTAATGCTGCTTTGAGAAATGTCAAGACCATCATGAAAACGAACCCAAAGTCACCAAGACAGAAGAAAAAAAGACACAAAGGAAGACATAAGTGAAAAAGGACACCACAAAAAAAGAGCGACCACTGCATAACAATCGGCTCATACGCCTGTGGCTATTCGAATAAGCCATTTCAGTTTTCATCCAAACCACAAGAATCTAAGAGTGAACAGTGGGTGACATATTGAGGAGTCAGGATGGAGACCCTTTTATCATATACTACAATTCTGCCTATGCTGCTTGTTGCTAACAGCTTACTGAAACGTGTACGTTTACCAGAGTTGATATGGTGGTTACAATAACAATTGAAGTACACGTTACACTAACCGATTCTTTGAACATTTTCCAGAGATCAAACTAAAGTGGATGGCATCGATCATCAATGACATGCCGACTTAGCTAATGTATCTCATTTGACAACGTACAATCGTGGTTACAAATATTTATTTTTTGTCATCGACGGGTTTTCAAAATTAACTAGGGTTGTTCCGTCTGCTTCCAAACTGAATTCCTAGTTAGTACGTGCTTTAAAATTTGTTTTGAAACAAACGGGTCATAACCCTCTACGACGGCAAACAGACAAAAGCAGCAAATTCCAGGACCAATGTTTTCAAAACGAATTTTTTATTAAAAAAAACGTCAATTTTTCAACACCGTGAATCCCGAAACGAAAGCCAGTGTCGTGGAACATTTCCAAAGAACTTTAAAAGAACGTACGTGGAAATATTTTACACATCAACAAACTCTCAAATACATCGACATGTTACCACGTTTCGTCAAAGTTTACAACCAGTCTTACCGTCGTAGTATCAGATGTGCACCCGAAGAAGTGACTCGGGAAAGGGAAGTTGTGGTGTTTGATTGATTGTTTGGAACGTCACCTACTTCCCCAAGAAACTTGTTAAACGTTAAAGACCGGGGATCGAGTTTGTATTGGATAAACCAAACGTAACTTTGACAAAGGTTACTTACCTAACTGGACAACCGAATTTTGTTGTCACTGGACGAATACCATGGATGATAAAAACTTTTTTTCGTTTTTTATTTTACCTCGAAAAACGCGTTTTTTTACGCTTTTTATTTTTTTGCGTTTTTTATATTTGGTACTTCCATTTTTTTTATCATCGGCCATACGGGCGGTCCTCTGTCATACTCTAGATAACAAATATCGATCAATAATGAATATATGATGCTAGCCTACGATACTTTACGTAAACATGCTGCAACATAGTGCTGATATCTGGTAGTGTAGGCCAGGCGTGTATACATTTGTATCACAGAAACTTTAAAACTGGTATGTAGCGTGTAAATAAGTAAAATATTGATTTTTTGTGTTGCCTAAAAACTACTAGAACGTTGGGGTTTTTTTTCGTTTTTATTTATTAAGAAAAAAATGCGTTTTTTTACGTTTTTTATTTTAATTTTAACGTTTTTAACATCTATGACGAGTACGTAGCCGCGATCCTTAGGTCTATATATTAGAAGATATGAAATGTGAAGTGTTAAAAGAACTTTTTACTTGGCTACACTGAGTGACCAAACATGTATAAGATGTGTACGACATGAAAGCGTTCTCGATCGAAGATCACGTAAAGTAGGTAAACTCAGACTCAAAGAAGCGAAATTGCCTTAAAAATAATATCCACATAACTTTGATTCTTAATTTTGTCGCTTTGTAGGGCATAGACTATTAAAGAAGAAGTAACCATCCTGCGATTAAACACATAAGCTACACCTCCCTCCCTGACTTCCTTTCTTCAAGAGGGTGTAGCGTGGAGAGCATGTACCTATAACTCAACTCGTCTTTTTGTGCCAAATCCCTTTGGTATATTCTGTCATGGGAGCAGCATATATTAAGCTGAGTTTGCAACAAGGAGAGAAACAATTGTGGACATTTATGCTAGCCGACATGTATAGCCTATCTGGTGCTAAAAAATGGCGTTAAACCCTACAACAGCCACAATAACAACAATTGTGGACGATTTTACTCTGTAGGTTTATTGGTTATTTACTTCCCAATCGTTCCTTGAAATATTCTACCGGCGGTAACATCAGTAGCCTAGCTACAAAAGCATCAGCAAAAGCCCTCCTTTGGAACATTTGAAAAATCGTTCTCCTTCTACATCGAGTTTCTCGTCAGAAACCAGAAGAACTGAACTATCAATAACCATTTTTATTTCACTTAAAAGGGTGACATTTCTATGGAAGGAAACTGTTTCCTAATAATACCTTTTGGTGTTTCGCGGTGACATTATTTCAAACCAAAGAATTAAATTACGGAGTTCATTGGGAAGCAGCTTTGATAGAAATTATTCATCCCTCGCAAGTCCTGAATGTACGTGGAAATCAAATCACGTTTATCGTAGAAATCCCCAATAAACAACTTCAAAAATACATGGACAAACATTATCATGGTTATTACGAAACCAAAGTGCTATTCCAAGCCAGTCCTCGACTGAACGTTTATCCCATGCGAATTCCTCCAGGCTATTCTTGTACTGCTCACATGTGGTCGAAACGATTGTCACTATTTTCAGCAATCAGTTTGGAAAGAAATGGATAAAACTAACAAAAGTGCAAAGATCGAGTACCATAAAGTAGCCCGTCGTCTCCATTTAATTTTTTTAATAGTAAAATGTATTCATCAATTTTCTCCTGCTTTGTTTTCTATTCAGGGTGGAAACCCAAAACGAGCATCGCCTTCAAAAGATTTCAACAGCAGCGAGCGATTTCTACAAAATTTTCGTTACCTCATCGAATTAAACGAAGGATTGAATTTGTTGTTTGTGCACTCAGATGTGATGGAATACAATGTGTTACTTCAAACTGGAAAATACCTTTTGGGTCGCCTAGAAACCCTTAAACATTCGCTACTCGCTTCTGGTCAATGCATTACTTCATAGTCACAGCAGATGCAATGAAGAAAGAAACCTTTTCATATCTCACAAACACGTTCAGAAAAAGAATAAGAAAAGAAGAGCAGCCAGAGAATTGGACACGTTTGATTAATAACTGACGCATCAATGATGCACCGAGACTCTTGCGAATATTCAAGTCAGAACTTAATCTGTTTGCCATGCCACCACCATCATGACAATGCAAGAATCCCAATGGTAGAATTTCATCCTGTGACGTCTTTGACTACCTCAACTCCTACCGAATTTGAAATCAAAGGACAGATCGAAAACTACATTGATCTGAATAGCAGTTACTTGTACCTGTACGTTAAAATTCTCAGAGTGGAGAACAGTATTCCAGACGGCGATGCCAGAGTAGCTCCCGTTAACAATTTCGTGCGTTCGTTATTCAGCGAAGTGGATTTGTACTTGAACATTTAACAACAAAAAAAAAAAACCCAAAGCAACCAACTCAACTTCCAAAAACAGCAGCATGAGGCAACCAAACCAAACAAAAAACCCAAACAACTCAATAATTAAGAAACAATCAATAAGATCTCAACAAAAAACGTAATTATCACCCCAGGGAGTCAAAGTTATTCATAACTAGCAGGGAAACCGATATCAACAAAATCAGTGATATGAGCATTATGACAAAACTCTCAAAAATCCAATTAGGAAATTTTAAGATTATTCACCCCAAAAGAAATTATATTGTTATTTGGTATAACACCATTAAACAAGTAGCCACATTCATGGAAATAACAAAGATTGCCCTTATAGAGTGTCTGTCACCCGTCATAATTCCATTAGGCCAGCAAACTAGAAGCATAAATCGTACCAACCAAAATCATTATATCAAAAAGTGCTCACGCTAAGAAATTCTAGCAAAACTAAAGGCATTAAACAAATAACAGGAATTACTAGATTTAGGCACGGAAGTAGAAAAGGCTATTCTACAAAAGAATAAGATCGGAGAACAGTCCGACGCGGTATTATTTGTAATTCCCCCAGAAACCTCCCTTATTAAACAGACTGGGCCCAGTTGGCAAATTTTCCTAGTTAGAAGAATGCAAACCCAAACCTCAATTCTGCGGTAAATTTAAAGGGTTTGGACACTATTCCAACAAATGTAATTTAAAACAGATATGCGATAAGTGCGGGTTATTCCACACAGGAAACTTTACCTATGTGGGACAAAAATGTGCCAACTGTCAAGATCTGCATCTCCCAAAGTCATGGGATTGTCCGATAACAATCCATCGACTAGAAACTATCTGTTATATGACGCAAAACAAAATCTCCTATTAGAGTGCAAAACTATGAATATTAAAGAAACAATAACCACATCCGCCACTCCATTAGGAAAGTCAAAAACAAACTCCATAATCAAATCCAAGAACCAAAACACTAAACCTGACCACAATCCTGTAAATTCAAAAACTAGCCCTAACACCCCAACGGTAGATCAAAAAAAAGCCTCATAAGTTGGAAACCAAACAATCCAAGTTTAGTTAGTAAAACCTCTACCTCAAAAACCAAGCACACACGTTCAAACAAAGCAAACAAAGAAAATCCAAGCAAACTTATCACAGTCACAAACGTGGTTATATTTGTGCAGAATGTACTAGACTGGGTTACTAAACTCAATATAACCAATCTCATTCTCGTCACGCAAATGTGTTTCCTAATGAGCGCCATGCTAGACAAAGATTTCTGTGCTATGGAAGACGAATCAAAATAGGACTCCACATTCTAAAATCAATCAATAAACACCCTGACTGAGAAATGAAAACAAGAAATCTAATTCATATCTAGCAATAGAACTGCAGAGAAATCATTCACAACATCACAGTGCTAATTATAAAAATAAGAAATGAAACAAATAAACCGGATATAATATGAATCCATGAGACCCACTTAAACGATAACTCTAAACTGACTCCAAAAATCCCGGGATATTCATCATGTTATTTTAAACAGATTCCATGGAAAAGTAGGAGCAGGTCTGGAAACCTTTGTCAGTGACGCACTCATCGAAAGGTGGGTCTCGCATGCCAGCCTAGTAGTACAAAATATTAGTTCCCGAACTAGAATGAATCCGGAAGACGGTTGTTGTTTTGGGTTTAACGCCATTTTTCAGCACAGGAGAGGCTATACATGGCGGCCAGTATTAATGGTGGAGGAAGAACCTGGGAAAACCCCAGAAAGAACCACCGACCCACGAGAAGCTACTGGCAAGCTTTCTCACATAACCACATTGGCCGAATCCGAGACTCGAACCCACGTAGACAGAGGTGAGATGGCAGTGATCCGTAACGGAGAACGCTTTAGACCACTCGGCCACTCGGCGCCCCGCCGGAAGACGGAGCACTCTCATCAATTGATCTAGCCAGATGTACACCTAAATAGCAAAATTTACAGATTGGAAAGTTGACCAAACAAGTACTCAGGGAAGTGATTAGATTCCTGTTCGCATCAGCCTCAATAAGAAAACTTAAGTAAATAAAACAGCCACTAAACCAAACTGGAGATATGACAAAGCAAACTGGGAAGCATTTCGGTCCATCTGTGAAGGTATTACTGACGGCCAGCTTGCACGACGACAATATAGAAACCTTCAATCAAAATAGTGCTGAAGTATTGTCCTCGGCGGCTGAACAAAGCATACCCAACAATTGGCACATATAATAAAGACCTAAAATAATATTTATAAGTCTTGACCGTCAAAATTAGTAAAATATAAGGTAGTCAAAAACCCAAGATCAGCAGGGCCCTCCGAACAAAACGCAATACATACAATCAGAATAACTATGGAAACACTGAACCCGCCGGATAAGATAAATGACAACCTGACCCATAAAACTAAAGCTTATACGTTGGTTACCCAAAACCATGAGGTCCAGTCACATAAAGTAGCATAAATTGGTCACAATCAAAACTAAAAGAACAAATTAAAGTCAGGGTCGACGTTTCCTAACCTAAAGTAAATATCTAGTGATAATCCCTTTTATAACAAAAAAATATATATCTCTTCTCTTTGACATCAAATAACAAAAACAGCACCGATAAACCTGTATTCAAAATTGCGGCAAGACGATACCATTAAATTTCTGTCAAGGATCCAAACATCCCAGAATTAAGATGAGCCTTCAGGTGACATCGAGCAGGAGTAGTGAATGGGGCCACCCTAGGGACAATGGGACTTAGCATTAAAAACACCCCTGGGCCACTCTAGGGACAATGGAAATTTAACATGGAGAAAAACGCTGGGCCACTCTAGGGACAATGGGAATTTAACATAGAGTTTGGACTTGTCTAGGGAAAAGGGGAATTGAACATGGGAATAGAGTTTGGGTTTGTCTAGGGACAAGGGGAATTGAATATGGGATTTATTTTTTTTTTAAAAGTTTTTTTAAATTTAAATTTAAATTTAAATTTTAAAAAAGGGTAGGCAATGGAAAGGCTATCTCTTTTCGAGAAATATGGCTGGCCCTGAAAAGGGCCTTTGGGTTTATGTTAATGTATCCATTAACATAAAGGGCACCGCATTGGTCTTCTTCTTGTCCTTAGGCTGCGTTTCACTGTAGGACCGTAAATCAGGACTCTTTTGAGGCATCCTTGTCTTTCTACGTAGATCCTACGTATCCACAGACTGGTGTTTGTCCTGTGGACAATGGTCCACTTGGATCGGACATACATGGGTATGTCCGTCCGGAACATCATGGAAGACACAAGCGTAGAAGATTGCACATCGGTCCACATCTTGAAGCGACGAGAACAAGTGAATCAATGCACTGAACTGCGCTTATTTATAGGTAGAGGTAGGATTGAAACGGATTGAGTTCATTCACCAATCCAAACACGCGTTACAAAATTCAGTCAGCCCGCATCCAATCCGAAGAGATTAGTCTGTGACGTCAGTTGGTCTATATAGACTCGCTAGCGCTTGTGTGCAGTCAATCTATGCGACAGTGATTCAACATGACGGAAATTCAGAAAACGATCCATTGGGGTGCACCAGCAGGGGAGACCGCCCAAGGGAACCCGGACTTACTTTCAGAAGAGGTACATTGGGATTTTGTGGATTTTCTTACCTCGCAAGAATTTGTTCCGGAACCTTCGTCATTACCGCAAGTGGAGAATTTTAGACAGAGACAGAAAGAAGAATTGGAGAAATTTATGCAACGACAAAAGGAAGCGGAACAAGCTTTTCTCCTACAGCAACAGCAACAGCAACAAGAAGAGGTAAGAAAAAAACAACAGCAACAACAGCAAGAAGAAGTAGCAGCAAAGAAACAAGAGGGTAAAAATCAAACGGCTACGGTACTGTTGGACATTTTAGCGGAGTTAAGAAGTCTGAAACAAATGTATCAGACTTCTTTATCACGACCGAAGAGAATACGACCTTCCCGAGCTAAACACGCCAACCCTGTGACTAAGCCTGTCGTACCACCCTTAGTGATTTCAACCCAATCATCAGAAGTAGGCCTTGGCCGTGGCAAAGGCTTAAGGCAGTTAAAGTTGATTGGTTAAACTCACTCCTACACCATAAAGAAAAAAGGCCCTTTTCAGGGCCACCCACATTTCTCGAAAAGAAATACAATTTCAATTTGCCAATAACTCAAAAATAAACCTCACCCATTTTACCCTTATAGTACGTGTCTGTGTATGAGTGCGTGAGTGTAGCTTCTTATTTTAAAATCAAAACTCAAAGACACTTACCTTATATCATTCATGTATTCTTTTATCCATTTTTTACAATCCAATTCACAGTTCACAACAGAACACTTTAAAAAGTTCGTACACTTCTTCTTTCTCATTATTTAGTCTCTCTGTTTTTTTGAATTTCTTCACCGTTTTTTCCTCATTTTCTTCCCTTCTTCTTTTCTTCTCCTGTTTCTTTGCCTCTTTTAAATAGAATTGTCTTCTTTCTTCCTCTTCTTCCTCTGAAGAATCCCTCTCTTCTTTTGAAGAATCCCTCTCTTCTTCCGAAGAATCCCTCTCTTCTTCTGAAGAATCCTTCTTTTCTTCTGACTCCTCTTGTTTCTTTTTTGGGCAATCTGGAGACCAATGTCCTTTTTCTTTACAATAATAACAGGTATCTTGACTTTTGTCTTTTTTAGCCCCTGTTTTTTTTTCTTTTTTGACGGTCTGGACACTCTGAAGACCAATGCCCTTTCTTCTGACAGATATAGCAAGTATCCTGACTTTTATCTCGAAAGGAAGGAGAGTAGTCCGTAGGCTGGTCTGAAGAGAATTTTTTAATGACCCCTCGCAAAGCTCTGACGAAACGTTCCATCTGGGTAGTCTCTTCCATCGTTGTGCTCGGTTTGAGAGTGAAATGAATAGTGAAAGGACAAGACACACACCCTTTTATATACGTTGGTTTGTCATGACTATAAATTAGTCTATGGTGTTTAAACTTGAGTCATTTGACGTTTTGCACTCAAGATGAAACGATCCTATTCATTCGAGAAGAAAGAAGAAGAAAGTAAGAGGCAGAAACGTGATCTATCGCCTCGTACCAGGGCTGAAATCTTGGCACAAATTCATGCCAGTGATTTTGAAGAGGACATGAGTGAACCAGAATCCAAACCCTCTAAACCAAGTTCACCACCCTTAGTCAACCCTGAAAAGTACTATTCCATTCGAGAGACGGAAAAGCGCTCCTCTAGAAAATTTAGAACTACGGCTTACACCTACACGGTGAAGTTTAAAGATTTCAAGGCCGACGTACCCTTGGAGAAAGCAGAAGGGTTTATCACCGAGATGTGGGATTCTTTGCTCACCTCACTCAAGCGACAATGTCAACCCAAAGAAGACGATCGCTTGACACTATCCATAGATCACGACGGTTTGAAATCCCCTGTTTGGATCGAGTTTAGCAGACCCGCAGAACTAACCCCTTCCAAAGTCATGGACAAGATTCAACACGTACAACAATCTAATGACCAGTTTGACATCACCGATGGTAAAGCCACACTGAAAATGGCTCACGTCTCTCTTCCTCAAGGGACAGGACGCAAAAAGATGTTATTGGTGGACGACCTTCGCAACACCAAAACAAGTCTCGTCCGAATTAACAACCCTCAAGACCAGATGTGCTTAGCCCGTGCCATCGTGGTGGGACGAACCTATGCCAACAAGAACGACACGGTAGAATGGAAAAGAACCTGGGAGAACATTCGAAAATCGAACCGAACCAAACAACGAAACGAAGCAGAACTCCTGTTGCAACAAGCTGGCCTGTCCAAAGACACACCCTGTGGCATTCCTGAGATGCAAAAATTGCAAGATGCCCTAGCTCCACGCTACACCTTGAAAGTGCACCCTCAAGAAATGGGCGGACCTCTGTTGTTTCGAGGCCAAGACTTTAAGGACGGAAAATATATTCATGTTTATCATCACGATGACCATTTCGATACCATTACCACTATCACCGGATTCCTGGGATACAGATATTACTGTGAGAAATGTGACTATGGTTATAATAATCGAGAGCAACACAAGCATTGTGGATGGAAATGCCCAGGATGTTTGGCCTCTCCACCCTGTCTGAGCGAAGAACCAGTGCCTTGTTCGACTTGTCTGCGCACGTTTGTCAGCCCTACCTGTTACCAACAACATTTGAAAACACAAGGTTCACAGAAGAAATGTGCTTGTCAACTCCTGAGATTGTGCCCTACGTGTAGACAAGGCATACGTACCAACAGTACCAAGGCACACGTATGTCGAGGAAAGAAAAAATGTCACATTTGTCACCACATCGTCGACTTGGAACACCAATGCTACGTGCAAAAATACCAACCCCCACCAGAGAAAGAGGACGGTCACAAGAAGAAAAGCAATTTCATCTTTTTCGATTTCGAATGCATGCAAGAGACCGGCATTCACATTCCTAATTTCTGCGTGGCTCATCGAGCGTGCGAGAAGTGCATTCAAGAACCTATCTTCAGTCATTGCCCTCACTGCAGCAAGATTCCTGGAGGGCGTGAAAAAATCTTTCGAGGACCGAACACGTTAGCCGATTTTGCCCAATGGGTCTTAGATCCCATCGACAAGACGTGGAGCCAAGAGGACATCGAACGTTACGGAGATTGTCATCGTCATGCCACAGTGATGGCTCACAATTTCTCCGGATACGATGGACAGTTTCTTTTGAGGTACTATACGGAACAAGGCACCGAACGTCCTAAAGTCACTTTGAACGGAGCTAAAATCATTTTCATGCAAGTGGGACAAGTACAGTTTAAAGATTCGATGAGCTATTTGGCCATGCCTTTGAGTCGAATGCCTAAAACGTTTGGAATGACAGAAATGGCTAAAGGGTACTTTCCACACTTTTTCAATACGGAAGCCAATCAACATGCCGTTCTACCCCATTTGCCTGAGGCTCACTATTACGACCCCGACAACATGCGTACCGAACAACGAGAAGCTTTCTACGCTTGGTACCAGGCTCACGCCTCGGACCCTCTCGACTTTCAGGAAGAAATGCTAAAGTATTGTCGTTCCGACGTGGACATTTTACGGCGTTGCTGTGGAAAATTTCGAGAACTGTTCATGGAACACGGAGGGGTCGATCCTTTGAAAGAAGCTTGCACCATTGCCAAAGCGTGTTCCTTAGTGTATCGACAACGATTCATGCCTGAAAACACCGTGGCTGTCATCAGTCCTCAAACGACCCACTTTGTCAAACGTCAATACTCGGTCAAAGCCCTACGTTGCTTACATTACTTGTGCGACAAGGAAGACAAGTGGATTCAGCATGCCCGCAACGGAGGGGGCGAAAAGACCATCGGAACGTATTCGGTCGATGGCTGGGACTTAGAAAACCCCAAGATCGTGTACGAGTTTAACGGTTGCTTATTTCACGGATGTCCCGTCTGTTACCCTGACCGTGGCACTAAAAATCAGTTTTTGCAACGAACCATGGAAGACTTGTACCAGGACACTTGTCAGCGGCGCCTAAAGTTAGAACAGGAAGGATACCAAGTAGTGGAAATGTGGGAACACGAGTACGATCACCGTATGAAAACCGATCCCGAGTTTAAACGCCTCGTGGAAGGTTACCAGTTCATGGACCCGCTGAACCCGAGGAATAGTTTGTACGGAGGAAGGACCAATGCCACCTGTTTGCTGTACCAAGCCGACGAAGAGAAAGGAGAAGAAATCAAATACTTGGACGTGTGTTCGCTGTATCCCTACGTGTGCAAATATTGTCGCTTTCCTGTAGGGCACCCGCAATTGTTAACGGAACACATCGACCTGAAAAACATTCGACAATACGAAGGCTTGATCAAATGTAAAGTTTTGCCTCCCACGAACCTATACCATCCCGTCTTACCTCACCATTGTCAAGGCAAACTGATGTTTCCCTTGTGCCGTACTTGTGCCGAAACGTGCAACCAAGATCAGCCTTGCCATCACACCCAGGAAGAACGGGTCTTGACGGGAACCTGGGTCAGCATAGAATTGTTCAAAGCTCTGGACATGGGATACCAACTGTTAGAAGTGTACGAAATTTGCCACTTTCCCAAGACACAACAGTACCACAAGGGTGACCCTACTCAGAAAGGCATTTTCGCCGACTACGTGGATGCCTTTTTGAAACTGAAACAAGAAGCCAGCGGCTATCCTTCCTGGTGTCACACTCCCGAAGACCAAATAAAATTCAAAGAGAAATACTACGAACAAGAAGGCATCTCTTTAGACCACATCGAAAAAAACGAAGGCAGGCGATCGTTTGCCAAAGTGATGTTAAATTGCTTGTGGGGTAAAATGGCACAACGACCGTGTTTACCCAAGACGGAATATTTGACAAAACCTTCCCGCTACTTCCAGATGATTCACGACAAAACCAAATACATGAAACACGTGGACGTCGTTCGAGAGAATTTAATCTTGGTCAATTACGAAGAAGATCTGGACTTTGTACAAGACGACCCTTTTGGAAATGTCATCATTGCGGCTTACGTGACAGCTCATGCTCGCTTAAAATTGTACGAAGCTTTAGAACTGTTAGAAGAACGCGTCCTGTACTTTGACACGGACAGTTGCATTTACATCCATCACCCGAGTCAACAGCACCCTGACATCGAAGGAGACCGTTTAGGAGCCTGGACAGACGAGCATCCCGACGACAAGATTCTAAGTTCGTCAGTGGCGGCCCCAAAAATTACGGCTACGAATACCGGGACAAACAAGGAGAAGTGCACACGACGTGCAAAGTGAAAGGTCTGACTCTGAATTATCGTACCAGTCGAGTGGTCAACTTTGGGGTATTGAAAGAAGCCTTGCAGTCAGGAGAGGATGGAAACTTTAAAGTGACCACCTATCAACCGAACAAGATTGTACGTTTACCCACTCACCACATCGTCAGTCGACCCTTGGAAAAAGTCTATCAAATTGTATACCAGAAGCGAGTGCGACTTCCCAATCACTTTACGTTGCCGTACGGTCACGTCGGTATTGGTCTGTATATAAAAAGGAACCCTAGGCAAGATCGATAGTTCATTGTTCATTGAAGTAACTTACCATGTCGTTGACGAAGAAGAAACCAGATTGGTTAGGAGTCAAATGTTGGACATCACCGAGACCAGGGTTTTGAGGCTTGGACACAAGAGGTGGCCCAGTATGCACGAGAGTTATTCAAGGAAAAAAGTTACTTTTCAAACTGTGTTAGTGACGGTGCCAGAAGAACCCGTCACCCAGGACAGGACTGTCGTGGACAGGCCTGAAAGACCCTTTCGGGAGGACACTTATGTGACCTTACCCCTACTATAGAACTGGTTACAACTTTACCCAAAACATGTGGTTGTTGTACAGACACTTGTTTTTATTCCACGTTCATGGTTATCATGTGCCTTTTATTCTTGTACTTAAGCCTTTGGCTTTTATGTATTTTTGTCTTTCGTATTCATGTTTGAAAAAAAACATTCAATAAACGTGTTCTGAAAACGTATATAAACTCTTGTCTTGTTTGTTTTTCGTGTCACAAGTGACATTTCTCACACCATGGCTACTTCTGCTGTCTCTGCTCCCTCTTCCTCTACTGTCAAAGTCATCGACGAACACTTAGATCGTGCCAGTTGGGAGGCTTTGTATCTTCGCCATCCCTTTAACATGCTCATTGCTGGACCTAGCGGTTCAGGCAAAACCGAATTCGTCAAACGTTTGATCGAACATAAACATCATTTGATCGATCGGCCACCTCAACGGATCGTGTGGTGTTACAAAGAGTGGCAATCGGCGTACAACCTCTTGCGAGAAAGTCAAGGCGATTCCATCTTGTTTGTGGAAGGCATTCCTAAAGAAGACGACGGCATCGTCTCTGACTCCCGTCAAACCCATTTGGTCATTTTCGACGACATGTTAGGAGAAGACGAAGAAGAAATTAAACTGTGGTTCACGCGCAAAGGGCATCACCGTAATGCCAGTGTCGTTTACATCACCCAAAATTTGTTTCAACAAAGTAAAGCCCATCGCACCATCAGTCTCAATGCGCATTACGTGGTCTTGTATAAAAGCCCTCGAGATAAATCGCAAGTGCAAGTCTTAGCCAAACAGTTAGGAACGCCTTGGCTGACTCAGGCGTACGACGATGCCACTCAAACTCCACACGCCTATTTACTCGTCGATTTGAAACCTACGACCCCCGAGGATTTGCGATTTCGTACCCACTTGTTTCACCACTGGTGCCAAGACGGAGGGCCTGTCCTGTACACGTCTCCGTCCTCGACTTCATTTCACTCCCCATAAAAAAATCTATAAAAACCTCAGAACCTTTTTCGTCTGTCTCACACAGTGTGAACATGACGTCCCTTCAGTCGCATCTTCCCGTCAAATTGATTCGTGCCTTGTATGGCATCAGTCGAGAAAAAGATCCACAAACACGAGCTCGTGTCTTAGAAGCTAGTCTCAAAGAAGTCTTACGATGGTTCACGGTGACGGCACGTCAATTACTCCAAGGAATCATTCAGATTCCTCATCAAACCAAATGCTTTTTTGATCGAAACAAAGTCGCTTTGGTCCAACTGGCCGATGCCCGCATCGACATTCAAACCTAAAAAACAAATCATTTTGAAACCTGGAGGGAGCGGTACTCTAGGAGGGGTCATCATTCGCTTACTCTTAAGATGGGATCCTAATGCCCCCAAAGTTATACCCAAGACAAAAGTCCAACGAAGCCCCAAGAAGAAAAAGACCAGGTCCCCAATGAGAACTTCTCCAGTGGCAGGACCCTCCTCTGACCAGACACCACCACCCCGGAAAAAGAAAAGAAGCCCCCAGAAAAAGAAACAGAGAAAAAGTCCCCAGAAAAAGAAAAGTCCACAGAAAACTAGTCGCAAGAGAGGCACTTGGCCAGGACGCAACCTTACACTCGCAAACCACGATCTGCCACGGCAGTGACTGCGTCTCCGGCATCCTCACGTTTGTCCACTTCTCCGTTGATGACACCAGGAACTGAAGAGTACTTGGAGACATTGATTACACCAAGAACTTCTCCGTTGATGACCCCCAAAAGAACTTCCCCAGTGGCAGGACCCTCCAATTTAGTGTCAGTGGCTGCTGCTCACAAAGTACCTTCTCCCAAAATCAAAGTCCATGAAAGATCGGGCATGTTACAAAGTTTAATGGATTTGTCAAAGCAAGAACTAGCTCGATTTAGTCCGTTGCGTACCCCTGCACGACGTGTCATGCCTGTCCTCAAACTGATACGACGTAAAGACAATCAGTGGCGACGCGTTCCAGTATAAAAAAGGCCTGTGACCAAGTCGGGTATCAGTGTTTTTTTGGTGCTCCTGAAGACTCAAAGATGTCACCCTCCAGAAAACCCCAAGGAAAGAAAAGGAAAGGACTGCCACCACGTTTAGCCAAACATGGGGACATGTTATCTGTCCTGTCCAAAGCTTCTCCACCCCTACGAAAAAAACTCATTCAAACAGCCTCCAAAGAGGTCATCGATACCGTGTGCGAATGTTGTTTGAACGTTTTGAAAGGCACGATCCCTTTGTCCAAACACCAGAAACAATGCTTAAGCAAGCATCGTCACGTTCTTCGCCAAATGGTTCGAAAGAAAATTCCCATTCGTCAAAAAAAGAAGATGTTGGTCCAACGTGGAGGCATTTTGCCTCTCTTGTTCGGTCCCATACTGAAAGGAGTCTTGGGAACCATGTTGGGAGGACTGGTGGGAGCAAGATAAAAAGGCCCTCGGAAGTCCCAAGATCTCAGAATTGACCCCTGACAACCCCATGGAAGGACGAAAACTAGCTCTAGTGCCTTACAAACGATGGATGGAATACCATCGGTGGCAAGAACAACGCACCCCGCATTTACCTCCCAATCCCAATTTGAGCGAGATGTCCCAGTTACAACACGAATTGCAGTCCTTGATGGATCGCCAATATTTGTCCGAAACAGAAAAATCGCAAAAGTACGGTCAACTCTTGCAACGATTGCAACTCTTTCACCAGAAAGCTTTAGACGAAACAGCTCTACCCTCTCTGAAAGATTTTAAGACCTTGATGAAAAGTCCAGCACCATCACCAGTACCAGTACCAGTACCAGTACCACCAGTACCAGTGACCAAGACAGAAAAAGGAAAAGAAGAAGAAGAAGGGTTTCAAACTCCACCAGAAAAAGTACGCAAGTTAACAACACCACCTACCTCCAGAATTGGATGGATTAAAAAGATGATGGCCACCCCTTCTTCATCACAAGAGAAAAAGAAAGTGAAGACAGAAGTGAAGACAGAAGTCAAACAAGAACCGATATCCCCCGCTCAGACATCCTCCTCCTCTTCAACACCTATTGCCGGCCGCACACGCAAAGCATTGCAATCCAAGAAAGTACCCCAAGAGAAAAAGAGTAGCATCCTCCAAGAGTGGGTGTCTTATTAACACAAAAAATAAAAATGGAAAAAGTCTTAGCCAGCATTTACTACGATCCCTCCCATCCTGCAGGTTACGCAGGAGTTCAAAAATTGTATCGTGCTGCCAAAACGCGACTGAAAAGTCTCCGTTTACCTCAAGTGCAACGATGGTTACAAGAACAAGCTACCTACACTTTACACAAACCCATTCGACGCAAGTTTGCCAGAAGTCGCACCCAAGTGGAAGGCATCGATCATCAATGGCAAGCCGATTTAGCCGATGTCTCTCATTTGGCCAGCTACAATCGTGGCTACAAATATTTGTTTTGTGTCATCGACGTCTTTTCCAAATTTGCCTGGGTCGTACCCTTGACTTCCAAATCGAGCAGCGAGTTAGTGCGAGCCCTGCAACGAGTGTTGAAACAAAGCGGTCGTCACCCTCTTCGATGGCAAACGGACAAAGGTACCGAATTTCTGAACCAAGCTTTCCAAAAAGAATTAAAGAAACGTGACATTCATTTTTTTACCACCGAGAATCCCGAAACCAAAGCCAGCATCGTGGAACGTTTTCAACGCACTTTGAAAGAACGCATGTGGAAATATTTTACGCATCACCACACTCTGAAGTACATCGACATCTTACCGCACCTGGTGCAAGCGTACAACCAATCTTACCATCGAAGCATTGGACGTGCCCCGCAAGACGTGACTCCCGAGAACGAAGTGTTGGTGTTTGAGCGCCTGTTTGGTACGTCCCCGACGAGGGCTGTTCCCAAGAAAAGTGGAGAGTTGGCCGTAGGAGATTGGGTGCGCATTGGCAAAACCAAATGCACTTTCGACAAAGGTTACTTACCTAACTGGACGACCGAATTGTTTCGCGTCACTGGACGAGTGCATGGCCGTCATCCTGCCGTCTATAAATTGGAAGACATGAACGGAGAAGTGCTCAAAGGAACGTTTTATTTGCCCGAGTTACAACGTGTCACCAAAAAAGAAGACGACGTGTACGACATCGAAAGCATTCTCGAACGCAGAACCCGTAAAGTGGGCAAACGACGTGTCAAAGAAGTCAAAGTACGTTGGAAAGGATATCCACCCAGTTTTGATTCTTGGATCGACGCTTCGCAAGTCATCGACTATAAAAAGAAGTGACCATCATGCCCTTTCACACAGCAGACGCAGCTACGTCGACCACTCCTCCTTCACCTAGTTCTTCTGTGCAAGATTTACAAAAACAACCCTTGTGGGTGTGGTGTGGAGAACGTGTGCCTAAAACGCAAATCGTCTTTTTCTGCCAAATCTTCGTGGTGTATTGTGTCATCGGGGCAGCCATTGCCAATTTGAGTTTGCAACAAGGAGACAAACAATTGTGGACCATTTTATTGAGCAGTTGCATCGGTTACCTGCTTCCTAATCCCTCCCTGAAATTCACCTCGAACGGGAACCCCGGGAACCTTGTGTCCAGTGCCAGTGCCAGTCACCACTTCAATCACAACCAGAACCCCATTTTAGACGGAGACACGCCTCTGACGTCCACTAACCCCTCGGACAGCCACAGAACTCTGGAATTATGAGTCACCAAAACCAATTTTACTTAACTTTACCCAGTGACAGTTCCATGGAGGTGTTTCCCAAGAACACGTTGTGCTGTTACACGGCCAAATTACCTCAGGCCATCCAGTTAGATCACGAAGCCCATTGGGAAGTGGCTTTAGTAGAAATTATTCACCCGACCCAAGTCCTCAATGTCCTTCCCAATCAAACTTTTTTTGCTGTGGAAGTTCATGACGAGCAAATGCAACAGTGGATGGATAGCAATGTCAAATATGACAAGAAAACCCGTACACAAAAGTACACCACCTATCACTTGTTCATTCCCCCAGGCTATTATTTTAGTGGTCAACATTTGGTCAGCACCATAACCTCCAGGTTTAATGTCGTGTTTCTGAAAGCTTTGGAGCATGTCAACAAAAATGTCACCATGGAGTACCACAAAGCAGCTCGTCGCTTCTTGATGAAATTTGAACGGAGTAAAATCATGTCCATTTTATTTTGTCCTGAATTGTTTGACATGTTGGGCGGAGACATGGACATGAGAAAGGCCATGCTCAAGAAAAACGAATTACCCATCGTTTACGACAACGAGTCTTTTAGCAAGTTATTTCGTGCCCCGGTAGAACTGAACCAAGGACTGAATTTGATGTTCGTGTATTCCGATGTGGTGGAGTACAACGTGGTGGGACACACCTCCGTACCGTTACTGCGTGTCATTCCTTTCAAAGTAGATTCTGCCACGGGCGCTGACGAGGAAGGTGGAAACACTTACCATGTCCACCGCGAATTTGTCCATCCTCACTATTTGCCGGTCAGCAAGTCGTATTTGGACACGGTCAACATTGCTATAAAAGGAGATCTGGGACAAAATATCCCATTCACCAAAGGAAAAGTCACGGTGAAACTCCATTTTCGAAAACGGTTCTCTCACGACTCTTAAGTCATGTATCCAGTGTACCGAGGGGTTGCTCGACAGCGAGGACACGGCTTAGGAGATATGTTAAAATCGGCCTTTCGTTCGGTGGCCCCGGTGTTGAAACCGATGGTGACACGCGGATTGCACGCCTTGAAAGATGCGACACTGACGCAAGGCAAAGAATTTCTCCAAAATGTCATCATCGACAAACAAAACCCTAAAGAAGCCTTCATGAGGGCAGGCAAAAATGTCTTGCTGCAAACGGGCAAAGACATTTTAGGCCAACGAGAAACACCTATAAATGCCCTGCACGCTACCGAGTCAGGCATTCAGCAAGGACAAGGCAGAAAGAGATGACGAAGAAAACACCCTTTCACCAGACTTCAAGCGAGAAAGGCCAAGAAAAGAAGAACCGTTCGAGACTTAGACGTTTTCGATTATTGAGAAAAGAGACAAAAAAATGATGTACCGAGAATCTTGCGCTTGTTCCAAGACGGAACTAGACCTGTTTGCCATGCCCCCCACGATGATGACGATGCAAGAATCCCAATGGGTGGAATTTCACCCCGTCTCCTCACTGACCGATTCCGCTCCCATCGAGTTTGAAATCAAAGGACAGCCCGAAGATTACATCGATCTGAATAGCAGTTACTTGTACCTGAAAGTCAAAATTCTAGATAAGACTGGAGGTCCTATCGACGATGAAGCAGTAGCTCCCGTCAACAATTTCATGCATTCCTTGTTCAGTGGAGTGGACTTGTACTTGAATAACAAACTGGTCAGTAGCAGCATGGATACTTACCCTTATCGTGCCTACCTGGAAAATCTCTTGACGTACGGAATAGATGCCAAGAACACTCATCTCAATGCCTGTGTGGTATGGAAAGCTGACGAACCTACCAAGTTTGAAATATTGGAAACTGATGAAAAGAAAGACAACAATGATGGATTTGTAGAACGAAGAAAGAGAATCACGGGAGTCGACACAAGTTTAGAACTGATGGATCGTTTGCATTTGGACATGTGGTTGCAAGAAAAGTATTTGCTGAACGGGGTGGATGTCCGCCTGAGACTGAATCGTAGCAGTGCCGCTTTCCATTTGATGGCTGATAGTGACGGTTACAAAACCAAAATCCAAGAAGCCAGACTCTACGTACGCCGTGTGGAAGTGTTACTTAAAGTGGGAAACGACATCAGTCAGACGTTGAGCAGAACGACCGCCAAGTATCCCATACGACGCGTGGAAGTGAAAACCTTCACCATTCCCAAGGGACAGCGATCCATGATCGAAGATCATCTGTTCCAAGGACAGTTACCCAAACGTTTGATCGTTGGTATCGTCGAGAACACAGCCTTCAACGGAGCTGCCGAAAAAAATCCTTTCTACTTTCAACACTTTTGGCGTGTCCAAAATCGAAGTCAGTCGCGATGGCAAAACCTTGTGTACCCGACCGTTTGAACTTGACTTTGCCAAGAAGAATTACTTGAGATCGTACTTGTCCTTGTACGAAGCCACTGGACAGTTAGGAACCAATACCAGTCACGGTATTACGTACGAGGATTATGCAGGAGGCTATGCTTTGTGGGCTTTCGATTTCACTCCTGACCAAGGCAGCGACGAGGGACATTTCCACCCTATAAAATCCGGTCAGATTCGTGTGGAAATTCAGTTTAAAGACCGAGACCCTGATGAAACGGTGAACGTCATCCTGTATGCAGAATTCGATAATACGATAGAAATCAACAGTTTGAGAGAAGTTATTCTAGATTACTAGAAACCATGGAAGACTGTTGTCCCTCTTTACGTAGTGGAGAAACGTTGGACATGAAATGTTGGATTATTGTTAAAAAATGTTAGAGTTGTTGTTGTTTAGTGTTAAGTGATTTTTGAATAAAAAATGTTGTGTTTTGAAAAAATTGTTTGATGTTATATTGTTGGATTATTGTTAAAAATGTTAGAGTTGTTGTTTAGTGTTAAGTGATTTTTGAATAAAAAATGTTGTGTTTCGAAAAAAATGCCTTTGTGGTTTGTTTAGCTATAAGAATGTTGGATTGATGCTCTTTCATTTCTTACTATCCCTCTCATGACACTCACTAAACGTTACGACTCAAAAACCGTGTGGGGGATGTTTTCCTTCACGTCCGCGCTTTGACTTTAGGAACCGGGGTTGTTTCCAGTCTAACCATCCATTGTCGACTCATCCTCCTACGAAGATGTGCTCCAAACTAGCTAAGCTCAACGAAGCCTACGTGAATTTGCATAGGGTCAGACACAGTCTGATACCGAAGCCAGAAGAAATAGAGAATGTGAGAATGTTAAAAATCACTGAAGACCTGATAGAAGAGCTCTTCAGAGAAGAAATGAACAGGGAAAAAGAAGAATGGACAGAGAAGTACAGACTTCAGAGACAGCAGCAACAGCAGCAACAACAACAACAGCAGCAGCAACCTGAAGCTGACAGAGGCTTTGTCGATTGTCGTATCGACACCAAAGAGTTCTTCTTCTCTTTTCGAAGAAGCAGACCTATCGCCAGAAAGTCTATCCTCAGAGGACATCGCATTCTTAGAAACTAAAAAAGAATGCCATAGCAAACAAAAAAACAGCCCTTTTCAGGGCTACCCAATACTCTAGAAAAGAAATAACAATCCATTTGCCAATGTGTGTAGGTAGAGTAGTGTGAAAATAAACACTAACTCTTTTTTAAAAAAATGTGAGGGTATGTGTTTGTGTTTGTAAGTGGTTAAGTAAGTTGGTATGGATAGTAGATTAAAATGATGTCTTTTTTTTTTTGGTGTTTGAGGTGTAAATTTGGGGTTAGATTGGATTGCTTTGCGTATGTGGATAGTCTATTGAAGTGATTTATAAAAAAATTTTAAAATAGTGATGGGTAGCATAAAAAAGTGAGTGAGTGTTTCTTTTAGGTCCGCGCGTTGTTGTTTTTTGGTTATGATCTAGGTAAGATCAATTTTATGTTTTAGAGGGATGTTTTCCATCACGTCCGCGCTTTCACTATAAATTGAAACTCTCTGGGCAGTCTAGCTACCCTTGTTGATTGATCAACACAAGAATGAATAGCAGAATAAGCAAACTTCTTGAACTCCAGATACATCTGGAATATGTCAGGCGCCTGTTAAATGAACTGGCCGCGGAGGCTATAGTAGAAGAGGAAAGAGTGAAGAACGAAGAGAAGGAGAGAAGACAGAGGGAAGAGGAGGAAAAGAAACTAGAAGAGAGGATGTCGTACAATATTCCCGAGACAGAGGATTGGGGTGTTGAAGCGAATCATCCTCCCTCTGCGCTCCCCAGAAGAAAGGTGAAAGGAGACTGGGGAAGAAGATGCGTGTGTGGCGCCAGCCCAGGAAGGTGCAACCATTAGATAGGTGCATCTGGAGTTCAAAAAAAAAACAGCCCTTTTAAGGGCTACCCAATACTCTAGAAAAGAAATAACTATCGATTTGCCAATGTGTGTGTGTGTGTGTGTGTGTGTGTGTGTGTGTGTGTGTGTGTAGGTAGAGTAGTGTGATTATAAACACTAACTCTTTTTTCATAGTGCGAAGGTATGTGTTTGTGTGTTTGTGTTTGTAACTGCTCACGTACGATTGTGTGGATAGTAGATTATGGATTTTCTTTATTGTTTCTTAGCGTATGTGGAGAGTATAGTTTGGGTTTTGTAACCGCTCACGTACGATTGTGTGGATAGTAGATTATGGATTTTGTTTATTGTTTCTTAGCATATGTGGAGAGTATAGTTTGGGTTTTGTAACCGCTCACGTACGATTGTGTGGATAGTAGATTATGGATTTTGTTTATTGTTTCTTAGCGTATGTGGAGAGTATAGTTTGGGTTTTGTAACCGCTCACGTACGATTGTGTGGATAGTAGATTATGGATTTTGTTTATTGTTTCTTAGCGTATGTGGAGAGTATAGTTTGGGTTTTGTAACCGCTCACGTACGATTGTGTGGATAGTAGATTATGGATTTTGTTTATTGTTTCTTAGCGTATGTGGAGAGTATAGTTTGGGTTTTGTAACCGCTCACGTACGATTGTGTGGATAGTAGATTATGGATTTTGTTTATTGTTTCTTAGCGTATGTGGAGAGTATAGTTTGGGTTTTGTAACCGCTCACGTACGATTGTGTGGATAGTAGATTATGGATTTTGTTTATTGTTTCTTAGCGTATGTGGAGAGTATAGTTTGGGTTTTATTATATGAAATGAGAAAAGTAGGGGGATGTTTTCCTTCACGTCCGCGCGTTGCTGTTTCTTTGGTCATGATCTAGGTAAGATCAATTTTATGTTTTAAGGGGGATGTTTTCCATCACGTCCGCGCTTTCACTATAAGAACCCACAGTATTCGTCGTTCAAACCATTCTACAAAGAAGATGGCTTCGAACCAAATGGACAAGATGCAAACATTGCAAGACGTTTTAGACAATTTAGGAATGATGGAGCAGATGTTAATAAGACTCGTTGAAGACCACTATTCCTATAGTCCCCATCGTGTAAAGATGGAAATTAATAACTTGAGAAAGGTAAAGGACAAGATAAGTGGTGTAATGAAAGAGATAAAGGAGGAGATGGAGGATGAAGAGGAAAGGATAAGGATGAGAGCATGGAATGAAAAAATTGAAAAAGAAGAAGAAAATGAAAAGAGGAAGAAAGAAGAGGAGGAAGAGAAGAAGAAAGAAGAGGAGGAGAAAAAAAGAAAGAAAAGAAGAGAAAGAGTGTTGGAGATAAAATAAGAAGTTGGTGGAGAAAAAGAAGAAATTAGAAGCAGAAGAAGAAGAAAACCCAAAGGCCCTTTTCAGGGCCAGCCATATTTCTCGAAAAGAGATAGCCTTTCCATTGCCTACCCTTTTTTAAATTTAAATTTAAATTTAAATTTAAAAAAACTTTTTTTAAAAAAAAAATCCCATATTCAATTCCCCTTGTCCCTAGACAAACCCAAACTCTATTCCCATGTTCAATTCCCCTTGTCCCTAGACAAGCCCAAACTCTATGTTAAATTCCCATTGTCCCTAGAGTGGCCCAGCGTTTTTCTCCATGTTAAATTTCCATTGTCCCTAGAGTGGCCCAGGGGTGTTTTTAATGCTAAGTCCCATTGTCCCTAGGGTGGCCCCATTCACTACTAGCAGGCCCACGTCCCCCTTTCTCGCCGCTTCACATAACAACTAAAAAGTGTGAGATGCACACATTACAGTATACGGGTGGTGGCTTTCATGCCCAGCCGACGATAAATTAAAAAGCTAGAGGTGTTGCATTAAAGAGTCATACAAGGCATAAAGGCCATAAGCGACTATAATAAATGATCACCAAGTCAGTCTGTCCGCCTGTCGTTGCTTTGTCTTGATTTTTTTATACTGTAAATAAGTGATTTAAACACACGCTCACTCACACACGCACACATTCACTGATGAGGAAATGGGATTTTGGATAGTGTGTGTGGGGTGTTGGATTGTATGGGTATTGTGCTGGATGGAAAATTTGTGTGAATTCGTCCCCTCTTTGACATCATATTATTTTCGTCTGATAGTGAGTGTCGAGATGTAAGAGAATACATAATTCGTTTTGGATAGTGTATGTGTGGATGTTGGATGGTATATGTGGCATGATGGACAGTATGTTTGTGAGAATTCATCTCCTTATTTTAGACCATACCCCTCTTCGTCCGACAGTAAGGGTAGATTTTTAGACACTAGAAAAGACACTTTGGAAAGTGTGTATGGAAAGTTGATAGTAGAGTTGATAGATACTGTGTATGTGCGATTTGATCTCCCTCTTTTATAACATTCCCATTTCGTCTGATAGTAGGTGCAGAATTTTAGACACTACACATGACGTTTTGGATTGTATATATGGAGTATTCAGTGGTAGATAACTATTCCCATTTTAATTTCCCTTAGACCTTATAAATTTTGGATAGTAATCAAAAAGTGAGTGCTGGATTGTATATGCTGTGTGCTTGGATAGTAATCAGAAAGTTGTTGTTGGATTGTAAGGAGTGTGTTTGGATCATAATCAAAAAATGAATGCTGGATAGTAATGTTTGTGTTTGGACTGTAAAAAAAAAAAATTGGTACTGCACTGTGATATGTAGGATTGTAGACATTTAATTTAACTTTACCATTCACGTTTGAGGTTATAAAGCCATTCGAGGTTATCAATTCTTAGAATCCATAGACAGTGACACAGTGGCTTCGCTAGGGGGGTGCGGGGGGTGCGGACCGCACCGGGTGACACCATCTCAGAGGGGTGACACCAAAATGAAAAATTGCAAATTTACAGAGCACACACTGCTCGGTCTAGTCGGATTTCATAAGCGGATAACCGATCATAGTTAAATACATGACTAGCAGGCACAGCAGTGGCGTCGCTAGGGGGATGCGGGGGGTGCGGACTGCACCGGGTGACACCATCAGAGGGGGTGACACCAAAATGGCATTACTAAGGATTCTGTATGGTCTGTTACGGAAGGAGGACCATGGGGGTGACACCATGAGCTACCGCACTGGGTGACACCAACCCGAGTGACGCTACTGCAATGACATATCGCAGTAATGTTCCTTTCCCACGTGAGACTATACACTTTGAGGCTATAATACCATTCCTATACGAAACCACTTAACATAGGATTTCACATACGTACCAATAGTGGTTACATAAACAACCGAACTATTTCTTCTTTTTTTATAATAAAAAAAGGTTGATTTTATTGACTGGGTAACTTAAAACGCAGCAGCTATTAATTACCAATGCTTAATTTCGCATGCCAATTTTCATTTTGCGACACATTCAACAACATTTAAAGCGATGACTGCGTATTACCTTTTGCAATCAAACTGTTTGCATTGATGTGCCTGTAAAATAGCATAATGAAGTTGGACAGAATTGACAAACTGTTATGTTTAACATGATTCCTGTTTGCATTTAGAATTACGTACCTAATCATATTGAACCGTTCACCTACAGAGCAATGAATGTCCTTTTCTCCAAAAAATAACCCTTATTGCTATTTCAAGCAGGCCTATAGTATGATCGAAAATTGTAAATTATTCCAATGGCTCAACTATAATTATAGCAAACATAGTATGTATTATTTCTGTTACTAATTTTAAAGGTATGCAATAAAAATAAAAAAGATCAGGTATAACTTCATAATCCCATTCCGCATGCAGAAATTCCATTTCGCTCGATTTCGTAATGAAAAATAACAAAAGGACTGTGCACATAGAACGAAGACCTAACGGGTTTAAGAATTTGCGAAGTTGCTGATGATTCGCATATGAAGTTATAGAAACGCTAAGCCATACTGAAAATTTGAAAATGCTTGCCAGAGAAAAATTATTTAGATGTGACGTCTGTAGTAAAATGTTTGGTGAGCGTGGTGATTTGAAGAAGCACTTAAGGATACATACTGGAGAAAAACCGTTTAAATGTGAAGTTTGTGACAAAACGTTCATTCACATTGGTGGTTTGAAAGCACACATAAAGATACATACCGGAGAAAAACCATTTAAATGTAAAGTTTGTGATAAAATATTTCGTTGGAATGGTGATTTGAAGAAGCACACAAGAATACATACTGGAGAAAAACCATTTAAATGTGAAATTTGTGCTAAATTGTTCATGCAGAGTAGTAGTTTGAAGACGCACCTGAAGATACATACCGGAGATAAACCATTCAAATGTGATGTATGTTATAAAACGTTTAGTCAGATTGGTAACCTGAGAAGGCACGTGAGGATACATACTGGAGAAAGACCATTCAAATGTGAAGTTTGTGATAAAGTGTTTCGTGGGAGTGGAAATCTGAAGGCACACGTGAAGATACATACTGGTGAAAAACCACATAAATGCGATCTTTGCCATAAAATATTTGGCGAGACTGGTGATTTGAAGAAGCACATAAGGATTCATACAGGAGAAAAACCATTTAAATGTGAACTATGTAACAAAATGTTTGTGCAAATTTCAGGTTTGAAGACACACTTGAGGGTGCATACTAGAGAAAAACCATTTAGATGTGAATTTTGTAACAAAATGTTCATCCAGATTTGTGGTTTGAAGATACACATGAGAAAACATACTGGAGAAAAGCCATTTAAATGTGAAGTTTGTGATAAAATATTTATCCATGGTGGTGGTTTGAAGGAGCACATGAAAATACATACGGGAGAAAAACCATTTAAATGTGAAGTTTGTCATAAAATGTTTACTCAGACTGGCAACTTGAACAGGCACATGAGGGTACATTGTGAAGAAAAAACATCAAAATGTAACATCTGATCATATATTCAGGAGGACTGCAGGGGTTGTTGTATAAATGAGGTTAACATAAATGTTTCAGTGTTTTCTGTGACAAATTTTATTAATGTAAGACCCTGAACTTGATATTTGTTTTGGGCATCTAGGTCTTCTGCCTTAATAACAACGCCATGTAGCATGTTTTGATGTCAGCTAACATTGTCATGAAAGTCAAATTTTGGGGAATATCTCACACACTTGGCAGCCTATATTGAAGCTTTTCTACAAATTAAAATCATGATGTTTTAGTCAGACTTTACTTACTCTGATGTCTTTTTTCTAATTCAAATTCACCCACGAGCAAATGTACTAGTTTTTAAGTTTCATTGACTTACATTTCAATTGGCTGGAAAGCAATGGAAGCCAAGAATGCTGAAATCAGTAAGTTCAATTATACTTCTTTTTTAACAAAATGAATAAAAATATATTAATGTTGAAGAAAGTGTTTAGATAGCTTAATTTCGTTCAAGATTCTTATCATCCTTTTAACCAATTTCGTATTCCCGGTCTTCAAGATCTTACATTGTAGGACTGGGTAAGTGCAGTATAGAAACCGGTAGTTCCTGCTCGACGTCATCAGCAGTCATATTTATGGTATGCTGGCAGATTTACCATTGAATTTTTATGGTGTCTGGAAACTGAAATAAATTTATTGAATCTCAAGTTACTATTATTAAAATTACATGCATAAATAGAATGCAAATCAGGCTTTATAGTATTTATATTTGTAATTTATATCTTGATTTTGCTTCAGTGTGCCTTGTCCAAAATGATCAGTTTTGGTGGTCACATATAGGAGAAATGGCCAGGTTGCCCATCATGCAGGTAAAATGGGCAGAATATTGTCTGCTAGTGACCTTATGAGGAAGCATCTATAGCATTATTATAAAATCTACAAGTAAATCTGTTTACATGTCATTGATTATTTCCCTAATTATGTTTTTTCTCAGCCTCAATTTGTTTATGGTCTTGGAATGTAACTCATTAGCTACAAGTGCCACATTTATGCATTCTCAGGTTATGTCCTATTTCTGACCGCTCAAACATCGATATCATTTATGATGCACCAAAGTGGGTGGTATTAAAGAAAAGGAGAAGGATGTAGTTCTGCAATGATACTGAATAATGTAAGCTTTCTTTGTGTTTAAAAAAACACTGGGGGAAAATGTAATTTTTTAGACCTAATTTGATTTAGCTTAAAAAATTGCTGGTTTCAGAACTGGGGTTTGTGTGTGGTTTTTAGACTTACTGGCATTAGATTTAAATCAGACTGGTCTGAATTGCACACAGATGAATCTTTGCAAAAAGTAGGATTTTTTTAGATTCAGAGTAATAGGGGCCATTACATGAGTCATTTACACCCACAAAAAGTCAAAGTTTCATCCCAGAGTAATAGGGGCCATTACCTGAGTCATTTACACCAACAAAAAGTCAAATTGTATCCCTCTTCCCCTGCACATGCATGGAGGATATAAACAATTAAAAATGTCTTTTATACACCTATTCATCGTAGGGAACAAAAATCTCTCAGTAACAGATTTTGTTTTGGATGCATCCACAAGGACCAGCTACCCCCAAAATGTATACTTTTTTATCCCCATTTCAGGCAAAAATGAAAAGAATATCCAGGGAGGTAGTTAACATAGTTTATTCTACTGAACCTCTTTTATCCTCTTTATTGTTAAGAAGATCTTTTACAGTTTTGGAAAAAAATATGGGACAGAATGATTTTTAATTGATGTGAAAAATGATACAAAACTACTTGATTCCAGATAACTATACAAGACTTTAACATTAACAAATTACCTATTACTTTTGATGTTAATAGTTATTCCAATCAAAAAATAGTAGAATATATTTAAGTCTCAAAAATTTTATTGTAGTTTCACATTTACATAGACCTAACTCATGTTCATCCCCATCTTTGTTAAGTAAGCCATTGACAGCAACATGGAAAACTTACCATCCAAACCACCCAGAGAAAGCAAATCTTCCATTCCAGCTTTAAAACCAGAATTGTGTTCATTCAAAAAAAAAGGTTCCACTTGGTGGGAGAATGCCACTTCCAGAATCTGAAACAGCAAACTATGCAGCTGGTCTGAACATGGGGCTAGCTAGATCATGGATAATTGTGTGGGATTCTTTTTATTTGTTCATCACAAAACATAAGGATTTAACAAACATGAAAAATAATAATTTCAGAGCTGATAGTGAAACTGACTGATATAATAACTCATAAGCTTTACTGCAATTAGTTGATTGACCTTTAGCATGTATATCTATATATATATATATATATATATATATATATATATATATATATATATATATATATAAACAACACCAACACATGGAATGTGTGACCGGTTTCACTTTATTGCTTCATCAGACTGAATTCAAACTGAATTCAGTATCACTGCTTATGTCCTTTAATATATTCTGTTTATATGTGATTAATGGTATAAACAATACAACATAAACAAGATAATGTCATAGCTTACATTTTTTACCTAATTGTCTTATTCTTTAACGAATAATTGACATGGAGATATGCATATACACTGTACAGCACAGATTAATGGTATTTTAATATGTAAAAATACATATAACTGGATCTTAAAGATACATATATCTCTTTTGATAACTATCTCTAAAATTTATGAATAAATAGAGATAAACAGATTTATAAATATTTTATTATGTATAATGCACAATTAAAAAAAGATATAAAAAACCCAAAAAATAAATAACAAATAATAGTATATTATATCTTTATCTATTACTGACAAATGTTCAGTATTTCATCCTCGGCTAGTGCAGGTATGTGGGAAAGCCTGCCAGTAGCTTCTCATGGGTCGGTGGTTCTTCCTTGGGTTTTCCAGGGTTCTTCCTCCACCAGTTATACTGGCCGCCATGTATAGCCTATCTTTTTTTTCTGTATCCGGTTCAGATTCATTTTGCCCCATTGCTTTCCCTCACTTTCAATTTCTGGGTTTTCTTCTTCTTGTATTTGCTCTATTTCTGCTTCTACGGTTTTCTTTCCCTGTTTATTCTTTTTCTTCCGTTGTAGTGACTTTTCCTGAGGTGATATTACATCCGAGTTCCTTTTCGCCCTATTTCTCTTGGGCATCGGCGTCGACGTCAGGGGGGTATCTGTCTGTGGGCTATCTTCTATTTGTGTATTCTCCTCTCCTAGTATGTCAAATCTATTTTTCGTAACTATCTCTTCTTCGTTTTGCACACATGATCTTGAAGTTTTGTTCGGGCTCAGGTAGTTCTCCCACTCTAGTGTCTTGTGCCCTTCTATTTTAGTGATTTCAAGCTCGGGTAGGGCTTGTATTTCTTCTTCTTTTTCTTTTTCTTTTTCCTCCCTGACTTGCCTTATCAGGTTTAGAATCTCTTCCTGTTGTTGTTGTAGTTGTTGTTGTTGTTGTTGTTGTTGTTGTTTTTGCTGCTGGGGTGTAGTTTTCTGCCCTTGTCCTGCCACTTTACTGGCATAGGTATCCTCCTGTTGTTTGGGTCTTTCTATTCCCCCTTGGCAGTCTCTGGGTCTGTGTCCTTTTTGGTGGCACAGGGGGCAAACTCTATCCTGTTCGCTCCCCCTGTACCATGTTTTAAGACGGAAGCCCAAAACATAGAAGAAGATCGGGATCTTCTTAGCATCTTCCCTGCTTACATATAGGAGTCTGTTTCCAGACTTGATGGGGGCAAAACCCCATACAGTCGCCATTTTGTGTGTCACAACTGTCACAACTGTCACTCCTGTCTTCTTTTTAATCTTTTCCACCAACTCTTGACTGTCCACTTCTATGGGAAGCCCCATTACGTTGATTTCTGTTAATCGTGGTTCCATGGTCCTGATAAAGGGTGCTGCTTTGTAGACTTTGGCTATCATCCCCTTTATACTTAGTTCTTCCTCTTTTAGTAAAGGTACCCCTCCTTTTGGGTAGATCACGAACTTGTTTAGACCGCCGTTTTGTAGGGCTTCAATCTTTCCTATATCTACCCCCATAGTGTGAAGTCCCATCAAAACTTCACTTTGTCTTGGTGGGTTGGTGGCACCTTCAAAGTCGATGGTCTGACACCCAGCCGGGTGATTGACTATCATTCTGTTGTCTTCATATACTGTATGAAAATATTGCCGGATCTTGGATCTGACTGGTGCGGTTTGTCCTTCATCTTGATCCATTTTTTTTTTTTCTTTGTTGTTCTAAATATTGTGTGTGGGTTGCACGATACTATAAATGCGAACTAAATCTTCCCTATTTGATTTTGTTGATTTAGAGCCGGTCAACCCCTTCTACCTTTTTTCTAAATCTTACAGTAATACTACAAATATACTAAATTCATGAAACATAAAGTGCAAACAACACTGTTTGCAACAATGACTAGGTGAATTCAAACTCACTCTGCACTGTCGCACATAATCCTAGCCTATCTTGTGCTGAAAAATGGCGTTAAACCCTAGAACAACAACAACAAAAAATCAATATTTCATCAGAACTCAATATATATAGTTAAAAATTATGGTGTGCATAATACTTACAATCAATTATTTTATAAATAATTAATCATAATAAATTAATCTGAAAATGAAATTTCACTTTTAAAGAATTAGTTAACTTATTTTTATGATATTAGTTTATACTTTCACCAGTTAAGTGATTCAGTAAATTAGAAGAATATCAAAATATTCTTAACTAATTGTAAAAAGGGGACATAATTTTTTAAAAAAATGATTAATGAATGTTGTATAGTGTTTTGGAATTTAGACCTTTTGGATATATCGTATTAAGACGGTGAATCCAATAGGTTTCCTTTAGCAAAAGTTCCATCTCAGAATCAGCTATAACAATAGGTTGAAAGAAGAAATCTTACAAAGTATGGGAACTCTTGTTAAAATGTGCAGCAACATGAGATTAGAATGATTGATCAATATAATTTTTAAGTCTGATCTGTGTTGGTTCATACGTTTAGATATTTGTTGACTAGTTTGTACAGTATATTAGATGCCACATCTTTTGCATCTATCAAATAAATAACATTTGATGTTTCACAATTAGTATCACAACACATATTAAATTTCTTTCGTATTATTACTATTGAATGAAGTATTTTCAATAATAAAAGAACAGTGCTAACATCTAGGTCAATTACATTTAGTTGATGATCCTTTTTTATATGATTTTTTTCTAGTTTGGAATTAGTTAAGAAATCTTTAAGATTTTTAGTCCTTTTATAAGCAAGTGTGGGTTTGCTTTCGTGTAGCGATTTAACACTTGCTTTACATGATAATTTTAATAAATCCCAATATTTATTGATAATCTTACCTATATTAGACAAACTTTGATTATATTCAGTTGACTAAAGGAATGATATCTTCATTGCTATTCTTGATATTACATTGTAAACATTCAAGTTGTGTAAGAGAATATACTTTTTTTGGAAACCAGTATTAATGATGTCAGTAGGGTAATTTCTATTTAAAAAATGCAGACCTAAGTCTGTCATAGCTGATTTCAAAACAGCATCATCTGAAATAATTCTTCTGTATCTTTTTGCTTGACTATATGGTATCCTGTTTTTACATGATTTAGGATGGCATGAAAAATATTCAACATATTGATGAATATTCGTGTTTCTAACATGAACCATGACCTCTATCTATCTTTTATCTCTCTCTCTCTCTAATTATATATATATATATATATATATATATATATTAGTTTGTTAATGAAGGTGACACGTTTGGTACATACAGCAGTTAAACAAATCTATCCCATGTATAAATATTCAATTAGTACTAGACTTACACATGTAAGTACATTCCCATGCACACTTGTATATACACTTTATCATAACACCTTACACCCAACATTAAGATGCTGGTATTAATCACAATGAAGGATTGTAAAGTTGTTTAATTATTCACGGACGAGTGTTCTTGCATAGAATGAAGGTTTACATTATTTTGCACAGGCTATCATGCAAACTTTTGTCCAGATTATTGGTTTCATTTATCGGAACACTTGAAAAAAATAAGTGCATATGAAATTCGAGATAAGTAACCTCAATGTGTGTGTAAAGGACACCAGCGTTTCCAAGTAGTTACTGATACACTGGGTAAAAGTCATTGTGAAGAAAGCATAGAAAATGGAGAAGATCCATGTTGTGATGATCAGACATGATGCAGAGTGCCACACTGAGTAGGCATCATCAAGTGTATTTGAGTGGATTTGTCAGGCCCTTCTATCTGGACATCACATGTCCAAGACCCTCTTTTCATAAGATCATATTATGATAGTGTAACTAATTTTGGCATCACCATATATTTGTTGTTATCATTGGATTAAGTTATGTATATTTCATTTTTTCCAGAACCCCTAACAGATATGTTGAGTAAATATTGCAAGTTTCATTTGTCCGACAAATGTCAGGAGGCTTTTGAGAAATTGAAGGCCATACTGAAGAGTGTACCATCTCTTTCTGCTCCAAAATTTTGTACAATCATTTAAAATGTCTGTAGACGCAAGTGATGAAGGGTTTCTTGTAGTGTCGATTAAAAAAGAAAAAAAATGGTGTAGATCATCCAGTGTGCTATTTTTCCTCTGAAGAAATATAACGAGCACCAGTGAAATTATTCCACAGTTAAGAAGGAATGTTTGGCTTTGATATTTGGCTTTGCAATACTTTGAAGTGTATATTCATTCAGTTCCTTCTCCAATTATTGTATTCGGTGATCACAAACCCTATAATTTCATTAATAAATGAAAACCAAAAAGTCAGATGTTCTTGAGGAAGAGTTTGATGTTGCAGGTATATTAGGCACATCAAGGAAAAACATAATTGGATTGCAGATGCACTTTCACATGTTTAGAAGTACTCTATTGTTTTATTTTGTGTATATTTTGTTTTGTCCATAAGGCATTTAACTTTACACAATTTTATGTTATTATATATGTATATTTGACTTGAATGTGAAAGAAAGCTTTATTATATAAATCTTTCTTTTTCTTTATGATTGGAGGTGTTATGTATATTCAATTCATATTGTGTGCTAGACCTATGTCCATGATTGAGGGTAGATTTCTGGTCTACCTAACATTTATCATTGTTTTAAAAGATTTTTGCTTTGATTTGAGTTCAATGCCTAACTTTATTTACAAACTCAGAATATTCTAGAAACATCACCTTGTTCACAAGTTACTGATGTTTTCCAGAAAATACTATTGTGTTATAGGTCAGGTGACAGTCTGTATATATATATATATAGTATGAGATAAACAATTTTTCATACCTGTTTTAAGTTCAGTCTGTGGAATCAGTTACTCTTGTGTTCAGAAATAATTTGAGAAGAATCATTTATTTAAATTATTCATCGGAATTACAAAGTGCTCATTGACTTTTTTAAACTAAAAACACTTTCAGATTATTATGATTTCATTCAAAAACATTCTGGATTATATCATTATGATAAATCAAAACCATTTTGTACATGAACGTATTGAAGACTATAGGTACCTCAGTGCATTCAATATTGGAATTCATTCATAACACCCATTACTTTTAGATGTGTGATAGAACATGAAGGATTATTGGGACATAATTCACAGTAATGCATGTTTCTCTTAAATTTTCACTTTCTAACTTGAAGAAATAAATTATTTCTTACTTATACAAAACTTGTTGCTTTCATTTCTTTCAATTTCAACTTTCATTTTCACTACTCCAAGATTGTATTTATTCCCTGACTTAACACTGTTAAAAGAGATATGTGCCAATAATTAAAGCCGCATCATACATATTGAATCCAGCTAAATAATAAATTTTAGTATTAAATAAAAAAAAACATTTCATGCCATTAGGGGTCATCCATTTATTAGGTACACAAAAAATCTGGCAAAACTTGACCCCTCCCCCTCTCCCTGTACACATGCATACCTTTTTATACACCCCCCACCTGCATACATATGCTTGACACACACACACCCAGATCTATAGAGTGGCCTATATTTAATTCACGCAGAAACCATAAAGGATTAATAATATTAACGTGTTTAATGAAACAGTCCATGAACGTTGAATGTCTGGCTGCATCAATGAAATAAGCTGTGTAACATTAAACAGTTTGTCTAGTGTCCGCTAAAATTCAAACACCGACTTAACCAGTCCCCCCCCCATTTCCTCTGCCTATGTACATTGTCAGTAGACCTCTCATATGCAAGTGTATAATGTATGCATTTGGGTTACCTGCCCTTCATGCGTACATACTAATTGGACGGCCCATAATTTATATGTTCTAATGTTAGGAAATACGTCATTAAAATCAAATGTTAGTAAAGATGATCTATTTTTTTGACCAGTGTTTGGTTACTTCACGGCTAATCAACATTTAAATGGAAGATGTAACATATTCATAGAGGATAATGTTTAGTGCATAGAAATGCGTTGTTGGGGGGCAAAGATAAAAGTGTAGTTATGCATTGACAGGGGTCAAAGGTAAGGATGTAGAAAAGTGTACCTGGGGAGTAAAGGGTTAAATAAGTTTCATTGAGAAATTGCAAATGGCTCAATTTATATAACCAATTTAACGATTATGTTTTATTTTATCCTAGGCTGTAAATTATTGGATTTTCTATTCTTGATAATTAACTAGAATGAAATAATATATTTTCTTATTGTTTGTGAACAGACAGCGATAATATTATGACCAAGAAATTTGACCAGTGGTGGCCAAGCCAGAGACTTGAACCCATATGGACATTTATAGGTATAGTTGAGTGCCTTGGACCTTTGGCCACCCAAGACCCTGCATGTTAATTGTGATATTAACATCTATTCCACCTTTAGAGTAATTGCTTTATGTTCAGCATGAGGTGATGGTTTGTATTCAGGTAAGTCTGCCTGTGTAGCAGTGTAACAATTTTTTTTGTAGAAGATGTTTGTGTGCCCTTAACTGAAATGACGTAGAGGAATCCTGTTTTAAATAGGTTCAAAAGTTTATAGAGACAAACAGTGAATTAAAATGGGAAAATTTATGATGGAAAGTTTAGAGAGAAAACAGTGAATTAAAATGGGAAAATTTATGATGGAAAGTTTATAGGGATCAATATGAAATCAACAAAGGGAAAACTAATGGTCAAAAGTTCTTGGGACAAAGGATTGAATGTTTGTGTGGCAAAATATGAGGCCACTATTTATTTAACAGACTGAGTGTAGCTTGAGGCAACAGTCTGCACTCAAACTGAAATGCCATATGATGGCCTAAGTTTCACATGTGGAGTCTGTTTAAAATGTATTAGTCCAGTTTAGAGGGAAATATAATGGGTAAGTGTTTATTGAAAATGGAAGTTATTCTGTCCTTTAAATCAAATGAAATGCCCTATTTTGTTTTGCTTCATTGCAAAATGAGTTGATTCCCACTTACCACCCAAACATCTGACCCAGTTAAATACTATCCACCAACCATTTATGCACTATTAAAACCATGTTATCCACTAACAATATCAGTTATCTACCAACCTGCACCCAGTTATCTATTCAACAATTACTTATCTACTATACAGTACCAAATTATCAACTCTCATCAACCAAAACAAACTATCATTCTCAGTTTTAAAAAATTGTTTGCCTAGCCCGATTCAATCTGTTTGTCACACATTGATTTTATTGTTGGGAGGAAAATGTGAGAGGACGTTGCATCCCAACACAACAAATAAACATGTCTTAACTGGATACCATTTTAAAACTCTGAGCTCAAAAGGAGATCATACACTGTTACAGTAAATCTAGTAGCCAAAAACATCCTTTAAAATGATTACATTTTTTGCTCTTGATTGAAGACATTGGTCAAAATATGTACATGTACTAGGTCCTGGTTGTTTGTTTTTCAGGTTGCATCTCCAGTACAAATAAACAAAGGAATTTTAGAATCAAGCAAAAGATTTGTTGTTTTTCATATTGCATTTCTAGTGCATATAAACTAATGAATTTTTTAATTAAGTTAAAGACTTTTTTGGAATGGAAAGCTTTGAGTTTGTTCCATTCATTTTGAAAACAGTAGCATTAGGTAGCCATCTAGTTTATGCAGTATACAGTTTTAAAACTTATTATTATTATTACATGTATTATTAATGTTGTTGTTGCTGCTGCTGTTGTTGTTTCATGATGAGAGATTATGAGACAGGGTTATCTTAGAACAGACACCATTATGCCATGGCATACTAAGGGGGGGGGTGAGAGGGGCAGTCCGCCCCAGGTGACAGAAGGGGGTTGCCATCAGGAGAGTTGAAATACCAGTACAAGTTTTCAAACCAAATGAAAAATTTGCCAAAGTAAAAGTTGGTTCCAATTTGCTTATGAAAGCACTGTGTTATTTAAAATTCTACTTACAAACATAATATGTTTTCTGTGTATTTACATTTTAAAATTATTTGTGGGGTGCCAAATGAAGGATCCACCCCGGAGTCAAATACTTTAGGTACACCCCTGCCATTACGATTTAAATCCAAATCATTCTATAGTAAACTCAAATATGTGTGTTTCCAAAACAGTGAGAAAGGGTAAGTTCCTTACTGTAGAAAAAGTCATTCAGGTCATATAAATGATGTATGCGTTATTTATTCAGTATATAAATAGTTGATTTAAAACATGATACTTATGCTGTTTAATCGAGTTCTGATTATTAAATGATCTGCACCTTAATTGTTATCAAGAAACTTCCAGACAAAAAGTATTGATCACTATGGACTTCTACATTGGTGGCTATGTCCTAAACCTTGTTAAAGAGCACATAGAGTCTAACCATCACAGCTTAGAGTAGTGCAAATTTGTTTATCAACATGTGCAGCTTTCATTATAACATATTAGCATGTGATATTCAATCCAGACTGTACTGCATAACATCTTTAGGTTGATTTTGTCCAAAAATGTCCACATACTTTAATATTGATTTTGACATACATACTTCCCGGGTCATGTAAATAATGACATTTCAAAGAAATATGGATGTATGAGGATCCAAATAAAGTTCATAATTGCCATTTAAAGGAATGTAGAATTGAATTCTAAAAAGTGACATCCATTACTGAAATAATAGGTGCTGAACAATTACATGACCTGTATGACTTTTACTATGGTTCATACTCTAGGCATGAACAACAGATGTTTAGATCACTGTGTTTGTGTGTGTGTGTGTGTATGTGTGTGTGTGTGTATGTGTGTGTGTGTGTGAGAGAGAGAGACACAATCACTAAAAACTAATTTCTTCTCAAAAGATGTTCAATTTAATGTGGTCAAATCTTACATCATGTCATTATGTTGTTCAACCTCTACAAATGATACCAATTAAGTGGCAGTTTAAAAGAAACAACCACCTTCACTAAAAAGAAAACCAAAATCAGGGGTTTAATTAATTTTTCATTTCTAAGAAGTTTGGAAAACCCATACCTCAGCCCTGGATGCCCCATCTGTTATATACATCTGTATTATGTATTTAACTTTTATCCATGATTGTAAATTGCAAGGGTTATTTGTCAACAGCATATTATATAGCTAATTTTGGTCCATGATTGTAGATCATACTTTAAGTTAAGAATCATTTGTAAACATGTTGACATGGCCTTTTGACCAACATCCTGGTCATCTTACTGTGTCTTCATTTTTTTAAAAATGGATTGTTTACATCAAAATTATTCATTCCTATCTTAACATCAGTCTTCCTGGAATTAATTTTAGTTGTATGTATTCAACTGTAATTTGAGAAAAATTATTTAAATTATTCATTGAAATTACAAAGTGCTCATTGACTTTTGAACTAAAATTCTATTTTCAGATTGTTATGAATTCGATCAAAGACATTCTAGATTATATAATTGTGATACAGCAAGAACACTGGTAAATTGGCACATTCAACAAGACCATTGGTACATCAGCACATTCAAGACATTTGGAATATTCTATATTTTTTTACTTCTGATAGAACTGTTAGTATTATTTGGGATTTATTTCACAATACTGTAAGTTCCTCTTAAATTTTCATTTTAAAAATTTGAGAATTAAATTATTTGTTGAATTTTAAGAAACTTGTTGGTTTTCCTTTTTCTATTACTTAGTCTATGATCATAGAGTTGTAACACATATTGCACTTGCCTAAAAACACAAATTTATTAAAACTTTTGTTTTTATACATCTTTCTGTGAGTATATGCAGTAAATAGGATTATTTTGAAGTATATCATTACCACAAAAAATACAACCTTTAAAAATGTAGAAAATATATATAGCTTATCCAACTGAATTTTTAAAATGTATTGAAACAATACTTAGCTTTCAAAAAAATATTATTAATTGTATAGCAGTTACAAATGGCAGCCATTTTCCTGTGATTAAGGTCTTCTTAGGATGACACTTGATTCATAAACAATAATTTCATATTCATGGATATTTATAGAGGTATAAAGAGTTGTACAATTAATAAATCTACTAATTACAGGCCATAAAAAGATAACTAATTAATGTTCCTAATTAATTTGGCCATCAATAATGTTGTCACAAAAATCATTGTCATGTATATGTATACTGTTTCAGGACAACTTTCTGAGACTTATTTAGTTTGCTTATCATAAGTCTCTGTAAATTTTAAATTTTCTTACAATTACCACCATAGACCTGTACACTACAGTTCTACTTTTGCATAAAATAGGAGAGGTTGTCTTCCATGGCATGTTCAATATTCAATGGTTTGAGTATGTACCAGTTTCAATGGAACATGAAGTGATTAATGTATGCATTGTTTGAAGAATACTGCTCAGTAAGGTTGAGAAATAGATCTTTAGTTATCAGCAAACAGTATTAGCCATTTTACTTAAGTTATTGACCACTCCGGTGGCATAAGTGGTTAGTGCCTGCCTCAGATACAGGAGGTCATGGGTTCGAACCCTGGCCGAGTCAATCCAAGGACTTATAAAAATGATACTAACAGCGGCCTCGCTTGGCATTCAGCATTAAGAGGTTAGTCTTAGGACTGATCGGCCTAGTGTCAGAATAATGTGACTGGGTGGGACATCATACTATATGTCTGCGGCATGACGCTGTAATGATAGACGCTACTATAAACTGCAGTACTGCAGACATTGTAGCAATATGACTAAAAAATTGGTAAAGCTATGTTAAAAATCAAATTCACACACACACACTTTAGTTATCAGGTTGTTACATATATACTTTGAAAAGGAGCCAACTGTGATCCTTTTGAATGATAGTGGCAGTAACTAGACAGGTTGGGAATAAACATAATTTTCAGACAATTTATTTAGTTATGTCTTAATCAATGACTAAGACAGATTCAATTATTCCCATACCAGTGTCCCCACTTCACTGATATGATAATTGGTGATCAGGCAGGAAATGATATGCTTGTCATCATTGTTTTCTCTATTGGGTATTGTGAATTAATTAAGTGGCACATTTAAATGTCTCTAGTGACAAGGATAATTTGCATTTTAGAAAACAGCGATATATTGTTTGGGTGTATATGCAGAAGAAAGGGATGTCCTGTGATCATCCAGTGAGAAAATATCTGGATGTCCTTGAGAAAACATTGGGTGTATAATGGGATGTCTGTTAATCAGAGACCTGTTCTAAATGGCTTCTCAAAAACTGCATAAAAGAATCTAATAAAATTTAACATGGAGCATCATTACATCAGGCAATTTTAAATCCATATAAATTATGCTCTTCTGAAATCAAACATGGCCACAGTCACCAACACAGATTGCATTAGTCACTTATTCTACTTCTAATGCATTTAGTCTTTAGGTGGCTCAGGCTCATTTGTGCCTCAAATTAAGAAATATTGTATAGTTCTCCTGTAACCATAAAGGTCCATATCTTTCATATGATCTGACAGATTATTTGATGATGATGATGATGATGATGATGATGATAACAGTGATGATGATGACAGGATAAAGGGTTGAATGATAAGATCATGGAGTCATTTATTTGCCAAGGGAAGGGGACATATATAGCTGTCAGAAATGTTGGTTTCATCTACAAATAAAAGATAGCTTTAATAAATTATAGGAACAAGTGGTAAACGATCATTGATGCAGGGTGAAATGTTAATCATGGTTTAAAAAAAACATTAACACACTTTCTCTAATAAAAAATAATTAGGAACTAAAAGTATTTTATGTAAAATTCTTTATTGATTACTTAAACATTTTTAAAGAATGTGCAGCCCTTTGACATTTATTTGGCTTGAATGGCCACTGTTTACCATTGCATGTGAAATACTTTTCCGTAATTCTCCAACAATAAGCTCATTTTGGCAAATTTTCTTACAAGGAAGCTTTCATTGTTGAGAATTAATTCCCCATTTTTCAAAACATTTACAATGCAAAACTCTGTATCTATTGTGGAAGAATTATTACCTTTTGAGGAGTACAATGAAACTATCAAATTAGAAATTTTAAAATGTTTATTCATGTTATTCAAAAGCATGTATTTACAAATGAATCGTATGACAACTGGTCACTGAAAAAAACTACAGTTCACTTGGCTCAAATGTTGTACAATGTTTTGCAAGGGAGACAATTACAATTTCCGCTGCATCTCTTGAAGACTTATCTAGTTTGTACAATCAAACTGCTACCCTGAATTATGTCTTGAAATCAGCCATCCAGCAGATAAATGTAACATAAAGTAAAATTTGCTACAACTTTCAAGAGCTATTCAAGCCTATTTCTTCATCTTAAATAATAATTGCTTTAAATTTTCCAATTACACAGACTTATTATCTGTGGATTCCATATGTTTACAATATTTTATTCAATGCATACATAAAAATAACTTCAAAAATCTATCAACAGTTTCTGATATCTATGTTGTATGTCCACACATTTTGTGATATTCTGCTTTGATGAGAAGATCTGGAGTCAATTTGCCTTTCATTTGATAACGTCTTTTCAATGTAGTAATGCTTTCTTGATCATGTCTTTTTTCTCTGGTGTCAGGGTTGTTGGGAACTCAATGTTGAATTCAATTATCAAATCCCCTTTCTGAGAAGGATCTGTTGAAATAGGCATTCCCTCACCAGGCACAGTCTTGGTGTAACCAGGTCTGAAATGAATAGTCTCAATTAGTCTTAATTAAAATTAATGTTAACAACATCAATAATTATTTTATTCTTAATTAATAACCTGAAATTAAATTTCCAAAGAACAATGACGAAATAACTAAAAGGCTCTTGTCACAATAATTCAATTTAACAGTACTCTAAATCATGTACTTATTGCCATGAAAATTGTGTGAATTAAAAATATTAAAAGTAGCATAATTTTTTAAAGTAGTTAATTAACAAACTGTCTCCATCATTACATTGTAATTCCCTACAAACATCAAAGATTACTAATTGTCCATACAATACCACAGACATGGAAATGGCAAAGGATAAAGTATGTACTCCATATGGTGGATATCCATTTAGTCTAATGGATGTCCACACAATCTGGTATAACTCCATCACAGATTTTATTGCAATTGTAGTGGGTTTATATCATCCTCCCTGATTTTACTGTATTTATCCTGAGTAGACACACAAAGCAAACAAAAGAAACCCCTAATCCTGACAATGGCAGATGTCAATTTCATACCTTTACCTGTACAAATTAGTAGTAACATTTCATTTGGTATCTACCAGGGACCTAGCAGAGTATATACACAGACAATTGTGCATAATGTAGAGTGCAAATGATGTCATATCTGCATCAACTTAAAATAATCATAGCTGAACTCCTAAAATATTCAAATGACCATGCTTTTCATTACTTTTTCCTAAAATCTGGTAATACTAAACACATTAGATAACCAAGCCAACAATAATAAGTGCATTTTGCTTTAGGATATATTGAACCAACAATTCAATATCAGGGTGGTGAGAAGGGAGCACCTTGGATTTTCTTTTGAACCAGAATCACTTTTTTTATTTACCATTTACCTTAAAATAACTTTATTCATTTGGGTTTTATTTTTCAATTAATGGATATAATAAGTCTTTCTTTTTCTTTCTAAAAAGTGCAAAGCAAGAATATTTTTTTCAAGCTATTATGGGGCCTCAATTTTTTTTGAGGTTTCATGTTGTTTACTTTCAACTCATTTTGTCATACAACTGAAAGACCAACTCATTTTATCATGTCTGACAGAATGATTACTTTTGTCATACATCCGACAGACCAATTAATTTTGTCATACATCTGACAAACCAACCCATTGTCATACATCTGACAGACCAATTAATTTTGTCATACATCTGACAAACCAACCCATTGTCATACATCTGACTGGCCAACCCATTCTGTCATACAAGTGACAGACCAACCCATTTTGTTAAAAAAAATGACAAAGCAGTTCATTTTGTCAAGCATCTGACAGACCAACCCATTCTGCCATACATCTGATAGACCAACCCATTTTGTCATACAACAGGCAGACCAACCCATTTTGTCATACAACAGGCAGACAAACCCATTATAGCATAAATCTGACAGACCAATTCAAATAAAACAGATTAATCTTGGTCATTGCATCAGTAGTGGTAGTGTGTTATATATGAAATTGTGTTCAAACAAAGCCTGTTACAACAAGGAAGAACTGTTATAATACTACTGTATGTTTCTCCTAACATTAATTTGACATTTACTCACAATTCATAAACATTTCAATCATGTGTTATTTTTCTTTATTTAATTCACAGGTTATGCTTGTGAGATACATTTATTTTAAAAAAATAGTTTGATCTATAGATCTATTAATACTGTTTTAATCACCCAGCCAGGCATTATTTCTGTTTTTGAGCTTAAGAAAAATAACAAATAAATTAGACCCAAAACTATGCTGACACAGTAATACTCTCATTTCAGTTCACAACACTTTAATAGACCTCATGTGTATAAACCTGGTAATACCTTAAACAGTCATCTTGTGTCTAGACCAGGCAATATCATAACAGACCTTTTGTGTCTAAACCAGGCAGTACCTTAACAGATCTCTTGAGTCTAAAACAGGCAATATCTTAACAGACCTCTGGAGTCTAAACCAGGCAAAATACCTTAATATGCCTCTTGTGTATGACCAAACTTAAAATTGGAAATAAATTCTGTACATGTTAAATTACAATTATGATGTGTCTTGCATTAATTTTATGAAGGCAAGGTTTATTTTGTGTAATGATTTGGGGAGTTTAAGCCATTTTTATAAAAGTACATGATAGGCTATACATGGTGACCACTATATTTTGCATATTTGGCATAGAATGAGCCTGGGAGCCCACAAGAAGCTACTGGCAGGCTTTTTCACAGTCAAGACTCAAACCCATGCATACAGAGGTGAGATATGAGTGATCTTTAAAGGCACAGACCTTAAACCACTCTGTGACCCAGGGGTTGCAAATGTGTATAAAGGACACAAATACCTCTGCCAATATGGAATATCTTTAAAGGCACCGACCTTAAACCACTCTGCCACCCAGGGACTGCAAATGTGTATAAAGGACGACATAAATACCTCTGCCAATATGGAATATCTTTAAAAAATATGTTTCAAGATACATGACTTAACTTCCAAGTCAAAAAGGTGATTTTAATTGAATCTGACAATAGTCCTTTTAAAATATATCCTTGGTTCAAGGTACCCTGTACATGGATTAACTTCTAAGTCAAATAAGGGATTTTAATGGAATCTGACTTGACTCTTTTTAATATTTATCCTAGTACTAAACTTGCTTTCATTCCACTGAGCCATTATAAAAAGTTCCTAAGTGGAAACTAAATATATGACGTACAAATAGATGGACACCTACTGTGGCAAAGATTCCCAGATTATGATGGAGGCATACAATACATTTTCTTTTCGGTACAACAAAAGCAGAAAATCATGAATTTCTTATTACTTTACTATATCGTTGATAGGAATATGCAGAATCCTGTCATCAAGTGTGCTTATTTCCACATCACAGCCTGTCAGTGCCTTGCCAAGATGGACCTTAGCAGTGTGAATAAGGTTTACACCTTCCCTGCGGAAGCGGGGATGCTGTTTGTCTTTAACGATGAACACAATATCAGCTGCAAGTAAATTAAAGCAATACGTATGACTGAAATAAGTAATATTAAAAATTCAGCACTGCTTCCAAAATATTATAGTCAAACCTGTCCAAACAGTTAATATGATATAACTGTCACCTTGTCTCAATAGTCATTCATATTTCCTCTGCCAAGATTCCTATATAAATGTCATATATAACAGCCATCTGCTCAGTGACCATTTGTTTCCTAACCAAATAAGCAATTACTGGAGCATATCAACAGTGACTGATCAGTGTAGGTATGGAAAGTAAACTTTTACTTTATAAGAAATGCATTGTATAGATTATGACATATCATGTGAATCAATATTATTTCGCTTGAAACCACCATACTCCAGGCACACTGAGCATGTAACTCAAGGTGTCATTATGTCAAATTCCAAAGCAAGGTGTCACTAGTCAAATTCCAAAGCAAGGTGTCACTAGTCAATTTCCAAAGCAAGGTGTCACTAGTCAAATTCCAAAGGAAAGTGTCACTAGTCAAATTCCAACACAAGGTGTCACTAGTCAGTGTCACTAGTCAAATTCCAGAGGAAGGTGTCACTAGTCAAATTCCAACACAAGGTGTCACTAGTCAAATTCCAAAGGAAGGTGTCACTAGTCAAATTCCAACACAAGGTGTCACTAGTCAAATTCCAAAGGAAGGTGTCATTAGTCAGATTCCAAAGGAAGGTGTCACTAGTCAAATTCCAAAGCAAGATGGCTTTAATATCATTTGGGAAGAGAGTGAAAGTGATTTTTATTTGCTGAATGGTGGGAAAAGCAGTCATGTTGTTGCAGCAAATATGGAAATCACCATGAGCGCCAGTGTGACAGGAGTAGTTCATTATCTTCATTTATCTACCTGTAAACTAAATCTATCACTGATATAAAAAAAGTTCTTCTTTCAGGAGATATATGAGTTATTTCCCTTTTGATTAGAATCTGGATGTCATTCAATATCTTAAAACTTCTCTGTACACAAAAGACAGGTGATATTTAGGTTATGTCTTACTAACAATAGCCACATAAAATTTCATGTCTTACTAACAACAACCACATAACATTTTATGTCTTACTGACAACAGCCACATAAAAGTTCATGTCTTACTAACAACAGCCACATAAAGTTTTATGTCTTACTAACAATAGCCATATAAAAGTTCATGTCTTACTAACAACAGTCACATAAAGTTTTATGTCTTACTAACAATAGCCATATAAAAGTTCATGTCTTACTAACAATAGCCACATAAAGTTTTATGTTTTGCTAACAATAGCCATATAAAAGTTCATATCTTACCAACAATAGCCACATAAAGTTTTATGTCCTACTAACAATAGCCACATAAATACAAAATATCCTTAATACATGTTCTGCATACCATTTAATGTGTGCTTCTGTATACAATATACTGCATTACATAATAATAATAATAATAATAATAATAATAATAATAATATGTGGTGCATGATATTGTTAAAATAAAACAAGTTTGAAGGTGAACCTGCATATACAGAGGTCACTTGGGTACAAGGCCAATTTGATGTTTTCCCATGTATGTGTAGCCAATACTGACAGGTTTGACTGTCCTCTAAAACATGCTTAACCTATAACTAAGTGTCATAATTGGAATATTATGTAAACAAAATTGTGGAGTCTTTTACCTGCTTTGAGAATCACCATTCTAAAATACATATGCTACCCTGATGCAAACAGCGGATGAAAAAACCCATCTCTGTGATAATGAAATGAACTTGAAATACCTCCAAGTATACTAACTTTGCTTGTTGTTAGAAAACATAAAATAAATTTTCAATGTAAGGATAATTTCTATTTGTCTAAAGTACACTAATCAATTTTAAAATACTAAAAACCTAGAAAAAATATAGCTCATTTTCATAATTTACTTCTTAAGTTCAGCAAATAAAAATAGTCATGCAGAGCTAGCAGTCTTCTGAAAGATGCATATAAGACACTGGGCCATTACATTATCAAACCAAACTCAAACTCCATTATTCAGTAAGATAAAAAATAGCCATGCAGAGCTAGCAGTCTTCAGATAGATGCACATCAGACACTGGGCCATTATTAAACCCAAATCAAACTCCATCATGCAGATAATACATCAAAGTAAAATGTATGTTCTTTAAATTTCCACTTGGAGATACACATCTGTTTTATGACAATTATTAACTGTGGAGAGAATGTGCAGAATACATTTCCTTTCCATTTTCATTCAGAGCAAATGTGCAAAACTGGGCAGAAATGTGTTGTCAAATATATTCCTAGATATTCTGTCCCATTGAAAAAGTCATCAGTGTGTAGTAACAAACCAACATTAGTCTCCTCCATTACAATGGAACCATTTTCAATAGATTTAGATTTTTTTCACTCTTTATTTGTTAATGGTAATGTATTTAAATATGATAATTCACACTCTGATTATTTATTGAAACTTATGATCAAAGGAGGAGTAAAGGAGAACATCCACAGTATCTACACATTGTTGCTCTATTAAATACTCATTTCTTCCTAGACATCTTGATGAGTTTGGTAATTAGCTTGTTTATAACACACAGTATTTGCAAATTACTCAGTAAAATATATTGTGTACACACAAATGTCAATAATGTAAAATTGTTGTTTTCTTAACAACTAAACTTGACAGTTTCCTTATGTCAAACAAGTTGATGACAACTTGTTGGGGTGGGTGCAATCTGTCACTGTTTATATTTCAACAAGAATACCATGTATGGCACAATATACACCCACCCCATGTTAAATAGTCTTTTATGAAGATAAAATAAATTTATATAGAAATAAACAAATTTATTTCAGTTGCAGTGACCATGACCTTTGAACTTTTGACACCAAAAATCAAAAGGCTTCTTCCTTAACTTAAGTGCATGTCATCCACAGAGTTTAGTTGAGGTGGAGAGCTATTGTTATCATGCAGAAATAAGTTTTATTTCTTCAGTCACAGTGACCTTGACCCTTCAGCTATAGATTTGAAATTGATTGTGTTCATCCTGACCCCAGGTGCCGACACAATGTTGGAAACCTTCACATGTTGAACAGCTGGAGTTACTTTGTGGAAATAAACATTATAACATAATACACTCTTTGTGGCTGGCATATCAAAATGTTTAATCTATAGTGTTTTGATTTAGCAGCAATTACCCTTCCACTAACAAAAACGAAATAGTTTATTACAAAGGTTGCCTTACAGTATTTAAATCTGTGAAAGTACTTGGTTTATGAAAATTGTATAAATGATATTATTTTTATCATACCTGGCACATTATTGGGGCCCTGATCTCCTTCCTCAGGGAATGTGATCCTAGTTCCTGGTTTCCAACCCTTTTTAACTGTAATTGTCAAAATTTTGTCCCTAATGCTAGAGGTGTGGCCATCTTCATTCATTACCTGAAATGTATAACATTCTGTCACTTAAACATAAATTATAACTCTACAAAGCTTGACATATTTGTGATATTTCCCACTGAGAAAAATCACACAGCATTTTGGACCATCTGCCTCCTTGAGATCAATTTCTCACAGAATTGAAAATAATTATGTTAAGATTTTTCCTTAAATGTATTTTCATAATAATGTCCAAGTCAACCAGTCACAATTGTGTAAACAGATTCTGAATAATCTGCAATGCTGTAATTGATAATGGAAAGAATACTGGTAAGTCATATGGATGGTCTGTTTGTATTTGCCATCAGGGTAAATGGAGAATGGGTCAAAACAAAGGGTCTGAAAAATCTGATCCAACAGAAATAACTTAGATTTCATATTTTGTCAAATCTCAGTATGAATTTATGAAAATATCACAGGTATGATTTTGTGTGTTTCTTTAAAAGGGGACCTTATCATCAGTAAAATAACTTTTCAAATGCCAACGGCAAACATTGTACAAAAGCGGGTATGGGTTTGTCATTAAGCAAAGGTAAATACTGTGCGACAAAATATTTTTAATTATAACCAGAGCCATTTTAGTTATTAGAAGATTGTCAACTGATATAAAGATTAACATAATTGCATTTATTCTAAAAGGTTTTCATTTTTTTCTCATGATATACAATTTATATACGGTATATCACACAAGTATATGAGCATAAAATGTATGCATACTGAGCAATCCAATATATTAATGAAAAAGACAATATCATTCACAATTAAGACTGTAACACCACGGTATGTATTCTAAGATTAACGTATGAAAAAAACATGTTGCAAATGTGCTGAATGCATTAACAGCTTTGCAAAAACATTCTGCACTGGAGTATAATTTATAATATTTACAAAAGATTCACCATGATGATGTTAATGATAGAAATCAACTTTACCACAACTCCATCCACCTATCCACCATATATAATCATGATTTCTGTGACAGAAATCAACCTTACAATCACTCCATTCACCTGCCCACCATATCTAAGAAAAGCAGCCAATCAAATTTCAGCAGTTGTTTCTGATAAGACCTGATTAAGCACATGCAGTAGTCACCAGGATAACTATAAATTTGTTGAATACAATATTTATGATTTTTTGGATGTTATGATCTAGATTATGTGAAAAAAAGATTTTATAACATTTTTAAAACTCAGTATTATGAGTACTATCATCCTTGAAAATTTCATTAACAAAATAAGCTGATGATGTAGGAGGATTTAAAGGTCATCTGCAGTATAAATGCTGCATTGTACTTTAAATCTGGGACCACTCCGGTGGCCTAGTAGTTAAAGTGTCCGTCTCGGAAGCGGGAGGTTGTGGGTTTGAACCCCGGATGAGTCATACCAAAGACTTTAAAAAGTGGTACTAACAGCTGCTTCACTAGGCATGCAGCATTAAGAGGTTAGTGTTAGGACTGGTCAGCCTGGTGTCAGTATAATGTGGCTGGGTGGGACAGCATGATACCCCAGTGCTAGACATCACTATAAACTGCCACACTGCAGACATCATAGCGATATGACCGAAAAAGTGTTAAAGCTACGTTAAAAATCCTAATCACACACACACAGTTTAAATCTGGACATTTTTAAGTAAAGTTTTAATGCTTTGACCTAAAATGGACTATATGTATGGTTTTATTTTGTTCCAGAGTCATATAGTAAGTAGATGTAACATTTGGTGCACCCAAATGTTCTCATTTATAGATTTACAATTTAGAGAAATAACAACTAATTCCATGATTATTTATAAAAAGTACATAATATGATAACAGTCATGCCACGGACCCTATTAATAAATTAAAAATTGTGATTCCTGATATAACAAAGTCATGCCATGGACCTCATTACCAAATTAAATAATGTTATTCCTGATATAACCAAGTCATGCCATGGACCCCATTACCAAATTAAGTAATGTTATTCCTGATATAACAAAGTCATGCCATGGACCCCATTACCAAATTAAATAATGTTATTCCTGATATAACAAAGTCATGCCATGGACCTCATTACCAAATTAAGTGATGTTATTCCTGATATAACAAAGTCATGCCATGGACCCCATTACCAAATTAAATAATGTTATTCCTGATATAACGAAGTCATGCCATGGACCCCATTACCAAATTAAATAATGTTATTCCTGATATAACAAAGTCATGCCATGGACCCCATTACCAAATTCAACATGAGGCCATGAATGGCACAGTATTCACCTACAATGCCTGTATCAAAGTTATCATGTAAAAAACATTTTTCTTCTTTTAGTGATAGTGTTCTTAACTCCAAAATCAATAGACTTCTTTCATGCCAGATATCTAAGTATCGACAAATTTTCGCCAAGGTACATGGTTGATAACTTAAAACTGTTGTGCAAATAATATTTTTATTTTTTCAATCATAGTGACCTTGTCCTTTGATCTTTTTGACACCAAACTAAATAGGTTTGCTCCTTACTCCAATTGAATACTATCCACAAAGGTTGATCTATGTGCATCATGTCAAACCAAGGCTGTTGAGTGGAAACCATTTGCTTTCTTGCAGTTGGTGACCTTGACTTTTGACCTTTTAACCCCAAAACTGACAGTGTTCTTACTTACCTGAAGTGCAAGTCATCCACAAAATTTGGTAACTGTAGATTGTGGACAACAGAAATAAAACTGGTAAGTGACAGACATCATAACATAATACACTCCACCTTATGGCATGACATACAAAAATCAGTACAATCTCCAGTTTTCATTAGTTTAAAGATTTACATAACTATTTTATTAAGGCCTGGCATCAACACTTGTCTCTATTAAGCCATTAATGTATTTTGTGATTGTACACAATTGTATTCACCACTTAGCTATAGCATACCTGAAAGCGCCATCTAAACAATGCTAATGTAGGGTTTGTCAGTACCATGCTTCTCACATAGGTATTTCTACACATGCAGTAACTAAACCCACCTTTCATATGACATGCCAATGTAACAATCAAAAACACCCTACCAAACTGTATAAAACCTAAATGAAGATAACATTAAAATGTTTTGACATTTTGAAGTAACAACCTTCATAAGTACTATATAGTACATGCTCTGCCTCACAAGTGTTTTTCAGTACAGGCTCTGCCTTACAAGTGTTATTCAGTACAGGCTCTGCCTTACAAGTGTTATTCAGTACATGCTCTGCCTCACAAGTGTTATTTAGTACAGTTACTGCCTCACAAGTGTTATTCATTACAGGCTCTGCCTCACAAGTATTATTCAGTACAGGCTCTGCTTCGCAAATCTTATTTAGTACAGACTCTGCCTCAAAAGTGTTATTAATTACTGGCTTTATGTTACTAGTGTTATTTAGTACAGGTTCTGATACACAAGTGTTATTCAGTACAGGATCTGTCATGTGGACACCAACTAGCATATTATATGGTGATTTGGTGATCCACATTCATGGACACCAACTAGCGCAGAACTGGTGATTTGGTGATTTGCATCCAGGGACACCAACTAGAATATTATATGGTGATTTGGTGATCTGCAATCATGGATACAAACTAGCATATTAAATGGTGATTTGGTGATCAGCAGTGATGGACACCAAATAGCATATTATATGGTAATCTGAAATCATGGAAACCAACTAGCATATTATATGGTGATTTGGTGATTATCAGTCATGGACACCAACTAGCATTTTATATGGCAATTTTGTGATCTGCAGTCATGGACACCAAATAGCATATTATATGGTGATTTGGTGATCAGCAGTAATGGACACCAAATATCATATTATATGGTAATCTGCAATCATGGACACCAGCTAGCATTTTATATGGTGATTTGGTGATCTGCAATCATGGATACCAACTAACATATGTGTTGATTTGGTGATCAGCAGTGATGGATATAAACTAGCATATTATATGGTGATTTGGTGATCAGCAGTAATGGACACCAACTAGCATATTCTATGTTGATCTGGTGATCAGCAGTCATGGACACCAACTAGCATATCATAGTGAGAAAGTACTGCATCATTATCATCATGGAAATACTATATGTGAAAATCACAGCTTGTATAATGTGACGCTTACCTTTAAACAATTCAACACTTTCATCAGATATAATTTTACATTTGAAGACTTAATTCAGATTGAATTTTACAATTCAACACTTTCATCGGATTGAATTTTACAATTCAGCACTTTCATCAGATTAAATTTTACAATTCAACACTTTCATCAGACTGAATTTTATAATTCAACACTTTCATCATATTGAATTTTACAATTCAACACTTTCATCAGACTGAATTTTACAATTCAACACCTTCATCAGATTGAATTTTACAATTCAACACTTTCATCGGATTGAATTTTACAATTCAGCACTTTCATCAGATTAAATTTTACAATTCAACACTTTCATTATATTGAATTTTACAATTCAACACTTTCATCAGACTGAATTTTACAATTCAACACTTTCATCAGATTGAATTTTACAATTCAACACTTTCATCAGACTGAATTTTACAATTCAACACCTTCATCAGATTGAATTTTACAATTCAAAACTTTCCTCAGATTAAATTTTACAATTCAACACTTTCATCAGACTGAATTTTACAAATCAACACTTTCATCAGACTGAATTTTGCAATTCAAAACTTTCATCAGATTGAATTTTACAATTCAACACCTTCATCAGATTGAATTTTATAATTCAACACTTCATCAGATTGAATTTTACAATTCAACACTTTCATCAGACTGAATTTTACAATTCAACACTTTCATTATATTGAATTTTACAATTCAACACTTTCACCAAACTGAATTTTACAATTCAAAACTTTCCTCAGATTAAATTTTACAATTCAACACTTTCATCAGATTGAATTTTACAATTCAACACTTTCATCAGATTGAATTTTGCAATTCAACACTTTCATCAGATTGAATTTTACAATTCAACACTTTCATCAGATTGAATTTTACAATTCAACACTTTCATCAGATTGAATTTTATAATTCAATAATTTCATCAGATTTAATTTTACAACTCAACACTTTCATCAGATTGAATTTTACAATTCAACACTTTCATCAGATTGAATTTTACAATTCAACACTTTCATCAGATTGAACTTTACAATTCAACACTTTCATCAGACTGAATTTTACAATTCAACACTTTCATGAGATTGAATTTTACAATTCAACATTTTCATTATATTGATTTTTTCATCTGAACATTTTTATCAAGATTCATTTTTACATGTAAACACTTTCATCAGATTGATTTTTATATCTGAAAACATTCATTAAATTGGTTCTTATAATTGAACATTTTCATAAGATTGGCTATTCCAACTGAACACTTTCATAAGATTGATTTTTAAATTTGAACAATTTCATAAGATTGGTTTTTACAATTGATACATTTTTATTTGATTGATTTTTACAATTGAACACTTTCATAAGATTGATTTATACAATTGAACACTTTCATTAGATTGATTTTTACAATTGAATACTTTTCATTAAAATGATTTTTACAATTGAACACTTTCATAAGATTGATTTATACAATTGAACACTTTCATTAGATTGATTTTTACAATTGAATACTTTTCATTAAAATGATTTTTACAATTGAACACTTTCATTAGATTGATTTTTACAATTGAATACTCTTCATTAAAATGATTTTTACAACTGAACACTTTCATTAGATTGATTCTGAAAGGACAGTTTTTTTAAACTCATAGTTTTAAGTCTCAGTCTTTATGATTGGTTGGAAGAAAAGGCAATGGAAGATTTGCATTACTGAGAAACCTTCAAAATTGCAAAAAGATTTTCCACATCAAAGACTTCAGAGATTTATGTCTTTGGGATTTTACTACAATGGATTATTTAATGGTAACACCTACCCTCCTTGAAATTTTCATTTTCTTGGTACAACCATGAAATACTTCCTCCAGTGACAGGAAGAGATCTCTCTCAATTGGTGGATCTTGAATCTTCCTTCCACGCCCACGCAGTCCTCCAAATCCCATGCTCAAGTCCCCATCAACTCGATCATAAAACTCTGTCAGCATTAAAGTAGACAATTTTAATCTACCTGTAATTCTATAAATATCAATATTTCAAAACAATCAATGTTGTGAAGAATTCAATCAATCAGAGGTCAACACAAGTTGAAATAAGTTTCCAAGCTAAGGCCTTCATTAAGAAATGTTTGGTCTGTTATCCCCATTCACAAGATTCAGTTGTAGAATTGCCACAACATAGGAAAACATCCTTTAGCACACAAAACATCTTAAAATTGTGTGTATTTTTAAAAACCTATTATTCCTGAATATAAATCAATTTGTTTCATTCAAATTTTACAAGATATTATCAGAGATATAATGGTTTAGCTGAAATGAAAATGAATGAATAAGTGTTCTGATCTTAGTAATTCAGTTTTCTGTCATGACGTCATATTTTCTTAAAGGATGTGAATGTCCAAGTGCCATATCATATACAGAAAATCTTTATCATTAACAGAAAACTATTAATATTTTTATTCTTTCAGGCACCTGTGCATCATCATCATAGATGCTCATCTTTATATTATGCTTTCAATGTATTTTTGTAAATAATTTGAAGTCATTGTTATATCAATGATGTTGTCATTGATAAGGCAAAATACAAACAACTACTTTATATCTATACACAATACATTTACAAGGCTGACAGAACTGTTAAACACCCTTCACAGTCTGAGGTTAAACAAAACAAAACAAACTGGACAGAATTACACTCAAAACCAGTCCTGTACTTTACATTATGAAAGTGCATCAATGTATTGATACATTGTATAAGTGGACCCAACAATTTAAATTGAAGTTTCTCCATACTAAAAAAAGGAAAAAGTATAAAACTACTGTTACAGATCAAACCTGATGCCCCTCATGCCCCTCATGCCAATACATACCACAAAACCTTTCTACCTAGTGGGACTTGTACATGCCTGGTTTGTGGCAACTAGGTTACTGGGTCATCTTTCTTTTTTGGCTAAAGTGACAAAACAATTAGATGACTGCCAAAGAAAATTTTCTTTGACAAAACAATTAAATGGTTGCAAGGGGAGGTAATTTTCTTCAACAAAACAATCAAGTTGCCAAAGGGGAGGTAATTCTCTTTAACAATGTGTATAGAGATATGCCACATGTGAGTCAATATTTCTAGCTCTGAATAATTAAATTGTTCCCTCTTTATAATTCTGTTTTCAAATGCCATAAAGTTAAACAACATAATAATGGGGGATATCAGTTTCCCCACATTAATACTACACCAGCGCTGTATTCAACCTGGTCTCTGTAATCGGACAGCTTCAGGTCATACTGCCAACATTTCTGTCTTGTTATTTTACAAAAGAAAAAGAAAACATTTTCTTCACATTTAGAATCATCCTCATGTTTTTGTAGATAGCTTCCTTTTCATATTTCTGCCCATGCAGAATGGCATCAGATCAAACTTTCTTGAGTGTGCACAGAAATAGAGCAAGCCTTTCAAAAAAAATTCTATTTGTAGCTTTGCATCTGTATATTTTTAAATGGCAAAATATCTGAGTTTTTGTGTGCAGGTTTACACCAAAAGGAACTGTCCATTGTTTAAAAACATATATGATGCATATGCAATTGTAGAGACAAGTTTGTAATGGACATATGGCCCCATGGCTGCTGCACAACTGTAGAAACATGTTCGTAATGAGAATGCGGCCCCATGTCTTGTGCATAATTGTTGAGATGTGTTTGTAATGGACATGTGGCCCCATGTCTGCTATACAACTGTAAAGACATGTTTATAATAGACATATGGCCCCATGCCAGCTACATAATTGTAGAGACATGTTTATAATGGGCATATGGCCCCATGCCTGCTACATAATTGTAAAAACATGCTTGTAATGGGCATGTGGCCCCATGCCTGCTACATAATTGTAAAAACATGCTTGTAATGGGCATATGGCCCCATGCCTGCTACATAATTGTAAAAACATGCTTGTAATGGGCATGTGGCCCCATGTCTGCAGCACAATCATAGCGGGCTTCATGCACATGTCCTTCATTTTATCAGCACAAGATCCAGAAATCATAGTACTGATCTGTGCTTTTCTACTTTGCATGCAATTTTCAAAGTCAAATTCATCTAAAGAACATAAATGCAAGTAATACAAATACATCTCCTTACAGACTGTCTAATGTTTTTTCAAACTATGCCAAGGAAGTACTAATTTTTTCTAAAGTAACTTTCACCATTTTCCTTTATTTTGGGTAAATTAATTTGCCAATCACACAATAATGTCATTAACTCCATCCCTCATCTCATGACTGCATATCGAATTAACATAAGATTGCAATATTATTATATTTTAAATGGATGTACAACAATGCCATATATACAACAAAGTCCAAATGGTCTAAAAATCATATATAAATCTAGTATATAAAGTAAAGTTCAAAGGATCTTAATGTCTCAGAAAATGTTTTTAATTTTGTACATTAATTTACATCATAAAAATCTTGCATTCCTTGTATCTTTATCAGATCTCAGTCCATCAAGTGACACAGAGCAATATTCTGATGACATTTATATCATGAAATGGAGAAAACTGCACACTTAGCATGGATCACATGCTAAAGACCAACTTAAGTGCAGCACCTCTGCTGGAAGCAAGGGGGATAACTCACTATTTTCTCCCACTAAAGTAGTCCCATTTCAAGGGATGTTCCAACAAACACGTATCATTACAATACATTAAAATGGGTATTTAATGGTGTGAGATCATATTATGCCTGGTTCATAGAAGCTAAGAACTACAATTAAGTGATAAATTCACACAATTTAATTTGTTTTGAAAACATTATCTTTAATGAAGAAAAAAAGGTTAACAGGTAACTGACCCAAAGTAAAAAAAAACATGCAAACCTTGGAAAGGATTGTCTCCTCCAAAGAATTCTCGGAAAACTTTATCGGCGTTTCCATGGAATGTGTAGCCTTTAGTCCATGCTCCAGCTTCCCCACTGCCTTCTGGTACTCCATTCTTCAGACCTTCCTCACCAAACTGGTCATATACAGCCCGCTTTCTGGCTTTAAAAACAAAGTCAACAACTGGTCACAATACATCATCAATACAGAAAGGTGTGGGTGACCAAACTCATCAAAATATGTATATATGTATTTTGTATTATAACTCTTTTTTTTCAGGACAAAGTACAAATTTATGCAGAATAAAACAAGTTTCTGGGGACACTATGTTGGTCTGTATGGTGAAAAAAGTCCATATATTCCATACATTCAATGTTTTACTTTAGGACATTTCAAGGCCTCAAGGTAGATTAGTTCTTCAGCTAATTGTGTTAACCTCTTTAAATAAAGTCATTATTATTATTATTATTATTATTATTATTATTATTATTATTAACAAGTTTTATTTACTGAATTTTTCAAAGGTAAAATGTCACATCACACTTATTCAGTTCACTGTATATCCACATAATATGATGACATTATGAACAGTAAAAATTAGTATGGAATTTCATTTCAAATTATTAAATTTTCACAATCACTTTTTTTAAAGCTATGCATATTCACAGAATATAAGGTATGTATTGTTGTATACAACACTTGTACTTGAGAGTTCGAAATGTGGAGACAACGAGGCTCACCCGGCTGTCATAACATTCTTGTCCCTAGACCAAAATAAACCTTGTAATCAAAGACACTAATCTTGTCTTTTATTTATCCAACAGACCTCAATAAACAAAAAAACAAAAAAAATTAAAAAAATTAATTTCAACTCTGGTTAGCTTTCTGCGCATTATGATATTTAACCATTTATACTGTGATACAGAGAAATTTTCCTACATAAGCTACTCTGTAATTTTATTTCTTCAGTATGATATTTAACATTTTAGACTGATACAGAGAAACTTTTGTACACTAGCCCCTCTGTAACCTGGCTTCCTATGTGCACTCTCCATTTATTCTTGTGATAATAAGGTCATTTAATACTAATTAAACCTCTTTATTCTTGCCACCTCTGGCCATAGTTGTATCCTGATTAGAGTAATGTTACTGTATTTTATTTCAGTATAAAATAAAATTATATAATGGTAATAAACAAGTTTCCACTTTAGATCTCTGCTTACGCATATTTACAAACATCAGCATGCCAAAGAGTAAAGACTGACATTTATTAACTCTTAATACAATATAGAAAAATATAAATTGTATGTCAGTTTATCCATAAAATGAATGATATTGCTGAATTAATGAACTATTTCCTTGATGATCAATCAAAGTTCTTTTTATCTGAAATGAGTCCTTGCAAAACTGTTATCAGCCAATAGCATGAAGATATTCTGGCGGGTAAGGAAAATTAAATCAAATATATTTTTAACTTTGAGATTAGACGAATATGAAATAAAACAGGAATTGGTATAGCTGACTCCCTATTGATATGTAAATGTGGTCCACTGTCACTGCTTTGAGATTCAAGGAACATCAAGGGAACAGCAGGATATCGATCTGGCACACTAATAACCTATGAAAGAGGTTGCCAAAGGTGAAATCTGGTGTTGGGATTTAGAGACCATTTTTTGTTTTCAATGTTATTCTGAAATAAACTTTACAGTTACTTTAAAGTGAATCAATAGAAGGCAAATGTAGAATGTATATCATAGAATATTTTTCAACAATGTGCTTTAAAATTAATCTACACATGAAATCATATGGAATAAAAATTATCTCCAAAGCTAGGATACTACTTCTTTATTTTAAATAGGAAAAACAATAAGGTGAAAAAGAATTAAAACAAAAGTAACACCATCATATTCTTCATCTCCAGTGGATATACCATGATAAATTGTTGTCTTCCTACTGAATGTACCAGGTTAGAGTTTTTAATCCCACCGAATATACAAGGATACATTTTTATTCCCCATGAATACACCAGGTTACATTTTTATACCCATTGAATATACCAGGTTACATTTTTATACCCACTGAATATACCAGGATACATTTTTATACCCACTGAATATACTAGGATACACTTTTTTATTCCCACTGGATGTGTAAGGGTACATTTTTTATTTCTGAATGTACCAGGATAATTTTTTTCCCATTAAATATACCAGGGTGCATTTGTTATTCCAATTAAATATACCAGGATAAATTTCATTCAGCTACATCAAATACAAAAAGGAATACTGCTGATTAATGAGTAAAATTTTTAAATAAGCTTGATTTTACTTTTTTATCTCAATTTTTCAACACAACTTGAACACAAAGTCAAAATAAGTTAAGATGCTTATATAATATTCTGAAATAAATAAAGCTGCAGTGTGCAGTCAAAATCAGGTAAGATGTCAAGTGCATGGAAGCCTCAGTAGCACAACAAATATATCTGTTGAGGCAGAGAAGGAGGGTTACTCTAGTCACATGATCAAAAGACAAATATATATTGATGGATATTCAATAGAAGGTTAAAAAATTATTAAGATTAAAAAATTTTGATGGCATTAAAAGTACATAGTTATATAGATTTATTTTGGATATAGCCAATTGATAAATTATATTAATTAAGACATTTCCACAAATATTCAACAGTTTTGTTGTGGAACAGAAGTGTTAAAACAAAGTTTTGTTAGAAGACTGAAGAACAGATTTTGGAGAGATTTTTTGATAAATTTGGTTAAAAATACTAGAAATAAAAAAACTGGGCTCATGGCAATTTTTTCTTGAGAAACCAGTGTTGTTTAATCTTAATATAAAGGTCAGAGATCAGATTACTCTTTTTTAATAGAATTATGTATCAAAATGGAATGAAAAGTATTGGGGATTTTGGCAGCAATAATAAGTTTTGAAACAATGTTAGCAATTTATTTGTACACAGTTAATATTCTAGTTTGATGTTATTATAAAAAACATTAAAGAATATTTAAAGGTTTTAAAACAGACATTGTATACACTTCAAGTGAGTCCAACTATACCAGTTTATCACAATTACTTACACAACAGAAGTGTGTCAAACTATTTATCAGTTTCTAATTAAATAAAGACTCAAAACAAGACTCAAGACTCAAAACAAATAATCACTAACTCAAACTACATAATAACCTGAAAAACAATGATGCCTCTTTTTACATAAGTTTACTAAATATACTCATCTTAAATGGTTTCAACTCTACATTTTTCACTGAATATAACATACAACTATTCTTTTATATAAAAAGAAAATCAGTCAAGAAACAATGTGTTCTTTCTTGTAGAGAATAACATGAAACACTTATCTGTTTAATGTACAAATGCATTTAAGAAGTTTTGGGACACAAAAATTTAAGTTGCATATAGAATCAACTGTACACATCTTTTACATTCGAACTGTTCAGCAGTTGAAACATAAATAAAATTGGTTAGATCAAACTTTAGATCTAATTTTTTATTAGGAAAGAAATACATATAAACAAGTGTCATAAAAAAAAAAAAAATACCTAATTGAGAAAAATTTAAAGCAGAAATAAACATAAGTTAAATAAATCTATATTATACAGAAATTAAACAAAAGATGGGAAACATAAAAAAAAGATTAAAATACAGAATATCCCTATCATTTCATATATATTTATACACAACTGTCTGCGTTCTTTTTTTTTGCCTGTTTTATCATCTACTAGTTACTTAACTTGCAAAACAATAATACAATACATTACATTGCAAAATATGTTTGAATACTTCTGTTTACAATTTTAAATTATTTATAATGAAACCGTGACTGAAGGTAAATGATACACCGATATAATAATCTAGTTATACATATTTGAATGCATGTTAATATATCTGTAATGTAGTCTGTAGTATGGTTCCCTGACCCACAGCTCTCTACTTATGGGGAATATTCTTTAAAACACATTATAGTGATGAAAGTGAGACTAAAACTGTTGTAATTAGAAAATGTATAAAAAATTTAATGTACAAATATTTATATGGATTTATAGTCTATGAAACATTAGAGGGTATGAAATATTACAGATAATTTGGTCATTGTTGACACACCTGCTATAAATTTTCTGGTATCCTATATTCTCTAACTCACTACAAACAAGGAATATCTGCCACATCACTAGCTAAAGGACATCTGGCCTCATGTAGTAAATCAAGTGATAACTGTAAGTGATGTAACTTACGGTCTGAGAGGACATCATAGGCTTCTGCAACCTGTTTGAATCTGTCTGCCGCCCTTTGGTCAGTCGGATTTTTATCTGGGTGAAACTTCAGGGAAAGTTTACGGTAGCTAAAATTAAATGTAAAAACAATTAAATTCAGATTAAATAATAACATGTTTATGTAAGAAAAATGAGATAATAAATGACCATAACAACATCATGTAAGAAAAATGAGTAATCATTTGAATTTTGTAAAGTATTTTTTAGAAAACTGGAATGATATACCCAACTGACCATGCTGAACATTGGTATAATGCACATATTATTTAACCACTTTATAAAATCTTTTGAATTAGACAAAATAAAAATTGGACAAAGGCAGTTTTTCTTGCACAGCCTGCAACTAGTATGCAAAATTAGTAGGTCTGGTTTCTTGTTCAGAGAATATGGTATTGTCCAACACCCTAATTTGACATTCCCCTATTTTGACTCAGTTTCATAAACTGATAGTTCTCGAGAGAACACGTCTTGCACTAATATCACAACCACAACATTTGTTTTCACTGATCAAACATCAACTCAGGCAGACATAAACATTTGTCAAAACTCCAATTATTATCATTTGTGAAATGAAGCATAGATATGTACCACAAAAAAACTGCATTTCACTAATTTTCTTTTTTTCCAATCAGCACATCCTCATAAAAATCCTTATCAGCTGTTTTGACAGGGCAAATCAACTTCCTGCCATAATAAAGCATCCAGTCTGCTACTCAACATGTGGTAGCCACATTTCTCACGGATCATAATTGCAACAGTATAGAATTGTGTACAATGTTATAATGTTTTATACTGAATATGTCATTGCTGATATTCTGAGGTGCTTCTTTTGTTAATATAATTTGTGGAATTATACATGAAACATAATTTTAAGATATTTTTCATAATTAAATCAGCATCCTATATATTATTTCTTAAATTTTTTAAATACTGTATTATTTTGTACCTAATAATAATAAGCAATTTTACTTTAACAGTAAATTTTTAATAGTCTTTTAGAGAATCTCGATACATGTATTTGACATATTTTTATAAATTGGTTTGTTAATACTAGGAATTAAAATAAATGAGAATAAATCAAATAAAACCTTCTCATGTAACATTGCGTCTTGTGTCTCTGATTATTTGAAGTTTTAGAAACATAAGTTATAAAGGATACAGACCAGTTTTAAATTTAAAAAAGAGGAAATTCAAAAATTGAGGTTCTGTATATTAATACTGCAAATTGAGTACTGTATTACAAAACAATCACACACTAAATCTAATCTTTAATCATAAGTAAAAATACAAACATGAATTTCCCCAGTTAGATTATTTTAATGTTTGCAACAAAATCTATATTCCAAAATGAAGATTATGTTAAATATAGGAAAAACTTTAGAAATACTAAATTAATTTTTTTATCTAGTTTTTTCCTATAAATTTGAGTTTTCTATGTGCTATTGATGTTGTTGTTGAATATATTATATTCTTCTGATCATGTGTATAATAGCGTCAAAGGAGAAAATAGACTCCTGTGAGGTGCGTCAAAATATGTGACGTACTAAATGATCTTTACGATAAGGATCGTCTTGATGAAAGCTCATTAAGAAGAGTTGTTGTTGTTGTTGTTGTTGGGTTTAACACCATTTTTCAGCACATGATAGGCTATACATGGCGCCAAGTATTAATGGTGGAGGAAGAACCTGGGAAATCCCCGGAAAGAACCACCGACCCACGAGAAGCTACTGGCAAGCTTTCTCACATATCCACATTGGCTGAATCTGAGACTCGAACCCACGCAGACAGAGGTGAGATGGCAGTCATCCGTAACGGAGAGCGCTTTAGACCACTCGGCCACTCGGGGCCCCCGTTAAGAAGAGTAAGAGAGAATATATCATTGACATGTGTTATCCATCCTTTGCTAAAACGGATAATTTGAGAGATGTCACTATGAAAGAAGTATGATTCTTAAAAGGAGAAAATAAGTACTAAAGTGCGTCAAACCCGATGAGTCCAAGCTACGACAGTATAACTGGTTTTAATATGGCAACTGGTGTAAATCCTTTAGTTATTTACTTAACGACAAGGCCTTATGTACAACTGATTTATACGATAAGTAGTAGTAGGTTTATTTTACGCGTCTCATATGTTAAATCAAATGAACGATAAATGACTAATGAGAAGTCCAACAATAACAGATAACAGATAACGAGAATAGGGATTATCTTACGTCTGATCTTTATTTCACCATACCTAAGGGGGATAAATATCTACGTAAACTAACTTACTGCTTCTTTATGTCAGCATCAGTAGCACTCCTTGTCAACTGCAGGATACTGTAGTAATCTACTCCCATTTTGCTAGAATAGTTCCATCCACTTGCTGGAACAATAGTTTACAAACTGCAATGGCGTTTTGCCTAGCAACTGTCTTCAGCAAAGCAAGCTTTTAGTTTTGTAGGTTCTACGATTCCACGGTTTAAATGGATTTTCATAAGAAAAGCAACAAATTCAACGACTGTTACTGCACTTTTGCCCTTCTGAATTGTTAAATGATTGATATTTCTGTTTCTAGACATCAGTTTTTAGGAAGTCTTAGCATTAATAAATACGCAACTAACAAGGTGAATAATCATGCAATAAGAGCTCCGAGCAACAACTTCCCAAACAATATGGAGGATGCGGCGCGAAAGTGAACGATATAGATTCTATGCAGAATTAGTAGTGTCCTAAAAACTGTTAAACAATTTTCTGTACAGGAACCAGAAAATATGGATCCAGACGTTGCTGGAGTTAGGATTTCTCCATCAGTGCTTGAATTTTACGACACAGAAGCGAATAAAGTAGACCAGCTTAATGTGACAGTGAAAAATATCAGCAAAGGCAGCAAAAGTATTCGGTTTTATGGTCCCAAAACAAAAGTAAGTATTTTATACATTTCTTTCAAATGACTTATACTTGTTTGCACTTTTGTTGATTTTGTAGTTTCCAGCAAGGAGAGGGTGGGTGGGTTAACCCACTACAGAACAGCACCCCATCCTCCAAAACATTTCGTCTTTGACGTAAATTAACAAAGTTTTCGTACCGAACTTCATAGTCATAGGATTACATTACTAGATTTGCCTTGGTCAGTTATGGGAATGAATATGGGCCCCATTCCCAAACCATTTCGTATCTAAAAATTACCAACAGAGTCAGAGAAAGGTAAATGACATTCCACATCAATTTTTTTAACTCAGAAGCACACAAAGACATATGAAAATCCCTGCCAGAATAATGCCACTCATGTTGATATGGCTTATCTCAACATTTTTAAAGACTTCATTAATGTTCCTTGTTAATGATTGTTGCATAAGTTATCATTTTATGTGGTTGTAGAAGATGCTTTCATTATTAAATTATCCTATATTAAGAAAAGCTTCAGTGTTTTATTTGGATGGAAGAAGGGATTTCACCCTAAATTTTCAGCTCAAGAATTGAGCCTGTGTATGAAACAACAAGATTCATTGGGTGGTGCCACATCAGCACAGCTGATGTAACATAGTGGGCTATTCCTCAGTCCATTTATGTAAGGTGTGATGGTAGATTGGTAGAGTATCTGACTAGTACTATTTGCATATTTGATACCCACGCTTGCCAGCCTATGTTGACTGATTTAGTATGTCCTTGTGACAGACTAATTCCGTTTGCATGAAATAGTAAATAATGTGTTAAAACTGCCATAAAAAACAAATCAACCATTTATGTTATGTGGTTTGACAACCAATCCTCCTATCAGACATGTCCACTAAGCTGATCTCAACAAATCTGATAGCCCAATGCCCAGGGCAGCTCTAAATCTAGATTAGGCCCCTTTCATATTTTGAATTGCTCATGGCTGTTAGAAAAAGTGCCTGTTGACCTGTGCAAAGAAGAGTACTTTCTAATTGACCAGGAAAACAACCATTGAACTTACCAATGAAATGTGGCATTTTTACTGTGAAGTTCATGAAAGAAACTTGTAAACTATTAATACTCAGCTCCTTGGTGGGCCTTGTCTGTAGGTCCCTCCAAATTATGAAGATTATCTGTGTGTTAGTATCAAAAGCTATATATAAACTTTGTGTGTACAATTAAAGTGCAGCACATGATTTATGAATGAGAAACAGTACTATTTCTGATCTCCGTATTTCATTATTACCAATGGTATGACTCTATGGTCTTAAACTAAATAACAAGAAAAGCAAAAACCAACAAATTTTATAAAATTCAACAAATAAATTATTTCCATGGAATAGAAAGTGACTATTTAAAAAGAACTAACAATAATGTAAATTAATTCCCAAATAGTCCTAAAAGATTTATCACAAGTCCGAATGTGTAAAGTTCCAGCTTAATTCCAGTGGTATTCCAAATAAGTTCCAGTATTGAATGTGTTGATGTGCCTACAGTCTCGAATGTGCTAAATTGCCAGTGGCCTGGGTTGTGGCTATGTGCTAAGATTCTTTTTGATGTATTGTGGTAATATTATCCAAAAATGTTTTTGTCTGAATTAACTATACATGTAATTCCAAATTGATGTTCTAGTCCAAGAATATTATTGAGGAGTGCTTTCTATATCCATTTAATAATAATTTGAATAAATAATTGCACCAAACTGAAATACAGAACACAACAATAACTGATTCTGCTGAAGATATTAATGCAAGAATGAGTAATTTTTCAAGTAAACAAGATTATGTAAAAAGCTAAGACACAAAAATAGAACCAGGATGTAGGTCAAAAATTCATTTCGAGAACATACTTTCAATTTTCAGAAATTTAGACTCAGGGTAAAGAATCCTGACCTGCCTGTGGCCCCAGGCCTCTGTGTTCCAGCTGTAATAGAATTTGAAACAAATGAAGAAGGAGAGTTTAAGGATAGACTGGTTGTGACAGTAGATGGGGAGGTGGTAGAAATACCTCTTGTTGCGTAAGCCTGGTTTGCTTTATTTTGTTCTCTTCATTTTAAATCTGATGCATGGATGTACAAAGTATACTAATTTTTATTCATTGTTATGGGTAACTCTAATCACAGGAGTTTGATGTTGTTTTCATTTTTCTTCTTGATCTTACCCTGTATATAACAAAGATACATTGTATGATCAAAAAAATTGTAAACACTACTATAATATTTAATATCAGACTGTTAGAGCTAGGTATTGTCATGTAGTTAGGAATATGTGACTATTTAATCTACAATTCATTCATTATTTTTTTAAGGACACATTAGTAAATTTTCTCGCCTAAGATTCTAAAGAATTAGGACCAATATGTCTATTTCAGGTATGAAGATTGTGTGAGAAGAAGTCTTTGAGCAAAATTGTTTATTGTTGAAAAAAAATATATGTCCCAAGCCTTTCTTATCTCTTACTATTAGAGCCATCATGATAATTCAGTTGTCAAATAATTTATTTGTCCATTTAAGTACTGTATATTCTCACTTATAAGTCAAGTCCAACTGCTGATTGCATAGACTGAGATCATCCACTAGTACATTATGCAATGGCAGATCTGGGTCTGTGCAGTTTGTTAGTAGTGATCAATAGAATAAACAACACAGACCCTAATCTGTTGGCACATTATGATAGGGCATATCAGGGTCTATCTTTGCTGTTGTACCTTATGTAAAAGTGAGTAAATATGGTATTTGCATTTGGGTGCTTGCCATGCTGCTATAATGATGAAAATTTAATAAACTGTATATTCTTACAAACTTTTTCAGTTATCCAACCCAACCTATGCTTGAGATTGGTCAAACTGTTGACTTTGGAAATGTTGTGGCTAACAGCAAAACAATTGCCAGAGAGATTCCATTGATCAACCATGGCTCCAAGTCTGGGAATTTCAAAATCAAATATGCTGGTGATCAGCCCATTGCCATTATGCCAACCAGTGGCACAGTTCCTGCCAAGAGTGTACAGATGATAAAGGTATCCTGACTATCAGAGATGTTTTCAAATGTGCTGCAATTTTTTCCCCAGTACTTTTCATACAAGTTTCACAATTTATAATTTAGGTTATGAAAGAATAAATTCTCAAAATATGTATTTAATCAGATTTTAAAGGTTCCAGCAAAACTTTAAGTAATGAAGCTCTTTTAAACTCATAGAAGACATAAGGTAAAAGAATATAAATATGGTTAAGCACAATTTGAATTTACAAAGTGAAAATATTCAAGTCACATGTTTCTCTGTAATACTTTTAAATAATATTTTGCACTAATTACAATTAAAAATTTCACTGTGAATGATTGTATATATGTGTGTGGTTTAGCAATTTACATATTCATATTACCAATGCTATCATTTTTAAAAACTTTAGTTTATCTAAGTCAGCATGTCATGAAATAAATTGCATTACAATATTAGCATACAATAATTATTACATGAAGAAAGTTAAAAGTTTACAGGTGTACTTCATCAGACAGTCAGTCTGCCATATTGAGACAGAACAATAATACAATTTTCTTTTTCTGAAATTCTGTCAGTTTCATTATTTTACAAATTGTCCATTATTTTTCTTCATTTACAGGTTGAACTTGTTACAAAACAAGCTGGAAAATTTGAAGAAATAGCAATGTAAGTAATCAGGTGGTCCTTTTAACCAGATTGCAGTGTAATTCTGGCTTTTGGGTAGATGATACCTGCCCACCCATGTGTCCACCTGAAGTTAGTTTGCTGTTTTTGATAATTTTTTAAGACACTATTGCCTGTAGAGTCACATGACTTGGTTTATAAATGTTTAATGAGGACTGCTAGTGCCATAAATGAAAACTAGGTCATGTGATTTGTGCATACCTTTGCTTTACACTTGGTTTTTCTAGGTTAAAGTTGGTATTTAGCTTAGTTTCTCTGCTACTATTGCTTGCAGAATCATGTAACATGGAATAAAAGATGCATCCTGATGAGTGCTGTACCCTTCAGTCTAATTAGGTCACTGTGACATATTTTCCAACATAATGACCTGAGTTAATCTTTGTGTTCAGCTTAGTTTCTCAGACATTATTGACATCAGTCATGTGACTTGTATGTAGAAGCCTCATTCATCATGCTGCATCATTGCACCCATAAACTAGGTCACTGTGTATATTTCATTCAACTTGGTATCATGAAGAGTACTACTCTCTTCAGTTAAAACTAAATCACTGTTATCAAAATTTCAGTCTGCAGTGATCTGCATTAATCTTCATATTTAACACAGTTTGTTAGACACTTTTACTGCATAGTGATGTAACTTAATACAGGATACATCAAGTACAACATTATTTAAAAATAAGAATGCTTTGCAAAACAACCATTCTGCAATTGGCAGTTTTCTTGTTTTGTGGATACAAAAAATAAAGAAAATATTTATACTGATCAAGCCTATGCTTTTGCTCTGTAACTTCATTTGATTCAAAAATGAGAAAGGCACAGCTGGAGACAACAATACATTCATTTAAGACAGGCCATATGTTAGCTGTACATTTAAATTAGCTTTCCATCACTAAACAAAGAGCCAAAATGTCAGATGAGCAGTCAGTGGAATAAAAATAGGAAGAATTGATTTTAAAACTCAAAAACTGGTAGACTAACTGAAAGAAAAACAATGCAATAATTAAAATGAAAAGGCTGCTTCCTTGTTCTGGACAATTCATGATCATTAGTAATTTACCATGCTCATAGCATAAATAATGTCAGAGTTTGAAACTTTTGGCAATATCACATTGTCTTCATCAGCAACTAATGTTAATCATGTGACCTACAGTGGTATCTCATATCACATGACCATTATAGTCACAACATCAACATTAGTTGCTGATGAAGGCAGTGCGATATTAACAAAAATTTAGAATTCTGAAACTAGTGGGAAATTACTAATGATCAATGCAATCATTGTTTATCAAATTATTTTTTTATTGAAATTAGGAAACAAATGTTGAGACAGAAACTTCTTGTGTTTCCATATAATACTGTCAAAAGAATTAGAAGTTTTACCCTTTGACCTTTTAAACCCTGTGACCCTCAACTTTTCTATCCCTATGGATGCAGTAGAATTTATCAGTGATAACCCAGGAATAATTGTGCCAAATTTCATGTTCCTATATTTTAGCATAACATCAGTTGATCACCTTTGTGTGGTAGTGGAAGTTCACCTTTGTATGGTAGTGGAAGGAGGGGGAGGGGCTGGGGGATAGTGAGAGTTTTGTATTAATGAACACTATTCCAAGAAAGAAATGCATGATAATTGTTAAAAAGTAATGTCTTTATGTATGTAGTGAAAACTTGTTAGCTACACTACCAAGATTAAATAATACAGTAATAACATCTTTTGTCCAAAAGCTTTTGCTTCATGGTTTTGGAGCACTGGTGAAAGTAGGGAAGGCCCATGAAAATGACTGAATTTGTGTGCTGGGGAAAAATAGTTGAAATATTATACCACGTACATTGCCTGACCTTGAAACATGGAAGCAAAGATTTCCAGTGTCATCATTACTATTCTGAAAAAACACACTTTTATGATGTTTTACAAAAACTAAAAATAAGACGTTACCTTGATTTTTTTAAACTTACCTTGGAAAATCAGGAAGTGAAAATGTAAAGCTTGCAGTCATGTATGAAATATAGTATAGTCCAAACCACACTCACACTGGAGCAAAGGTCAGTCCATTTTTTCTGCCTATACCGCCCTCCTCCTAGTAGAAAAAACAAGCTGGCTGACGCTCTCATTTTGGAGCAGTTTCCGAATCTCCTGGACTATGGAAATTTGATAGGTGGCAACCTGATTATTCTTGGAGATTTCAACTTTCACTTTGACTGTCCAGGAAACTCAAATACATCAAAACTCTTAGATTCCATTAATGTTTTCAACCTCAAACAGTCAGTTAACCAACCCACCCATAAACATGGTCACATTTTAGACTCGATTCTTCATAGACCTGATGATAACATTCTACGGTCCTCCCTGGTATCCCATGACCTTGCATCAGATCACCTCTGCATTATATGCCATCTTGACGTATCAGTCCCTAACCCTCCACTTTTATCTGCTACTTAGAGAAACCTCCGTATGATAAATAGAACCAAACTAATGCACGACATCCAAGCTAACCTAACAACTTGCTTACCTCCTACCGCAGAACAACTCAATAACTGTCTGCGTTCATTACTTGACAAACATGCCCCAGCTACCAAGTGCAGAGTATCAATTAAAAAGTGTTCTCCATGGTATAGCAGTGTTAGGGACCAGCTTCGCACTGCTAAAAGAGACCACCGTAAAGCTGAGAGTCTCTGGCTTTCCACCAGACTCACTATTCATAAGCAAATCTATGAAGTCGCTAAGAAGAATGTCACAAATATAGTCCATGCAGCGAAATCAGCCCACTACACTACTAAGATCATGGAAAGTTGCAGCTGCAAAGAGCTCTTCGAGATTACTAACCAGCTAATGTCAAGGAACAAATCAACACCTCTTCCAACTACCTTCTCTCCAGTTGACCTTCCGGACATGTTTGCAAATTTTTTCCATGACAAAGTACAAACCATTAGAGATAAGCTTGACACCACAATTTCAATTGACTTGTTGTCACCATACATTTGGGATACAGAATTTGAGCGGCAACGATTAGCAGCATTTGAATCTGTCTCTATGGACTTCGTACGTACAATCGTGATGAAGAGTGCACCAAAGTCATGTGAACTTGATCCAATTCCAACGTCACTGCTGCTTGAGTGCTTAGATCCAGTATTGCCTTCACTAACTGATGTTATTAATACCTCTCTCTCATCTGGGGAATTCCCATCATTTTTCAAAACTGCCATTGTAAAGTCTCTGCTGAAGAAACCAACACTAGACCATAACAATTTAAAGAACTACCACCCAGTTTCTAATCTCCCATTCATTTAAAAAATCTTAGAAAAGGTTGTTCTATCCCAGCTTGTATCTCATCTAAATTCAAACAGTCTTTTTACTTTTTATCAATGTACAATCTGCATATCACCCTTGCCACAGTACTGAAACTACTCTTCTAAAAGTAGTTAATGACATTCTCTCTGCATTGGATAGCAGAAAGATTATAGTCCTCACCCTCCTTGATTTGTCTGCAGCATTTGACACAATAGACCGTGATATATTACTTCACCATCTCCAGCATGTATTTGACATTCATGATGCAGCCTTACTGTGGTTCAAGTCCTACATGGTCAACAGGACACAAATTGTATCTGCAAATGGAATACACTCCAACCCAGTTGATCTATGTTGTGGTGTTCCACAGGGGTCTGTTCTTGGACCTGTTCTCTTCATTCTGTACACTCATTCGCTCTCAAGTGTCATAGATCATCATCCAGTGTCTCATCAATTGTACGCTGATGACACGCAAATATACAAATCTAGCCACCCAACTGAAGTTGATGCTACCATCCAAGGTGTAGAGAGGCGCATTTCTGATGTGAAATCATGGATGACTTGTAACAAGCTGCAGATGAATGATGATAAAACTGAGGCCATTCTGATCACAACACAAAGACTTTCTCATTCACATCCTTTACCTCAAACAATAAATATCAGCAACACCAATATTAAATTCACACAATCAGTATGAAACCTAGGTGTTACTCTGGACAGTACTCTCACATTGCACCAACATGTCATGAACATATGCAAGGCTGCATATCTTGAGCTGAGACGCGTCAGCTCAATTCGCAAATATCTTTCAGTTGATGCCACTAAAACACTTGTGTGTTCATTAGTACTTTCAAGACTGGACTATTGTAACTCAATTCTGTCTGGTTCATCTCAATATCTACTCCAGAAACTTAAAAAAGTTCAAAACACAGCTGCTCAGATCATACTTAGAGTACCACAATCAGAGCACACCTCCCCGCTGCTCTGTACCCTACACTAGCTATCCATTCGATCCAGAATCAAACACAAAATTTGTTCTCTGTACTACATTTCACTGTTGGACTCTAGTCCAACATACCTATCTGACCTCACCCATGTGTACACTCCAGCAAGATACTTACGCTCCTCTTCTGACAATCGTATACTCATTATTCCAAGTATGAAAACAAAGTCATATGGACAGCGTTCTTTTGCATACCAGGGCCCAGCAACGTGGGATGAATTGCCCACTGAACTTAGACACAAAGACACAGTGATCACATTCAAGAGGGCTCTCAAAACTCACTTATTTCAACAGCAAAAACAAACTTAAAGACCTAATAATGTTTCCTACCTGAAATATTCTCAGCATGTTTTTTATTTTTTTTAATGTTTTTCTAATTTCATGTTTGTTTTTGTAATAATATTATTATATTTCTTATCTTATAGGTGTTGTCTAAAGTTGTAAAGCGCTTAGAGCTTCTAAAGATTAAATGCTATACAAAGTCCTCATTATTATTATTATTATTATTATATACTCATTTTAATTTGTTTCTTTAATATCAAGGACTGCCACCGAGGAAAATCAAGGCAATACCTTTTCTTAAAATTTGAAATTTTGTGTGCAAAAATATGCAGATATTAAGAGTAGAGCATATTGTTTTATAGGATAACTCATTAGACATTAATTGTGC